>JAMXBB010000004.1:100272404-100338863 GCA_024138015.1 Lumnitzera littorea | reverse complement strand
TCATTGACGAGTATGTCATTGACCGGCGGCTCATCTACCAGGTACCCCAATGTACGAGGTTTGCCATTAAAAAAAAAAAAAAAGATAGTGATGTCCTTGAGATATCTAACAAATATAATATACGATGTTGAAGCCCTTAAAGATACCAAACAACATTTAAGGCAAATATTGATCTTCATCCCATGCAATCTCCTTTATAAGCACAAAGCAAGCTTAACTTATCAAGTGTCATCATTCAGGGTCTTCACATATGAAAGCATCATTGCTACTTCAACGCAAGAAACAACATCTTGATAATCTTCATGAGGTAAGTTTAATGTACTTAACATTGCTATTACAACCTATAGGCACACAGATATAGCATGTATCACTATTTAATGCTCTTTAGCCACGAGCTTGAAATAGTCTCGATTATGATGAGTCGAAGCGACTCCATCACAAGCTTAGCAACCGTAACATCTATTTGTAGATAAGCAACATCTTGATAATCTTCATGAAGCAAGTTTGGTGTACCTAACATTGCCATCACAGCCCATAAGCACATAAATATAGCTTATATTATTATCTAGTTCCTAGATGTATCTTCAACTTTACCAATAATCTCTTGATGCAAGGTTGAATCCATATTATTTCCATGGAAGTCTATGATAGGAATGCTGACATGGTTTCTAGGTTCCAGAACTTAGGTGAATCCAAATTTTTGGCATTTGAATGTTCACAAGGCTCCTACAATCCCTAAGTCTACTAATCCCCATACACCAACTTTTGTATCATCAAAAGCTTTTATCTTGCTCATCCTATCATAATCATTACTTGTTTTTCAAGAGCAATCTCGATTTCATCAAATGCCATTATCGCTTTACATGATACTTGCACTTCAAGGACATCTAAGTTCAATCTTGGGATTGTTATGGTGGATGATACTCTAAGCATTTCATCTTAAATTAAAAGATCATATGCTACAAAAATGATTCCATTATAATCTTGTGGATCTTCCAACAATAAATGAAAGAAGAGGGTTTGTGTCGATTTGTTCTTTTTTAGGAATAGGATGTTCACAAATTGCTAAGCAAAAGTGTAAATTCCTCCAAAAAGGGGGCTTTATTTCTCCATAATTTTTCAAATTTTTCATATACTTCGACTATTATTAAAACTCCCCAAAGCTTGCTATTTATGGGTTCTTTTTAGTTACAATTCACAATCTTTTACATCTTTTTATAAAAGATGTATATATTTCAAAAGTCATGGGAAAGTAATCTCACTTTTGAAAATTTGTGAAATATATCTATGCATGATCAAATTATTTTAGAGGTAAATTTGAAATCATCCCCTCTCGTTGGGAAATAGACTCTTTTCCCAATGACCACATGTGGAAACATTTAATTGAAGTTGAAACAAAGTTGATTTGTCTGGTAACTGGCAAACAATTTTTGAATCCAGTTTCTATTAGGCATCAGCCATGGCAACTCCACTCTCTTTGTATCCTTCAATGGCCATTTACAATTGCTTTAGTACTAATAGGTGAGAATCATTCCTTTTCGAGCCATTTTTAATCTATCTGCCACATAACCAGATTGAAATGCATTTAATATGCATCATGTAACATGAATGGAAGATTTCTAAATAAACAAATAACCGATGAGATCCTCAAAAATTCTCATACTCCAAGTGAGGGCTCAGACTATATGGATATGGTATAATGGTAGCAATTGACCCTTTTATGAAGTAATATATTAAGAAAACTAAGAGAACCTTTGACTTACATAGTTTAAGCTTAACATGTGTTTTTATTTCAGATCCTTCTATCCTACTTTACAACTTGAAAGGTGCCAATGCAGAGGTACCATCGAGGCCTTTCGCAGTGTAATGTTTCATGTACTCACTATATTTCACTTGCTTGTATACTGGAGGACTCTCGTTTGAAACCAACTCTGGAATCGGCCCATAAACTTGTGAACTAGTAAGGATATCGGTCCGTGGTCTAAAGAAACTTGCAATTGAAATTCTTGGTCCTTCACGACTAACCAGCACCCTGTGGTTAGCGCTGATGAACTTATCGTTCGAAATAAGCTGAAACAAAACAAGGCAAATAACACGAGGTCATATAAATGAATGAAATAAGATGCTCAGTAACAATTATGTATACTATTACTTGCCTGTAGAAGGTCTCCAATATTCACTATCAGAGCTCCAGGTGAAGGAACTACATCAACCCACTGATTTTCATGGAGAATTTGGAGCCCTCCAATATTGTCTTGCAAAAGTATGGTCACAACATCATAATCTGAATGATTGGTAGTTCCAATGGTCAGTTCAGGCTCGGGACATGGTGGATAATAGTGGTTCAAGACGAGAAGTTCCTCCACAATATTCATGTCCTTGAGGTAGCTTGGTTTGAGGCCTAAAGCCTCTGAAAATATCTCAGAAATTGTATGCGCCAATTTTCGAACTTGTCTCGAGTATTCAATCAATACTTTCCTGCAAGTTGGCATGTCAAAGCTGTCCCCTTGAAAGTTACATGTTATATATTTTCAAGTAATATTATGTTGGTAAGTCTGCGGAAGTAGGGGTAGTAATTCGAGTTAGCCATTCATTTTCGAGTCTTATTTCATATTGAGTTCTTTGCCGTGGCAAAAATACATCAAATTTGATAGAGATCACAAATAATTAGTTTGTCATACAATCATGTCTAATCATATCATAAATCATCAATTTCATGTTTTATCTCCTTTCATCGTAGTTCTAATCTTGTTCTTGCTCTTGTCTTGTATCATTGTCAGTCATAAGCAGAATATAGATTTAACTAAACAAGATTAATAACTCATGCACACTCAGGTTACAGGGAAAGTTCCTACCTACAAACTGCAGGCAATTCTTCAGGTTCAGCCAACTCTACACGACAACATAAACTGTCTCTCCAATTAGCAACCGGAGATGAAAACAGATCGAAGTTGGAGTTATAGTAAACCTCCTTGGTCAAATCGCGCGAGTAAAACCCTCTCTTCACCTCGGTATCTTGCTCATGGAACCTACACGCTGTTTCAATCATATCATCTAGAAGACTAACTGGGATTCCATGATTAACTACCTGAAAGAAGCCCCACTTCTTGCATGCATCACGAACCTTATCAACGATCCCATCATGCCAAGTCGAATTGATGTGATCGCCATGGAAATCTATGATGGGAATACTGAGACCTTGCCCGGTTTGTGTGTTAGCATTGAATCCAAATGGTCGGCAGTCGAATATTCGTGGGACTTTTGTGATTCCAGAGTCTACCAGTCCCTTAACACCAGCTTTTGTATCATCAAAAGCTTTTAGTTCGCTTTTCCTGTCATAATCATTTCCATGGTCTGGTAAAACATCCTCGTTTCTGTTAAGGACCATGCTTTCGCTTTTTATGCTTCAATATGGGGTTGTTTCTGTTATGTTGAAGGAAGGAATTGGGATAGACTCAAAGAAAATGGAGGCAAGCTCAACCGATAGTCAGTGACAATGCAGGCTACGTTGATAGCAACCCTCCAACCACTACTACATCTTTAAGAAGGAAATAAAAACAAAGAATAAGGTTTAAAGTATTCATGCGGCCACCATACTTCCACATTGATCATGTGCGGCCAGGACAAATATGAGATTTCAACCTTTACCTTTGGAATGATGCGTTAATTCAGTTGATACCGATATGTGCGGGAATGTGAAAACAAAAAAGAAAAAGATATTTGTTTGTGAGGATACAATTCAACCCGTCTGCTGCAAAAATGTCTTGAGGGAAAATTCTTGTACAAACACGATTTTGTACATCTATTACGTAAGATACGTGTACCATGTGCAATGTATTCTTTTGCCCTCCATCTTCCATATTACGATCCGAGTACACGTAAAACTCTAGAGTGGCAATGATCTTTTTTCGTTCTTTTATCCGTATTATAGTGCCTCAAATGTTTCAAAATAAGATACCAAAAGAAAGAGCTACATTTGGATATGAGTCGGTTTTGAACCGTTAATTGACCTGAGTGGACCTCGAATCAGCCCGACTCATGGGAGGTAAGGTCAAACTACCTCCTCAAATCACCCAAATCAATGAGTCACAAACTATCAAGTCAGCTCGGCCAGTTCATTCCCATAAAAAGAAAAAAAAATATTACTAAGTCAAAAAAAATAATTAAATAATATTTAGTAAGTTATTACATATCAAAACTATTTTATTTACGATAGTCAAGGATAATTTTTTAAAAACAATATTATCAAACTAATGATAGATAATTAATCATAAATTAATTATATGTCAAAAATAAATAAAAAATTCAATTTCAGTTAATATAAATCATTTTTGTAAAACTTATCAAATATAAATCTTTTTTGTAAAATTTATCAAATGTTAAGAACTTGAATATAAGAAAAAAATAAAATTTGAGGGAAACAAATAAAAAAGTTAGAATCACATTAAATTAGAGTCACATTAAGTTGTAAATTGATAAAAAAAAATAGAAATTTTTAATGAATTAATATATTTAAAAAAAAAAGATCACATTATTAAAAATTATTAATGTATTAAAAAAAAAATCAATTCAAAAACCTTAAACCAATAAGTTCATTTAATTGGCTTTGAATCGCTAACTTATGAGTCGATCATAATTCACCATAATATCAACCCGTGAACTAATGGTTCAAAATTGATTCCGAATCAGTTCAACCCAGTATCCACCTTGAGAGAGCAATGACATATAACAAGAGAATTGCCACCAAGCAAACATCTTTACTCGCAGCTTATACCCTATTAAATGCAATAGCCATAAATACAATCGACAATCACAACTGTATAGTCATCGTTTATTTAAGCCAAACATAGAAGCGACAATCCAAACGATCAATCACCAAACCCAAGAGAAAGGTTACCGATTATCTAGTTATCCTTAAAACACTAGCATTAATTTGGTTGAAACAAATTAGTAATTGAAGGATGAATATAGGTACTAGACTACAAGATAATCAACCAACTAAAAGGGGGATAAAATAGCTAACTTGGTAGTTTATCATTTTGCTTTCACTTAGTTTGGTTGGAATATCAATGAAGTTGAATGGAGGTTCAAATTCATCAAAATAGTCTTAGTTAATCTGCTAATAATCTAATCATTCCTTTTCGGTTTATAGTAAACTTAGTCAAACAAATATAATATCTAACACGGAGGATGATAAAAGAAAATTACTAAATGATTGCCAAGGTACTAGGTTATTCTAATCCACGGTGAAACCCATGCTGTGAAAATCTTAAGCTAAACTAATTACACATGAATGATAAATCACATACACACTTAAAACTGGCAAAAACTTGGGTAATGAAGCACTATGTAACATGCACGAATAACAAATCACATACGTGTTTAAGGAATTTCTTTAGTCCCATCCTTCGAATCCCCTATCTTATTTTTGATTTACAACTAAAATCAGTTTATTACTTTGAATTTTAAAAGAGTATAAATCGATATATGATGGAGGGTTAAACTGGTTTCTGGAAAATAAAAATGCATGTTCAAACAATTCTACTAATGCCTTTTCTTTTCTTTTTTTTTCCCCAAAATTACACTAATGCTTAAACACTGAACTTCAACATGTGGGCTTGCAATTACATGTCGCGCATGGGCTGGATGTGTGGCGCTGGACCTTTGCAATCAAAATGGAGCTGGACCCTACTTTTGAATTTAATTGATGGACAATGCAATATATGCTTCGATTGTTGCTGGTCCCCGATTGCTCGCATGACGACAGCGGGCTAATTGGCTAATATTCATTTTCTTCTCATTACAGGTTTTGCTTTCATCTCCAGGACGCTAGAAAGAGCCCATCCTGTTCGAGAAAGGAGGACAGGAGTGAACTCGTAACCGTGGTAAGCTTTTCCGGCCTTCTTCTTCTTCTCTTTCCTCCTCCTCCTCCTCCTTCTTTTCTCTCTCTTTTTTGTTGTTGATTTGTCACTTTGGCATAAGAATATACCTTACTCGGCCCATAATTTGTCACTCACTCCAGAAAGGGTTTCGTTTTTGTTCATAACACCTTGAAAAGAAGCTAGCGGCCGTTCATCCTTTCATTTCATTACCCCTTTCCGCAATCCGGTGGATGATGCTTGCACTGAGGTGTTTTGTCAGGTCCACTTCCACCATGTGTTTGACAAAATGCCCACAAGAAGCATGAAGAGCTGTCAATTGCTGTATTTTATAAGCCACCGCATCTACCTTGGACCATGTAATGAACACGATAGTCATTTCTCATCATCTTTTATCAATTTCATGTAATAAACAATTGCAACTTTATTTGTTCCTAATAAATATTTTATTATAAGCTTATTACACTAATGAAAAGTGAATGGATAGTTTACTTTAAGCATTTTATACATGTTCTTATACTAATAGGAAAATGCCAAATTAAAATATAAATTGGAACAAAAATATAGTGAACGAAAAGGGCAGGATCTGAATAAATAGTAATGAAAGGTGCATGAAACATAGAATCCTACACATCGCCTTTACTGCCGTGTCGACTATTCCATCCGAAGCAACCTATCGCTTCTTATAATATGCCAAATTTATCATCTTAATTGTTTTTTTTTTTTTTTTTCATGATAATCGTCTTGATTCTTATGTTCCTTTGACTTTGATCCACTCTCTCTCTCTCTTTCTATTTCTACCTTTCATATCTATCAAGTTTACTTTGATTTTCCTATTCTTCTCTTCCCTCCCTGTCCGGCAACAGACTTGTCCAATTGGTTGACAAAAATGAAGTTGAGCCTCTTTCGATGTGTAAATTTCATTTAATGATTAATCAATGCTTTAAATAGGAGTTTCGTGGTACATGCTACAATGTTGGTAGTCAAATTTTGCATTCAAATTTTTGAATGGAGATTTGGAGGAAGACATCTACATGTCAATCACAGATTCATGGAGTATTCTAAACTTGGAAATATGTATTTGTGTGTATATATATGTATATTATATAAAACCATATTCGAGTTGTATGTACATAGCATGATTAATCTATGGAGTTAGAGTAAGATTTATATACCTAAACTGTCTCTATTTGACAAGAAGTTTTTGTTGTACTAGAAACTGTCTGATGGCAAATCAGTTTTCATACCTTACCTTGTATCAACATCAAAGTGAGTAGCACACACTGTCTACCTTAAAAGCCCAATTAAAATATTCATAACGGTCAAGGTCAAGTACTATGATTAAATAATAATTTTGGAGATTATATATTTATCAGCTATGTATTACAACTTTGGAGGAAGGGAAAATCAAACATATCACATTGTGAAACCGGTATTTGTGCTATTAGGCTACAACAATATTGGCTAGAGATCATATATCAATAATTCAAAAATATATTATGAATAATTGATTAATACTAATCCATGTAATTAAATAGTTTAACCATACTTACTGTTATAATTTCTTAGAAATAGAATATGAACTTGCTATTGAAAAAATAATTTTAGTGTTTCATTTGCTTGTTATTCATATGTGATATCTATATGCTTTCCGTGTGTTCTTTATGTGTCTGTTATTATTAAAAACCTATATTAGGGAAAAGTAAAGGGTTTTGAATCGCTTAAGAAAGATAAAATGAAGCAACGGGTCAAAACTCAAAGGCAAGAAGTGTGAAAAGCCCATCCTAAATTGTGAAGTGGTGATAAAGTTGGGAGTTTCTCTTCTCTTTTGCTAACCTTTTCAGCAGTATCCATAATCGGTTCACATTGAAGCACATAACCAACATCAAGTTTCAGTTTCAGAGGAGGAGGAAGAGAGAGAGAGTATGTGTGAAAGACTGAAATGGCATTGAACAGTGGATTGAGATCTACTTCCACATGCAAGCTTCTCTCTTCACATTTCATATGTGAGTTTTCCTATGAATTAATAACTTAGTGAATTGTAGTTTATACGTCAATCCTGAAACTGGTTGAGACAATAGATTGTATGTCAGTAATTGCTTTGTCACAAGAATGTTGTGTCTGTAATGGCAACTATGCCCCTGTATTCATATCCTACTCTGTTGTATGATCCTTGGTTGTCTCATCCATCTTGTAATCATAAGTGTTATTTATCAATCAAAATATGTTTTATGCATTCCATAGATCATCATGCAATTAGTTTCTTATGTTTGCACCTTCTGCATTTGTTTATTTGCTACTCTAGTATCTTTTCAGCATAAGTATGCTCATGAATCCTGTTGCAAATGATTCAGGAGAATTATGCTCATGAATCCTGATGCAAATGGTTCTGTCTCTTTTGTTCTCACTCTACACATTGCATTCTATATAAATATCGCTTTCTTCTCAACAATAGGGATCTTCAAAGCTAATTTAGTGTGATTCTACTTTCACATGTATCCCATTTTTCAAATTCAAAGCTCAGAGTTTTGGCTTTAGTTAAATTCTCTATAGATCTTTCTTTGTATGTGTGTCTATGTCACATATGTATATTATTGCTTCCTAGTTTCAAGTTCGAAGTGTCAATGCAAAATGAGAAATATTGATAGCAACTCATGGGCAATCCTAGAAGAGTGTAACAACTTGGAGGAAATGGAAAGTGCTTATGGTCTGCTCAAGAGAAAGCATAGACTCACCATCCAGGATCAGGCTATCAGGGCCATGGCTGTTGCTTACATTAAGGAAAACAAATTCCACAGGCTGGGTGAATTTGTTAGAGACATAGGCCTGAAGAGGAGGGACCTAAGACCTCCTTCTACAAATCTACTGTGGAACCTTCTCCTACTTTCCTATGCAGCCTCTTTCAAGATGAAATCCCTCCAGAGAGAGTTCCTCAACATGATCCATTCTGGATTCTCTCCCGATATCACCACTTTTAACATCAGGGCCATTGCCTTCTCCAAGATGTCCTTATTCTGGGACCTCCATCTTACTCTCCAACATATGAAACATCTCCATGTCCCTCCCGATCTCATCACCTTTGGTTGCCTTGTTGATGCTTATTTCGATAAGGGCCTTGCTGGAAATCTTCAAGACCCTTTTCTTCTCACTCAACTTTGTAAGACGGATCCAGTACAAGTTTTCACTGTCCCTCTTATCTTCCAAGTTTTTGGCAAAGGGGATTTTCATTCCTCCTCTGAGGCCTTTGTGGAGTGGAACAGCCACTTGACATACCCTCAATTGCTTGCAACCTATCTTAAAAAGCAGCGACGGAAGCACCTTATCTTTTGGAACTATTAATGCTGTTCTAGTTATTATACCTTAGCTTCTTTTTGTATAATATATTGTTTTGATATGTTGCTTTGTAAAACATGGAGGCATTGATTTAGTTTGTACAGTCAAAATGATCTAATATACTCTTATTTAGTCATTAGCTTAGTTTCAATTGCTTCACGTCGAATACTTCGAGCCTGCAAAATGGAGCGAAATGAGGGCAAATTCAATATATTACATTCACTGATGCGATAAGAAATAACTATATGGACATCATCTAGTTTCTTTATAGAAATTTCTTAAGTCATCTTTATCTTTACAAGGATGTCCATAAGATTTTTAAGGTGATATAAAATCATGCATTTCAGGGAACTTTAAAAATCTCTTAATTTTATTTGGAAGGTCCATAAAATGAGCTCATTAAGATCACTAAGATCTTCTTACATTGTGTAAAGGACACACATCAAGAAGAAAACAAATATATATACATAAAGCAACCAAACTTGCATTTTCTCTAGTTGTGGGAACGTAAAAGTAGTTGACATAGTCAGAAAAACATGATGGATGCCTTTTTTAAGTACCTTTATATGCTTATCCCTTATGGCTCTTCTATAGAGGTAGGTATTTAACCAGGTTTTTGTACCAAAAACTTACACTATGTTTGGCGACTATTAAAGAAAGTAGAAATGGAAGGAAGTTTGTAGAAAGGAAATCAAAGGAAATATAATATTTATTCTTGTTTGAATATAAAAAGTAGAAATGGGAGGAAATTGGTGGAAATCTTTTATTATCACATAACAATAGGACTATATTATCCTCTCCTCCTTTTTTATTTCTCTCTTATGATATGGTTATTTTTTTTTTTATTTCCTAAGCTTTCCACCCATTTCTATTGGTTTCTTCTTAATTTTGGAGGGAAACAAAAGGAGCTCTTGAGAAGAAAGATTTTCACTCACTTCTATAGATTTTATTTCCATTGCAACCAAACACACAAATTCCTTCCATTTCCATTGATTCCTACCTATCCAAACACAATATCAAGGATAAAGGCATTTCTTTCCAACTTATAGCATTTGTCACATGCTTGTAGGGTTTAAAAGATAAGTATAGAGACATTGTCTATCTAAAGAGTTTATAAGTTGCAAAGATTTTTTTTAAGAAAAAAGAATTGGCAAAGTAAGGTTGGTTAATTTGTTGACCCTTTAATAAACTCCAAAATGTCTAGTAACTACCTCTACTCTCCTATGTAATTTATTGAACACTTATAAGATAAACTACAAAATCAAGTTAGTTATCAATATCCAAAACAAGTTTGAGGACCAAAAATTAAAATTAGAATAATAGTAGTTTAATAGCTTAGTTTTATTTTAATATGAGTAGTTAGGTATTATTTTGTAGTAGTTTGATTGTTGGTTAGATATTAGTTGACTTAGGTTTTATTTGTGAGTATAAAGAGTTTCTATATAATTGTAATAAAATGCATTCACTCATTCTCAATAAAACTCAACAATAATGAATGACTAACATTAACTATTAGCATGGTGACTGATAACCCCAATTTGACATATATTTTCTATGATTATTTTATACTATTTTAGACTTTAATTAAGAAAATTTTACATTATTTTAAGCTTAATCCGTTTAAATTTTATTTTCAAGGATTTCTAGAGCATTTTATAAAGTTTTAAAAGTTTTTTGTTAATTTTTAGAGTAATTGGAGGCTTCATTTAGTTGATTCGGAGAGACTAACAATTCTAAACTAGGTTTTAGAAGATTTGAAGATATCTTAAATGAATTTTGAAGTATTAAAAAGGATTATACCCATAAACAATGAATGTACATTGAAATTGTGAGTAAAGTAGTGAGAAATGAAATAGAAATTGATGCTTAGAGACGACCACAGTCATGTACTTTAGGCGTAGTCATCTTATTTCATTATGTTACAATTTTTGAAGTCTAGAAAAGACTACGATCGTAGTTGTCACTTATGGTCTCTTAGTCAAGTAATTTCATCAATTTTGAAGTTTTTGCACAAAGAATAAATATACGCCTAGCCACCACAACTATATACTTAGGGCATAGTCACTATACAACAAGTGAATCTTTTATTTTTGCAACATATCTTCTCATTTTGAACATGTAATATTCAACATATATTTTATTTTATCAAGTCTCTATTTGTAAACTTAGCCTTGCTTATTATAAATAAATCTTTAAACTAGAGTTTTTAAAGAGAACCCCCAATAACTAGAATTATAATTTAAAATTATTATTAGGAGTCTCTCGATTTATTTATTTCTTTTATTATGTTGTTTTTCTATTAAATTGTTCTTAATGATTATTGTTGAAATCTAGTTCATTTTTACAATACACTCTGTCTACCTATGATTTTATGCTTTAATGTTACGATTACTAATTGGATGTCTAAGTTTATTGTAAAATTGTGAGACCTACAGTGAGCAAATAAGCATAATTAGAAGATTTTCAATACACTAAGAGATTAAGTATTAGATTTTTCCGAATTAAGGAAACCTAATAGTAGGATCCATGTTCTTCATGCGATTTTAAAATGCTATATTAAGATCTTAGGATTAGGAATTAATTAGAGATACGAATCGAGCTAATTTAGAATTCGATTTTCGTTGAAATAGGATTAAGAATTTGTACGATTTAGAGAATAATTGAGACTAAGAGACTATATAAAACTGAGAATAAATAATAAAGATTCATTAAGGATTATATCTTCTTTATTTAAATTAATTCATGTTGCTTTTTTACTTTAATTAGTTTAGTTAATTAGTTTTATTGCGTTAATTGTTTATTTCATTTTTTTAATGTTATCAATCCTTATTTACCTTTCCTATTTAATTACAATTTATTATATATTATAAGGTTAAATAATTAGATATTTTAAAATATTGTTAATAATTAGGTTCTTACATCCCTATTGAAATTAATATTCAAACTCATATGGTTTTATTCCATAGTATAACTTCAATACGTACACTTACTTATAATGCAGCATAAAACCAATCAGTAACTTTGAAGGCATAGATTCCCTTGATAAGATTGATGCCTTAATTATTCCATCGGCAAATTGTGTGTGTGTTGGATGGAGAAAGCTCCCTGTGTAGTTCCAGTAACTCACAAGACGAATGAGGCTAAGCAACTTTCATGCTGGCTTTCTTCTTGATTGTATGCTCCACCCTTTAGCGTTCTTACTCTACTCTTCAGGCAGCAATGAAGCTTGTAGAGCTCTTGGTTAGAAGGGCAAAACTTGCAAAATAAGAACTTTGTCAAAACAAGCTTAAACAACTAATGAGCTTACTTGAATAAAAAAACCGTGCTACACGTGAGTAGTAGCTCAGTGGAACTCGTATCATCGACAACGAGCAACAACTAAAGCTCCATCCCTCCTTCTCACCATCAGAAAGGATCAGTTCGTTATGTTTCAACCCATCTACTAGGGTTTTGGCATTCCGCTGCACACCGCCACGTTTGTAAAAGCGGTTGAGGATTTTGTCGACCGTTGCCTTGTCATGGGTCCTTAAGACCTTAATATTATTTGTCTAAATGAGAGTCACCCACCATATCCAAAAGTTCGGCTCCTAATCTGTAAGGATGAACATATACTTCCTCTTCCAATTATGGTCGGAAGACTAGCCCCTCCAATATCTTCTTACTTTGGTGAGCAGAGAGTTACCACCAATTGTCCAGCTACCTCTTTACAACGAGGAAGTATCAGCTCAAGGTCAATGTGACCCGGACATCGATCCAAGTGCATAATTCCTCCAAGGTCACCAACAATTAGAAGCCATTCAGAGGCAGTCGAGTCAGGGCAAACCGATGGTAATTAAAGAAATTCTTTTAACACTCGATGAACAGGTAAAGAAGCTTGCTAAGCTCGAACTAGTCTAAGTACAGGCCAAACCCGTAGGCGTGGAGTAATGCCACCCGATCGAATACCCCGAACACGTACACGTTGATGCCTTGAAGCTTCTCTAGGAAATACGTCATCATATAGTGATTGATATCTACCTCGGAGGCTTCACTAGCCTGACCATGGGGAGTCAACCCCGTATCGTAGGCCTTGTCATATATGAGCCCTACAAAACGATCCTCATCATCTTCAATGTACTCATCTCGACGGAGGGAGTTCACTTTAATTTGCTTGAGCTTGTGCTTTGTTAACTCCATCGACTCGCCACTCGTTCCCACTACATGGAGTTTGTTACCATCGTCGTTGAAGGGGGAGCCACCCTCTTCATCGACTCGTTTTTGAAAGCATTGCTTTGAGTAGACTCAAAGATCATGATAAAGGATCCATAAGATGTTGAGTGAGATTCTAAACACTCACCTAGATTCACCATTGTTAGAAATTTGAGAAAGGAAGTGTGAATACCTTGGAAATTAAAGGTATCAAGTGTTTGAAGGTTTGAGTTGCTGCTCAAAATCCGAAAAAAAGGAAATTTTGATCCGCGAAACTGAAAGTGTACCCCGATTGAGCCTTTTATGGCAGAGGCCTCAAGGATACGAATATGTGGTTATGGTACGGGAAGTGTAAACGACATGACGTGTCCGCCTTTTGGATCATACCACAGGGCCTTCGCTTTTGACAAATGACCAAGATTCTGCAGACATACGTAAGCATCTACTAATCACACTCTGTCACCTGTCCTATGCATTTAATGAGCAAAAGTAATCATGTCAGTATTCGAATTTTGAATGAATCGTCCTTAGGAAGCTACCAAAGCCTTGAAAATGAAGTAGCACAAGATCCCAAGACAAAATGCCAAGTGTCAAGCCGCTAAAACTTAGGTACTACACTTAGGCTCAACAAAACATGAATTTTCAGTCAAAATTAAAGGGGTCCCAAGAGTGGATCTGATACCGGTGAAACCCAGTTAACCATGGTTCAAAAGTCCGAGAAAGCACGATGATGCTTTAAAGGCCACCAAGCAGATATTATGAAGTTCGCGTTGCCTATTCTCCATGCTTGAACGACTTAGAACACGCCTTGGAAGCTTGAACTAACGACAAATCTCTTTGTCGACACCTCGTCAATAAGACTAGGTAAGGCAAAGTGTTAATGAGCTATTTTGATCATTAGGCCTCTAAGTATTAGACCTCCAATTATTCTAAAATATAAATTATCTTCGTAGCTTTTATCATCAATTTGATTTATACAAAATATTTGATTAATCTATTTTTAACTAAACAGTTCATGTAATATTAAAATTAACTTATAGAAATCTTTAAAACATATATTTATAGCTTAGATTATGAGCATACTAATTACATAACTTTATAATATAATCTACTTAGATATTTATATAGTTTAGGACGAAAAGTTCAAAAAATAAACAATAAAAGCTCCAAAAGTGAACCTCACACCCTAAATTCTAGCAACAACTAACCTTATGATAGTTTTACCACAGTATTCTAGTCACCACCTACCAAAAGATCTATGAAAATATAAGCAATGAATCACTCAGTAAATAAGAATAGAAATATAAAATTATATAGAACATGCCTCGTCAACACGCCTCTAATGACAAATCTCTTTATCGACACCTCATCAACAAGCCTAGGTAGGATGAAGTGTTAATTGGCTATTTTGATCGTTAGGCCTCTAAGTGTTACACCTCCAACCATTCTAAGATATAAATTATCTTCATAGCTATCATTATAGATTTGATTTATATAAAGTGTTCGACTAACCCATTTTAAACTAAACAGTTCATATGATATTAATAATTAACCTGTAAAAATCTTTAAAACATATATTTATAGCCTAGATTATGAGAGTACTAATTACATAACTTCATAACATAGTCTACTTAGATATTTATATAGCCTAGGACCAAAAGTTGAAAAGATAAACAATAAAAACTCCAAAACTTCACTTGGTCTTTAATTTCTACATATGTAGGCATATGTATGTATTCGTATTTATATATATTATACTTTTATTGTACGTATTTATACAAAAGTTTATACATACTTTAAACGTGTGTATTTATACATATTTTTATATTTTCTTAGTATAGTTTTGTAAGAATCTTTAATATACATAACTTATGTACACATTTATATACTCAATTTGATACTTATATACGTAGAAAATTAGTATTCCTTACATGTATAAGTTTATGTACATATTATATATGTATATACCATATATATATATACATGTTTATATATATCTAATTAGTTAACCATATAACATATACTTACATATAATTATAACATATATATTTATATGGTAGGTACCTATATGTATACTAGTATATATATACATATTTGTACATTAATTTCTAAAAGGAATATGCTCATATTCATGAGCTTTGATACAACTACATATGATTTCATTCATAAATGCTAAGATATATATATAATACTTCAAACATAACAATATATATATATATACATATATATATATATATATATAAGTATGCAAGAAAAAACTTAAACTAAAGATACATATTGTAATAAATACACTTAAAAATAAAAGAAATAAACTTAAACACAAAGAGTATGTGGTTACTTGTTCTTGATGATTAATTTTCCTTTCTTGTCTTTCTCTTAAAGTAGATTAAAATAGAGTTTATATTATGTAATAAAAGGAAAATGGTAGGCAAGGAAAATGAAGGAAATGGAAAAGGAAACTATTAATCCCATATAAGATAGCAAGTAGGGGGGCAAATTGATATTTTTAAATTTTTGAAAACTTTTTTAATATAAAATTGCTCCTCTTAACAACTTATAATGGTGAATAGCGATATTTTGATAATTCAACACACAGCAATTAATAAAGCAAATTAAAAGAGTAAGGGAGGAGAATATCAAGCTGAAGATTTATAAAGCTTCGACCTTCTACCTACTACTCTCTTCCCGCTCCATTATTGGAGACCCGATTTACTTCACTAGCAAAAGTAGGGATAATGGCACCAGAGATAATATTGTTTCCATAAAGGAGAGATCTAGAAACAGGTTCAACAATTCATACTATTTTATTAGATCCAGGTCACTTAATCCACCAAATCATAACCATAAAAAGATTACAAGTATTAGTCACACATGGACTTTACAACGCTCTATTCTACCCATCTAGCCTTTTTAAAATTTAGGCTAATTACAGATCTATGGATTACAAATTAACTTCAAATAATAAATAAAATTTACAAATTACAAATTACAAGTGAGAATAAAATTATAAATCTCAAATAATTTCGCTCTAAAGAGAAATAACGATTGTTATATAATTTGCTTCGATGTAATTTTCTGAAAAAGTATCTGAAAAACTTTCTATGACTTTTCAAAAAGTAGAACCTAATAAAGAATTTTTTGTGTGTTGAAAACTTTTTTTTTTTCAAAGAAGTATCTAATGTTTTAAATCCTTTCTCTTTTTATACTGAAATCTTCCAATGGCTAATCTAAAGATTATCTTTACTTTTGTATTTATCCAACCATTATTTGTTGAAGACAATCCTTAGATATGTTAAGAAGATCTCGGTAATTTGAAATTCAAAAATAACTCTTTTTATCTTGTTTGATCAGATATACTTCGATCCACAATCATCAAATAAGCTTTAGATTTGAATTTGACCAAGACATATGCTTTATCAGTAACTTCTGGATAAGCATCATATTTAAAATTTAAAATTCCACAAAATTTGAATCAACCTTATCCTTATCTGTATTTGTGTATATCTTGATTTATCAAAAATATATTCACTCAAAAATAATCCTCATGGATCTTGATTTCATCTTAAGTGAAACGGGATTGAGTATATTTCCCTAATATACCCAATTTAATAGAGCTAGGCTTTGTTTAATTTAAATTTGATATGAGTTAAAATTCAAATTCATATATTTCTAGAACAACTTTCTAAATAACTTTTCGAAGAGTATCAGTCTGTTCTTCTTTGAAGTCTCTAATCAAGCTTCTAAAGTCTATATTACTTTTACTTATAAAACTTCTGAAACACCTTCGGAAGAATTTCAAACTATTATCTTTTTCAATCAAGTCAGACTTTCCAAATGAGTTTCTGAAGATAACTTAGTTTGTGATTTTAATCTTTCTAAAATTGTGATTTTTAAACTTGCCGAGAACCTTTTTGAATACCTTCAATCTTAATGATTCATTAGCATTTTTTTTTTTTTGTTATTATCAAAATCCATGAGAGATATCTAATAGAAATAAATAGAAAGAGAGATAAATGGCAGTTTGAGAGGGAGGAAAAAGTAAGGGTTTTGTGTGTATAATTATATATAATTAAGGAGTTTAAAAGAAAGTTCTAGAGTTGAGGGGAATCCATGGCAAAGAGGAAAAAAAAAGAAGAAGAAGAAAAAGAAAAGGATAAGGTAAAAAAATTAAATGCATATGATAAGAAAAGTTAATGCACTTGATAAAGACATGTTGACTTGATCAACTCTTACAATATTTTATGTATTATATATAAATAATTTGAAAATAAAAAGAAAATAGAGAAAAAGATGAGGTAAGAGGAAGAATAAAAAATCAAATGAAATAAATCGATAAAACATATATTAAAAATTTCTTACACATTTCTAATCCTATAAATAATATTTAGAATAATAAATAATTTAATTATAAGGTAAATTATAAATCATGACATGAATATTTACTACATATTGTCTAAATAACCAATAAATATGTAAATTGACATCATATTAACTTATCTACATAAATATAAAGTTAATATTAATTATAAATTAATATTATGATTTTTAATGAATTAACTTAGTATTTTTAGATTTATAAGCATTTAGAGTTATCTCTAATCGTTTGCTAGCGATTTTACGTAATTAGGGTTCTTATAAATATTTTAGGGTTTTCTTATTAAGGTAGTCTAGGGTTTATAAATTAATGAAGTTTTTAAGTTATACAACCTTATTAAGTCATAAAGTTATCTGAATTATTTGGATTCAATTTTAAGATTCACAATACAATTTACGGAGTTTATATTGAGGATGAAGAATAGACCATTTCAACCATCTCTTTTTCAAAAGGGTCAATATTTAGTCGGAGAATTCTAATTGTCCCCTAATGACTTACAATGCATGTTCAGTTAATTTTTCAAGTCTAATTTATCTTAATTCCATTTAAGGGTGATCATTCAATCCCATACAATTCAACCAAATCGCAATCCAACAAAGCAAACAAACAAATGGTGCATTGAAGATCAAAGACATAAGCATGCACATAATCAAGCTATTTGCAACCACAATCAAGTATAATATTAAGCTTTTAAGTATTATGAGTTACATATTGATCCCAAACTTACTTAGACTTCTTGTTTGTTCACTTAGGTGCAACTTATGGTGTATATTCACTGCAATTTCCAATTATATAAATAATGCTTTAGTGTTTATACAAATACAATACATGCTTTTATTCTACAACTCGATTTGTTCACTTAAGTTTACAGTTCTATTATGCCTAGATATTTAGGTTTTTTAAGTCACTTGTTAATAGTTTGCATCTAGTTATTCTTTGATTTATCCCCTAATTCATCCTCTAATTACAATTTATTTAAGAGTCTTATCAATATCCACTAACCTATTCGTTGAAGTCTACCTAACTGTATTTCATATATATAGTCCCTAATTCAATTTGTGAACTCATTTCTAATGTGGCATTTATCTATAGCTTTCGATCTATCATCTGATTAATCCTTTGATTTCACATACTCCATATTTCAACAAACTTTCTACACTTTCACTCATACCCAAACAAGATCAATATCAAAACACTCTCCATAGCCCAAGCTTAGCCTCTGTTTAGATTAAGTCATACTCCATTATATTATTTCAATAATCTTTACATTACATATCATTAATATTTCAACACTAAATCTCCTAAACTCAAATCCAATACTTGTAGCACCCAAGATACAATCCCCTAACACTATTCAACATCCTTTTGTGATAATAATCCACTAAAATCAGAATCTATGTATTACACTTGAAAATTTAATATTTAAAGTAATTGAAAATAGCAATTTAATAAGATTTATAGGCCTAAAATTAGATTAAAATTTAAAAAATATATTTTTCATGAAAAAAAATTTATAGCAATTTCGTATATGTTATAAATACTTTAAAATAAAATTTGTAGCAGAAACAATAACGATGAAGATTTAAAAAACTAAAGCAGAATTGACTTGGTTTTAGTAATTTCTTGAGAGTAGCATATTCTGACACTTAATTTTAAAAAATAATATTTTTCCAAGGGTTTTCATACAAAAATTTTCATAATACATTTTTTTATATTTTTCTAACGTATCTTATTATTTTTAATAATTTAAGAAAAATCTACCTAATTTTTTAAACTCACCAAAAACCATTGTCACATCTACCACTAACTACGCTATCTTTGTCAGCAACATAGGCATTCTCCTTCAAACCCTAACCTTAGTTGCTTTACAAATCTCCCTTATATCCACAAACTCCTTAATCTCCAAATTTGCACTAAAATTTCCAAATTTTCAAAGAAAATTCTTTTAAGCTTGTTTTAAGTGTATTTTTCCAAGACTCCAAACAGGTCTAAATGAATTATAGAATTGGAATTACAATTATATAGTTGAGCATAGGTTGGTAAGAGGTTTTTGTTAATTGTTAAATGTCCAATTTTTCCCTTTTCTAATCCCATTAGGTGTCTTAATCCTCTCCTAAAAGTTGCTAATTTGCTACATCATGTTGCTACACCAGTTTACTAACTTTTCTAAGCTACCAACCTATTTTTTCCCTTTTTATTAATTTTTTATAATTATTTTAATATATTTTACTATAATTTAGGTATGTTAGGTAATTACAGGTATAATTTTATATACATAAAATTACATTTAATATAAATAAATACTCCTAAATATTATTCATCTCATTTTATAACTTTTAATATTTATATAATTTATCTCTAATGACTCGTTATTTATTGGAACCTATTTTGCACATTTTTAATAAATAAATCATTTATTTATATCCAATAAATGTAATACTAATTATTTAATTTTCTTAAATCTAAACTCGCAGATTAATTTCTATTGATTTTTCTAACTTCATCGTAAAATTTGGATTCGATAGGATAACTTTTGTGATTGTCTTAAATTTTGTAAATTGATTCCAAATCATCCTATTGTGAGCCTACTGCCAATTTTTGCAAGGTCTTACACCAAGGCTCATTTTGACATTCAGTAAACATCAATTAATCTACTTTAGCCCATGGTTGTACTATTTAGGTTTGAGCCTAAGCCCTATCTATGGTCTTTAACTCTTAAACCAAGCTTAACCCTAGTCTTCGACCTACTGAAGGTCGAGACTTCGATCTTGTGGCATCCATGTGCAAGTAAAATTATTGACAAAAGTTTGCACAGGAAGCTTGGGAGATGAAATACTTGAAGGCTTACGTTTATGTATATTAAGCCACATGGGAGCACTGACTTGTAGCCTACCATGTCACTTTCAAGGATCTTGAAGTTGCTTAATTTAAGAAGATACACCTTCTAGATTAAGACAGATACATAAGTGTTAAAGTTATCAATACTCCATAAGTTAGAATATGAAATATATTACATAATTAAACAATGGGACAATGTTACTAATACTACCTGAATTTTGTTTAAATGTTCAATTTACTACCTAAACTTTTAATTTGTCAAATTTGGTATATAAATTAAACTTTTCATATCATATCATCGTTACTATCTACTTAGTTTAGTTACCAATCAAAGTGAGACATGTATTGCATGTATTTACAATGATCATGGTTAAAAATAAGTAATTTTTGCTAACTTTAAAGCTAGTGTTTGCGCATAGATTTAGGAAAAATTAATGAATTTTATACAAAAAATTAAGTTTATGCACAAGATGGGCTAGCTTAAGCAAAATCAATAAAAAATACTTGAAAAAGATTCATTTTTAGTTGAATTTCATTAAGCTAATCCTACAAGTGTAGGTGCATAGGGGTTGCCATGGTCTTGGTAGCCCCTACCGATTGATCAAGGAGCCAAAATTAAAGAATTATGGGAAGCAAATGTACTAATCAATCGGTAGCCTTACTACAGCTCGATCGATATGCCCTAAAGTGTTAGCGATAGACTGATTGATGAGGCTACTGATCGATAGAAGGAGACAGTGTAGGAACAAAAAGTGTCAAGATGGATTCTACCATACCAATCGATCAATACCATTCTTATTGACCACTAAAAGAAATTAAGGTTATGGTTTATCAAACTCAAAACCCTAATCCTAAACGCTATGTTTCATTAAAACACAAAGTAATTGGAGAAGTGACATGTGTCTACCAATGGATCAATAGACCTTGTTACCAATCGATTAGTAGTTTAAACTTAAATATAATTGTATTTGAAGCAAAAAATGCAAGTGACAATTAGCAATTTGTTAGGGTTTGGCTTAGTTTTATGTACTCATTATTGTCTTTATTGTTTCACTGCATTACTTAGGTATTTAACACTTGTTTTTAAGAGTTCTATGCATATTAGTTGTGATTTGATGTAGTTTATGCTTTGTTATTCATTTTGTTCTAGATTTATCTCCTTGTTCTTACATTATGAACTTATGTCTTGTTTATTCATTGAATTTTCTACAATATTTGTGAATGCTCCTACTATTATTGTTGGAAACATGAGTTACTAAATGTATTTTTATGGGTTCATGATAATGTGGAAAATATAGTAGGTGGAATGTTGTAGTTTTTATATGGCTTTGTATATTTAGTTGAGATTTTGGTGCTTAATGCTTCATTTGAGCCTATCGAGGTACTAGAAAATTAAATTCTTAATGGGTTTTCCATATTATTATGAGACCGAGAGGAGATTAGTACCAAGTGTCTACTTAATGGTTAAGTACCAAGTGTAAGATCTACTTAAAGTGTTAGCCTATAATGACAAGAACCAAAGAGCTCATGCCCATATGAAGGAGGTTGCTGAGGAGTCAACAAAGGGAGTAATAGAACGACTAAAAGAGCAAGTTGCAAGGTTATCTGAGCAACTTAGTGAACAAAAAAGGGTCACTTATATATGCATGCAAGAAGTCTAACCAATTGAGATATGTGATGAATATGAGTTTGCTCATGATGAACTAAAGTGTCTTAAACTAAGGCAAATAAGGACACTAAGATACAACCTTGGGACCTCACCTAAGCAATCACCACTCATTTGGAAAATCACAAAGGTCATCTATAGATAAGTTTGAAGGTAGCTCATCAATGAATAGACCTAATGGTTTATTTAAGGAATTCCCAAACAAGCAACTCAAACAATAGGGTGGAACCTTTGAAGTATGTGAATGAATTCCTTCATAACCATGACGCGAGATGTTTACAGTTAGGAAAAAAACTCAATGAACTCAATAAAGCACTAAATTCATTTAAGGAGAATGCTACAATAGTAGAGAAAGAGCATCAATCGCCTAATAGAGTTGAGGCAATCCAATTAAGAAATGGGAAAGAAATTAAACGACCATGTTTAGAAAGAGAGTGTAAACCTTTAGCTAGAAATGAAAGGGAGATGGTAGATGAAGAAAAGGTAAAGCAAAGGGATAACCTTTCCCTAGGACAAAACCTAGAGCATGAGTTTATACTTTACTAATACCCTTCCCAACTAGGTTGAAACAATTAAAGTTAGATAAGCAATTTGCTAAATTCTTAGAAACATTCAAATAGTTACGTATTAATGTACCTTTTTTTTGAGACTCTTAAGCAAATGCCTTTATATGTAAAATTCAAGAAGTAAATTTTAACTGGAAAAAGGAAAGTAGAAAAAGAAGTAGTAATGCTTTTTGAAGAGTACCAAGTTATCTTGCCAGATATGTTGCCAAGAAAGTTAAAGGACCTAAAAGCCTAATAATTCCTTACATGATAGGAGAGTCATTTGAAAGCAGGGCATTATATGACTGAGGCACAAGCATCAATTTGATGCCATACTCTATATTCAAATTACTTCGATTATAGGAGTATAAGTTAACCAAGATGTCCCTTTAGTTGGCAGATAGAAATGCAAAGTATCCTTAATGAATTGCTAAAGACATACTTGTAATCGTTGGTAAGTTTGTCTTCCTAATAGATTTTTTCATGCTAGACATAGATGTTGACAAGGATATTCCTTTGATCTTTATGAAGGCCTTTTCTAGCCACCGTATAAGTAATGATTAATGTTAAGGAGGGAAATCTTACACTTACTGCATTTGATAAGGGAATTATGATTAAGATACCTTAAGTAATGAAGCTACTGCAAGGCGTTAATGATTGTCATACCATAGAATTAACTGATGATCTAATGGAAGAGCGACAAGAAGAGGAAATCAGAGAAGTAAGATTTGGCAAATATTGAGAGGATTTTGAAATGAATGATATCGAAAGTGACATAAATGAATATGTTGATATGGAAGAGGATGTAGTTGAAGAAGTAGCTGGAATTTGGTTGAAATAAGTTAAAACATTAGAAATTGAGCTTACCATAGATAAACCTTGACCATAAACTGAAATCCCACCTCAATTGGAATTAAAGCAATCACTAAACCATCTCAAATATGCCTTTTTTTAGAGAAGGAGACACCTTACCAGTGATAGTGGCTTCCAGTTTATCAAAAGAAAAAGAGTAGAAGTTGCTAGAGATACTAAAAGGGAACAGAGAGGCTGTTGGCTAGACAATAGCAAACATAGATGACATTTACCCTTCATTGTGCATACATAGGATCCTTCTCAAATTAGAGTGCAAGCCTATTGTTCAACCATAGAAACAACTTAACCCTATCTTGCAGGAGGTAGTGAAGTTCATCACTATTATCTCAACTTAAAGTAGTTAATACAATTGGGTATGAAGTGCATAACAATTTCACATTACAACTTTAGATTAATAGTTACCCAGAAAATAATTGATTCTCAAATTAATCTTAACATTGCTTACATATTATGGAATTTCATTACTCTAATCTAAACCCCAATTTGTAATCTCTCTTCAAAAATGTGATTAAGTGCCTAGATAAAAACATCAAAATTAACCTAAATGTAGAAGTTACACTTCAATGTACAATTTTTCTAGTGGATAGAAGAACCGCACCTTAAATACACACGTGATGTACCTAGGAGCTCTATTATCATAAGGGCTTACCATAGGAGATGAGAATCAAATGGGTCCTATGAAATATCAAAGAAAAATAGAATGGGAAGGTAGCCGAACTAAATACAGTAGCTAACATGAAGCTGTTCAAAAGATATGACTTACCTACGAGCACAACATGACTTAATACTTTACTTAATATGATACATAAGTTAATGCCAAGGTCTACTTGCCATTAATCTTGAGCCATTTGGCAAGACTAGATAAGAGTGTATGAAAATTGGACTCGAAGAGGAATATCTCATAAAAAAACAGTATATTCAATATCTATGAGGAAAAATGTCTAAATCTACGACTATATTGAGAAGAGACTATTTATAGTAAGTCCTTAAGACAACATATAAGTAAGGAAAATTACAATAAGGTATACATGAAAAGGAAATTCCTAATACATACAAAAAAGGGTTAAAAGGAATGAAAGTACAGTATCAAGTAAAAGGATAGGTGGTAGCTCATCAACGGTTTTATACTAAGGAATCTATAATATAACATCTCAGCTGGATCATGACATGGCATGCTTAATGTTGCTAAGATGAGTAAGGAGCATTAAATGAGAAGTACTCGACCAATAGGAGCTTATCTCATCACTCAGCTAAGAAGGTTCGGCAAGAGAGTAGTCGGCGTTGGCATAAAGGATATAGTAGAGTAGAGTGTACCCACCCAAAGCTCTCAAGGAGTTCAACCACCATTCTTCCATATACAGTTTCTCATCCTCAACAGGTTGATGAGAGAGAATTCTCCTAGTGAGGGATTGGAGGCCTCTAAGACATGTACAAGTAGGCTAAAGGTCAGTAACCCATCAGCTCCCTAAGGTTGTTGAATATTTGCCCTCAAATCATGGTCTTCATCTGTATTGGGCACATAAGGTGTCAAGTCAATGACGTTAAATGTGGCAGATACGTCGTACCCCTCGGGCAGCTCAACCTCATAAGCATTATCATTAATACGCTTAAGGATCCTATAAGGTCCATCCACTTTGGGGGATAGTTTGTTTGTCCTCTTGCTAAGGAATCATTCTTTGCTAAGGTGGATTTAGACGAGGTCTCCGAAGGTATAAACTTCTTTCTTCCTTCCTCAAATTCTTTGCTCTTGCTATAGGGCCATAGTCTTGGCTAATTATTCAATAACCTTCTAATGCAACTTCTGGGACTCCTCAGCATATTGCAGGCCGAATTGGCTTTCTTCTTGTATGGTCAAGCTGATAATCAGATCCAAGAGTAAGTTCAAGTTGAGCCCATAAACGACCTCAAACAATGATCTTCCTATCGAATTGTGAGCTAAGCAGTTGTAAGTGAACTTAATAATAGGTAAACATAAATCCCAGCCATGTGAATTCTTCCTAATAGCTGCTCATAGGAGGTTATCGACCATCATGTTCACAACTTCGGTCTGACCTTTTGTTTGGGAGTAGTAAGAAGTACTGACCATGAGCTTAGTGCCGAGCTTCTTCCACAGGGTCCTCCAGAAGAAACTCGTGAACTTTGAGTCACAATTGAAGACAATACTTCTTGGTACTCTATGCAATCATACAATTTCTTGTAAGAAGAAGTTAGCAACAAATAAAGCATCATTAGTTTTATGGTAGGGAATGAAGTAACTCATCTTACTAAATCAATCGACTACCACCATAATTAAGTCATGTCTTCTCGATGTTTGAGGAAGACCAAGCATGAAATTTATGCTTAGGTCGGTCTATGGCCGCTCGGGTATAAGCAGGGGGGTGTACTCTTCATACGGCTCTCTCCTTCCTTTTGCATGTTTACACACCTTGCACTTCTTAAGAATTTGACGCACATCCTTCATTATCCAAAGCTAGTAGAAATATTCTTTCAATATTTCAGTTGTCCTCTTTTCCCTAAAATGGTCGGTTAAGCCTCTAACAAGAGCTTCTTAGACAAGTAGCTTCCTAGCCGAATCATTAGTATTCAAACATGCTTCCTCTTCATAAAAAATCCTTAGCTTAAATAGAATTTGTCGATGGCTCCTCCAATGTTGCATTTAGTCACTAAGGGCCCAAAATACGTATTATGCTCATATTGATCGGGCAGGGTGCCAAATCCAAGTACCTTAGTTTACCTTATTGTAATGAAGGTATGACGACGAGAAAAGGGTGTCAGCAATGGTATTGGTGCTTCTTTTCTTATACCAGATAACATAACAGAAGGACTCTAAGAATTCAACTCATTTGGCATGACACTAAGAAAGTTTTTGTTGCCTTCGAAGATGTTTAAGAGATTCATGATCTAAGTAGATGATGAATTCCTTCGATAATAAGTAATGCTGTCAGTTTTATAGTGTCTAGACAAGTGCATAGAATTGTTGTCATATGTCGAGTAATTTAAGGCAACTTTTCTGAGTTTCTAGTTGAAATAGGCAATGGATTGGTGTTTTTGCATAAGGACAACACCAATGCCGACTCCAGATGTGTCACATTCTATCTAAAAAACTTTCTTGAAATCTGGTAGGGTAAATACTAAGGTAGACGTCAATTTAAACTTTACATCTTCAAAACTCTTCTAAGTTCTTCGACTACCTAAACTTATAGTTCTTCCTAGTTAGTTCAATTAATGGTGATGTTATGGAACTGAAGTTTCAAATGAATCTACGATAAAACGAAGCTAGACCATGAAAAGTCTTGACTTTGATAGCATTAGTCGACATAGGCCATTCAAGAATAGCCCTAACCTTTTCATCATCAACTCGGACTCCTCCCTTACAAACAACATACCCAAGAAATATAATCTCACTTTAGTAGAACACACATTTCTTTAGATTACCGAATAATCTCTTGGTACGAAGGATGTCGAACACCGATCTTAAATGCTTAACATGGGTGAAGAGGTCGGCATTGTAAACAAGAATGTCATCGAAATAGACCATAGCACATTTGCTAATCAATGCCCTTAGTACATGATTCATGAGCTACATAAAAGTACTTAGTGCATTTGTCAAACTAAACGGCGTCACTATCTATTCGAACGGACCATCCTTTGTCTTGAAGGTCGTCTCCATTCATCTCCACTCATCGAGCATATCATCCAACCGTAGGATCGGATATCAGTACTTAATAATAATTTTGCTGATGGCACAACCATTTATGCACATTCTTTACGACCCATTTTTCTTCGGTACTAATATGGTTAGTATGACACATAGGCTTATGCTCTTTCAGACATATCCACGATCTAGCAATTCATCTACTTACTTCTTCATCTTGTCTGCTTGCTCGGGATTGAGCCTATAAGCAGGTTGGTTCGATAGGGCAACTCCAGGCTAAAGGTCAATGTAATATTCAATGCCTCTTAAGGGTGGTAAACCTTTTGTCATCTTAGTTGGAAATAAGTCGGCATACTCCTGTAATAGTGTTCACACCTCGGTAGGTAAGTTCTCAGCTTCTCCCAACTCTAGTAGTTTCCTGATTAACATCAGTAGACACTCTTTCTCCTCAATTTCTCAGTTAAATTAAGCGTTGGAAATCATTAAGGATTTCCACTGCATAGATCGAGCAATCTTTTCTTGAGACTCTTGTACTTCCCTAGGGCTCATAGGAGTCAAAATAACTTTCTTTCCATCTTTTTGGAATACGTAAGTGTTACCTATCATATAATACCTTTAAGTGAAACAGCTAGGGTCGACTGAGTAAGATGTGAGAAGCATGCACGGGAAGGATGTCGAATAGTACTTCATCCTCATACCTGTCACCATTGGTGATTGGCACTTTGACTTATTTGGTAATAGATAGACCTCCCTTCTCTTTAACCAATGAATCTTATAAGGCTTAGGGTGTAGGTATGTCGATAGCTTTAAGGTCTTAGTACAACTTCCCCCATCAATAATCAATGCACAAAGTTTGCTATTCACTCGGTAATTCGTATGGAAGAAGTTCTCTCTTTGTTCATTTTCCTTAGTCATAAAAGTACTGAGGGATCGTCAAATGACGAAACAGTACTTAACATCAACCTCAGGTGGTGTTACATCATCGAGGTTGATATGGACTCGTGGATGAACACACGAACCCAATATTACGCGTAACCAAAGGGGTGGGTCTAAGCCATAAGATGGCTTGAAAAGGTAAATGACAGTCGAAGGTTGAGTAAGGGGTTCCCATGTACCGACGAAGGATATGACACACCAACGCCTCACATGAGCTTAGGTTACACTTGATATGACACACAAGCATGGCTAGAGGTCACTCACCACTAGTCCATGCTTGAATGAGCTAGATAAGAATAGCTCAAGAATAAGGGAAACACTTAGCTCGAGAGTGAAAAAGTTCAATATATTCTCTGTATTCTCCCAACTTTTACAGTATGATGGTATTTATATCATCCCATTAGGGGCAAATCCTAAGTTACAGAAATTACAAAAGAATGGTCTTTATTTGCTAAAAACAGAAAAGAAAAATTTACAAAGAAAATATGAAATTGTACAAAAGAAGGAACGTGGATGTCCTTTGTTAGAAAGGACAGTATGAATGTTAGTAAAAGATAGTGCGCGCGTGTTTTTACGATGATTCTGACAGTATTGTGGTTCGAGTAGGGGTGGCCCTTGGTCTAGGCCTATTCAGCGTTAAAAGGGGCTTGATAATGGTTGGTTCAAGGATGGTTTACATGGGGTTGGCTTCAGATGGTTGGCTTTTGATAGTTCTGATCAGCCTCGACAATAGTGGGGATTGCTACAATCAGATTTGACGTTGGGACTATGGTTTAGTGGAAGGTTTGGCTTGGCATGCTAGTTGATCACCTTGGCAACATCTTAGATTATATGGAAAGCAAAGTAGCTCAATAGATCGGATTGGGGCAAGCACTACTCTTCGGCGCTTAACTCACCTTGGATAGCTTAACGGACCACTTGAGAGAGCCCTTGGGCTCGGGAGCGTGTAATTGGCTCTTGATCCCTATCACCCCCTCTAAGTTGTTTGAGATTTGGGATCAAATCTGGTTCAGGTCCAGTTTGCTTGTTGTCGAAAGTGTAAGGTTGGAGGTTAGCAATGTTGACAGAGTTTGAGACTCCATATCCTTTAGGTAATTCAATCCTATAGGCGTTAGGGTTGATCTTTTCAAGCACTCTGAAAGGTTCATTAGCTCAGGGAGACAACTTGCTCTTCCTTAAGTTTGGAAATCTTTCCTTGCTAAGGTATATCCAAACCAAATCACCTGGTCGAAATTCTCTCTTCTTCTATCCTCGGCTTCACTTCTCAAGCTTAATAGCAACTTGACCTAATTGCTCTACAACCTTCTAGTGCATGGTTTTGATGGCTTCAACTTTCTTGATGGCTAGCTAGTCATTAGCATCAATTTTCGGTTGGGGTGCTTAGTCCAATGGGAGCTCAGGGTTGAACCTGTAAGCGACTTCGAATGGAGACATGCTTGTGATGCTATGGGTGGTCTGATTATAGGAAAATTTGATGATTGGTAGATACAGATCTCAATTAGCCATGTTTTGTTTAACAGCAACCCTTAACAAAGTTCCCATAGTTTGGTTGACAACTTCAGTCTGCCCATCGGTTTGTAGATGGGAGGACGTACTATACAATAACTTAGTTCCCAGTTGTCTCCAAAGTATCCTCCAAAAGTGGCTCATGAACTTGGGGTCTCGATCCGAAACTATGATTTTAGGTATGCCATGAAGCTTAATCACCTCTTACAAGAAAAGAAAAGAGATAATTGACGCATCGTTAGTCTTGGAACAAGGTACAAAATGTACCATCTTGCTAAATTGATCCACAATCACCATAATAGAGTCCTTCCCTCAGGACGTCCTTAGTAATCCTAACATGAAGTCCATACTCAGCGTGGACCATAGTTTGGTCGGAATCGGCAAGGGTTAGTGGTGTCCTTATTCAGCTTGACTCTTTGCTTTTTGGCAAGCCGCACATTTTTCTAACATAGATTGGACATCTCTCTTCATCTTTGGCTAAAAGAATCTAGAAGATAATACCTCATAAGTTCAACACTAGCCAAAGTTTCCTATCAAACCCCCTCTATGCGCCTCATGTACTAGCAGTTCTCATGTGGAACAAGTCAGGATACATAGCTTCCTCTTCTTGAATAAGTATCCGTCCTTCTTGTGATAGTCATACAACGTTTGTCCTTCTTCATAAAGGGCGTAGATAGGACCAAAGTGTAGGTCCTTAGCATGCAAATTCTTAATGGTTGAAAAACCAAGTAGCCTCGTTTGCAGTTCGGTTAGGAGGGTATGTCATCTTGATAGGGTGTTAGCTACTATATTGTTCTTTCCGTTCTTGTATTTTATGACATAAGAAAAACCTTCCATGAACTCAACCCACTTGGCCTATCTCTGAGATAACTTCAGTTGGCTCTTTAGATATCTTAAGGATTCATGATCAGTGTAGATCACAAATTCCTTAGGCAGCAAGTAGTGTTGCCACATCATTAAGACTTGGATTAAGGAGTAGAACTCCTTATTGTAGATGAAATAGTTGAGTGTGGCTCCTCGAAGTTTCTCATTGAAGTAAGCCATAGGTCAGCCTTCTTGCATCAATACAGTACCTATGCCTAGTCCAAATGCATCACATTCTATCTCAAAAACTTATTGAAGCTCAGTAGAGCTAAGATAAGGGTTGTAGTTAGCTTCTTCTTCACGTCTTCAAAACTCCTCCTCTCTTTCTCAACCCATCGAAATTCAACATTCTTCTTCTAGAGTTTGGTGAGTGAGGCCACAATCGTATTGAAATTCTTTATAAATCGGTGATAAAATGATGCCAGGTAGTAGAAACTTCTCACATCGGTAGACAGGTCAGCTCGAGCCATTGTATAATTGCTCTTACCTTCTCCTCATCAACTCAGATGTCACCTCCACTCACAACAAATCCCAAGAAGATCACCTTAGATCTACAGAAATTGCATTTCTTTAGATTAGCATAGAGTTGTTTAGCTCAAAGTTTTATAAGCATTTGTCGGAGATGTTTTCAGTGAGTTTCCAGATTGGGACTGTACACTAAAATGTTGCCAAAATTGACCATGAAAAACCTTCCCAGTAACTCTCAGAGCATATGATTCATAAGTCTCATGAATGTGCTCGACGCGTTAGATAGTCCCAACGGCATTACAAGCCACTCATATAAACCGTGTCGTGTCTTGAGTGCGGTTTTCCACTCATCTCCTTTATGCATTTGGATCTGATGGTATCCGGATTTGAGATCGATCTTGGAGAACACTCTTGCTCCACTTAACTTGTTTAGCATATCATTAAGCTTGGGTATGGGATACCTGTACTTGATGGCTCTTCGAATGATGGCTCAGTTGTAAGCTCCCAAAATTGAGTTTAGGACAACCAAGCTTAGATTTAGGGCTTTTAGGGAAACTTATCCAATTGAGCCCAAACTTTACGACTAAAATAAAAAAGTTAATCGAGATATTATAGTGAAGTTAGATTTTAGAAATAAAGACCTAAAATCCCAATTTTGCCCTTAGAAATAGGAATATTCAATATAACACTAAAATGTTCGAAAATACTAAAATCGAACTTAGATTGCGACGAGAACTTAGAGATAAGTTAATTGAGTTATAAAATGAGATAATATAGTATAATTTACTATATAAAAATACCCGTAATTTTATGAGTATACCCGATATAAATAATAATTATACCCATAAATTAACCCTAAATTATGTAATTATATATATATTGTGTTGAATTCATGAAATTTACTTTAGAACATATCCTAAAAATAAAAGATATATTAGAAACTTAATTATATGAGTATAGTTATATGTTACGTGTGATATTCACAAGGAATATATACTCGTATATTAAGTAAATAATTAACTATTAATAAAATATACTCAAAATGCCTAAATAATTGCAAAATATTATTTAAAAGCCTTCCAATTGCTGATTTACATCTGGAAACTGTTGGAAATCATCAAAGCTAGACAATTGCTGAATCAAAAGGTGAATTTACAAGCAAATAACACCTCCTACTTGCAATTAATGGAGGAAAAAGCAAGAAAAAAATAAAAAAAGAAAAAAGGAAACCGACCTAAACTACTATAAATCTATTGAACAACATCATTTTTCACCTTTGAAACTAGAAACAACAGAAAGAAAAATTAGAAAAAAATCGTAGAAAATAAAAAGAAATTTAGAAAAAATAAGGGAAAATTAGTGAAAGTACAGAACCTTAACTTAGAATGGTTCTACTGTGAAACCCAGCCAACCCTATACGGTCCACTCACCACGCAGGCCATCCAACAACCACCCAACCGCCGCAGGCCACTGGAGTACCCAAGAACACCAAGGTCAATTTCCTGCTTTATTTTTCAATAATTTCTAAAAATTAGTAAATCTGCCCAGAAAATTATGAAAAAAATTGTACTTAGGTTATTTTAAACATGCTTTCATGTGATATTTTTATTTTTGAAAAATTCATAATATTTAATATACTTTATTAAAAAATCTTCTATTCACTTGAATTTATATTTATAAAATAAATGTATTAAATGACGTTGTTTCTAGTTGAAAATTTTTGTATAAGATGTGTATGATATATAGATAATTGTTATGTAGCCCAAATTTTGATTTGAATATTTTTAATATTTATTGCATTTTTAGGCTCGAAAATAAGCTGAAATTATGAAATTAATTGATAAAATGGATATGTACTAATCTATAATAAATAATAATAGTATTGAGTTATATTGAAATTAATTTGGTGCTAAAAAAATCATAATTGGGTAATTTATGATAATTTAGGGGTAAAATTGTCAATACGAATATGTAGGCAATAGATCGGAAACTTGAAACTAAGTGATAATTAAATCCCTTATATTTTTAGGAGTCTATAGAAATTTTTGGGGAATTATTTGGTAACCCGAACTATTTATTACCAATTTATTAAGTAAAATAGTTTAATTTACAAGTTAGGGTATATTTGTAATATTAACAAGCTAAAATAAATTAAATAGTTAAATAAAAACTATATGTGGGAATTGCTAATCAGATTGGATTAAATGGATATTTTTATTATATTTATTAATATTTTCTGATTGGGATACACTTTAGGTATATTAAGATTGGATAATACTTATATTGTAACAATATATGAACAAATTAGATGAAATACAATTTAATAACATAAATTACGTATAATACGATCATATTTATATAATTATGTATAACTGTATTAAAAACTCAAGCTACCCGTTAAAAGTCGTCTCTAGAAATAAAATTCGTAAAACATGTCATTAGGTCTATACGAACCTAATGACACTAATTTTATTAAAATCGAATAACCTTAAGTAATTTAACCTATAACTTTATCATATTTAAGAATGTATATATTTTGGTAACCTTACCGGAATTAAAACGTGAATTAATAAATAAAAAATACGTTTCGATGCGATCGAAACGATATATAATATGTAATAGTATATATGATGTACAGTATCAACAATTAATAACTTAATTCGATAAATAGTAATAACATGACTGTATATTATGGAAATAACATATATATATACATATATATATATATATATATAACCATTAGAGATTAAACCCTAATGTTTTCGTAATTATTATGAAAATTGAATTTGGGTCTTTTATGTAATTAGGACCTTCCAATACAAAGACGGTTAACGATTTGAGTCAGCAATAGCGAACGTCTAAACAAGTAAGTTGGGATTGTGGCTTCACTGCTTGTTTGGATACTATTTAAAGTATCCGGAGATCTAAGAGTACTTCTGGTTGTGTTTGTAGTTAGATGATTATGCGCATGTTGTGTGTATGGATGATACTCGGTTGTGACAAGAGTTCAACTCTTTGGTGTGCTGTTCTGCATATTTGTATGGATTTTGTATTGTGTGAACTTATTGGTTACCCCTGATTAACACTAACGGTTATTCAACTAAAATGTAATTGGACATGCATAATTACCCATTAGGGGAAACGATTAAGAGTGTTAGGCCAAATACCGACTTCCTTCGATGAGGATAGCTGAAATGGTTTTTTCCCCATCCTTAGTTGAACTAAGTGATAGGCAAGGAGGTCGCAGCAAGGTTGGGGGCTGTGGTTCGAAGGCGGTCATGGGAGGAAGGTGTTCTCCATTGCATAAGCCCGGGTTTGGTCTAACTTGAGTCGCGATGAAACTCCTCAATCCGGGTTGGAGCGAGTGTAATTTCTCTAACCTTACAGTGGACCGGATAATATTGTGCGATGTTTCATTTGAGTGATTGCATTGCATTTCATCATTATTATTAACCTTATTTGTGATTGTGCAGTACTCTTCTAACTCCGACCCATTTATTGAACTAGTTGTGTTCACATCCCTACAACTCTTTTACAGGTGTTGAGTAAGAATAGGATGTTTAGGTACCACCGTTCTCAGGTTAGTGTGCTGCTGTTTAGGAAAGTGAGAATCGAGGAATCAACTGAACCCGAGCTTTTAACTTTGTCTTTGAGTTTTCGGAAACTAATTGGGAATTCCCTAGGAGCCCACTAGTTTCCTAACTTATTGTATATAGACTACAAAACCAATAATTTTTAATAAACTCTTATTGTAAACTTTACCTGTGGACGTAAAACGTTTGTATAAATACTATTGTGATACTAAATAGCAAGTCGTATAGAACAGGTATTTTGTAAAAGCTCCACCACAGGTTTGGTTATTAATAGGTGTTAGAACAGACGTTTCAAGCTGGTTGAGTTGTGCGCCTTATGTGAACTATATCTATGATAGCAGCTGTGAGGTCAGCTTCTACCTTAGATTAGTTTACACGACGGGACTATTATGACTCTTCTTGTTCGGGACATGACATCGGCTATCCACAAACATCCTCTAAGAACCATCCTTCTTTAGCACTAACAAGGCCAGCACAGCACAAGGGTTTAAGGACTCGCTCACATACCCTTTCTTCATAAGGTCGTCTACTTGCTTCTGTAGCTCGGTAGCCTATTTAGGATTTAGCCTATAGGCAAGCTTATTCGGTAGTGCGACTCCTGGTTACAGGTGAATCGTATGCTTAACACTTTGAATTAGGGGTAGACCCTCCGGTAGCTCCTTTAGAAACAAGTTAGTAAAGTCTTTCGATAAGGTTTTTACTTTAGTCGGTAGCTCTTCTTCCTCGGATCTGATCTCTAAAAGTCTCTTAACAAGCAGATAGGTTGGTCCCTCCAACTCCATTTCTCTTTTCAATTTGGCTCGGGTTAATACCAAAGCCTCCTTCTTCAAGGTTTGGCTAAGTTAGGATTGCATGACTTTTATTTGCTCAGCAGTCATGGGACTTAATTTCACTTTTCTTCCTTCATGCTCCACAGAACATATGTTCTTCTTGTTGTCATATATAACTGCTCAGTCAAACATCTATGGTCATCCAAGTAGAAGGTGGGACGTATTCATGGGCAGTACATCCAAAGCACTCCGGCTTGATACCTGCCTATACAGATCGACATAGATACCTGTTTATTCACTTGTAGGACCCCCTTATTACTGAGCCAATGAAATTTGTAAGGTTTCGGGTGGGGCACGGTCAGCAATTTTAGCTGCTAGACCATAAATGCAAAGGTTACATTGGTGCAGCTCCCACTGTCAACAATCAGCGCGCATAGTGAGCCATTCACCTTGCACCCAATATGAAAGAGATTTTCTCTCTGTTTGTCTTCGGGTACAGGATTGACACTCATCGTCCTCTTCAATACTAGAGTGGTCACCATGAAGTTGCCTTCCTCACTATAGATGATTTCCTCATCGGACAGCTTGACTTATTCGCCTTCCTTCGACTCCTCTACTTCCTCATCAGTACTATTGACCTCAATAGTTGGTGCCTCGCCTTTGATCACCATTGTTCACTTGTTCGGACACTGAGCGACCATGTGTCCATATCTTTAGCATTTGAAACACTTGATCTCATTCGTCTTCTTCCTTGAACTTTGGCCTTTCTTAAACTTCCTCGAGGGTTCCTTCTCCTCTGCTCGGGTAGTCTGAGTAGGTTGAGTTTTAATGACCTTGCTCAGTTCCATTTGTACAGGTCTACTTGGAATAGGTCGGTTGTTTCCAAGACGGTTGACGGGTAGTCGGAATCTTCCTATTCGGCACCTTTTTATCCTCTAGGCAACTTGGATTGCATCATTGAGTGTTCTAATCTCTAGGGTTTCCAGGACATTCCCAATCTCATACTTCAATCCACCAATGAATCAAGACACAATTTGGTCTTCTAGCTTTACGACTTTGCATCAAATCATTAACATCTGGAATTCTTTAACGTAAGCATCTATACTCGATCTTCCTTGCCTTAGTTCTTACAATCTCTTGAAGGTATGCTATAGATAATAGCTCGGCACAAACCTTCTCTGCATGACTCTCTTCATATCATCCCAACTTTTAATCTCTCGCACTCCTTCCCTTCTCCTAGTAGCTTGTAAGTTCTTCCACCATAAGGCAGCATAACTAGTGAACTCTAATATAGTAAGTCTAACTTTCGCATCATCAAGCACTTTATGGCATTCAAACTGCTTTTTAATGTTATCTACCCAATTTAAGTAATCTTCGGCATCACCACTTCTAGAAAAACTTGGGATATGAATCTTGAGTCCTTCAACTCTAGAGGCTCGCACATTTCTTTCTTCAACTCCATAGTACTCTTCTGCCTCATCATCTCCTTCCACTTCTTCCTCAATCTCTTCAAGCGCTAACCTACGTCTAGCATCCCTACCAACTCCTTCAGCTCGAGGTAGTTGAGCTGGGGCATTAGCTTGGCCAAACTAACCATTGCCTCACTATTGTTGAATACGTTCTCTAGTAGGGCTATTTTTAGCTCGTTGTTTATCTTTTTGGATAATAGTCACCATGCTAGCTACCAAGTCGGTAAGCCTATCCAAGCGGTCACCCACTAATTGAGGTGAAGACCTTCCTTCTTATCCTTAATCATGTCGAGTACCACTTTCTTAGTTTCCCAAAGTTCCTTATATACTTGAATTCGACATTAATGTTTACCTTACAATGATAACTACTCAACAAACACACAGTCAACCGCACTCTGTTTTGGTGTATCGAAAATAGGGTACAAAACACTTCTCACTACTATACTTCAAAGCTAACAATAGAACTACTTTCACATGATAGTAGTGACAAACTATTAAAAGAATACAATAGTAGAATTTAGCTTTGAATATAGCTAAGGTCTGATACCAAGATGATACGGACCCATGGATGAACATACGAACCCGATATCACACATAATCAAAGGGGTAGGTCCAAGCCGCAACATGGCTTGAAAAGGTAAATGACAATCGAAGATTAAGTAGAGGGTTCCCATGCATCGATGAAGGATATAGCACACTAACGCCTCTTACGAGCTCAGGTCACACTTGATATGATGCACAAGTATGGCCGGAGGTCATTCGCTACTAGTCCACGCTCGAATGGGCTAGATAAGAGTAACTTACGAGTAAGGCGAACACTTAGCTTGAAAGTGAAAAAGTTCAGTATGTTCTCTATATTCTCCTAACTTTTATAGTATGACGGTATTTATATCATCCTATTAGGGCAAATTCTAAGTTACACAAATTACAAAAGAATGGTCCTTATTTGCTAAAAACAAAAAAGAATAATTTACAAAGAAAATATGAAATCGTGCAAAAGAAGAAACATGGATGTCCTTCGTTAAAAAGGACAGTACGGATATCAGTAAAGGGCAGTACACATACATTTTTATAGTGATTCTGACAGTATTGTGGTCTAGGCGGGGGTGGGCCTTAGTCTCAGCCTATTTAATGTTAAAAGGGGTTAGACAATGGTTGGTTCAGGGATGATTCACATAGGGTTAACTTCGAATGGTCGGCTTCTGATAGTTCTGATTGGCTTCGACAACAGTGGGGATTACTGTAATTAGATTTGGTGTTAGGACTATGGTTTAGTGGAAGGTTTGGCTTGGTATGCTGGTTGATCACCTCAGCAACATCTTAGATGACATGAAGAGCAAGGTAGCTCAAAAGTTCGAACTGGCGTAAGCATTACTTCTCGATGCTTAACTCACCTTGGACAGCTTGGCGGACCACCTGAGAGAGGCCTCAGGTTCGAGAGCGTGTAATCAGCCTTTTATCCCTATCTAGGGTCTTCTTGAAATTCTTTCATCATTTGTTTAACTCCCATCCCTTCCTCTCCTTTACTTACACTCTCTACTTCAAATAAGGGCTTGTCTTCCTTTTTAGTCATGACTCGTTGGTTTGGACATCGACTAACTACATGTCTATATTTGAGACATTTAAAACATTTAATCTCTTAAATCTTCCTGCCTAAGCTTTGACTTAGGTTTCTTTAGACCTTAGTCTCTTTGGTCGTACCTTTACCTTCGCTCTCTTTAAGCCGACTTAGTACCTGTCCTTAGTGATCTGCCTCAGAACTATTGGGTGCTCGGTCATTCCCTGTGCAGCTCAACATGCTGCTTCTATTTAGTAATGTTGGTCGGTTATTCGGCATTTGGCTAATTTGGTTCCTCTTCTACCTTTCAACCCTTTATGTCATTTTGATGGTTTCATCTAGAGTCGCAAGACTCTATAGCTCTACAACATTACCAATCTCAGTTCTTAGCCTAGAAATGAATCGTATCATAGTTCGTATCTCGGACTCATCAACATTACATTAGATCATGAGCAATTGAAACTCTTGGACATAGTCATCCATGAATCTACTACCTTGTCTCAAGTCTTGGAGACGTCGGAAAGTATCTTACTCGTAATGTTTGGGAACGAACCTACTTCTCAGGACTCTTTTCATCTTATTCTATGTTTGGACTTCTCATTTGGCTTTCAGGTGAACATTCTACAACTTCTTCCACCACATTGCTATATACTTAGAAAATTTCAACATAGTTGCTCGAATACGAACATCATTATAATCATAACAATCGAATATCTTTTCAATCTTCTCTTCCTAGTCTAGGTAGTTATTAGCACTACCCAACCCATTAAAGCTTGAGATCTGCACCTTGAGGTGTTCAATACCCTTAGGAGCTCTAAGCTTACACTCGTCAACTCCTTCATACTGCTTTTCCTCCTCGCATTCTTTGACTTCATCTAACTCAAGTCTCCTTTTTGCAACTTCGTCGGCATGACGGGGTGGTGTTTGGTTCACATGAATGGGTTCTGGTGCTCGTTGCTCATTAATCTATTATTTCAACCTATCTCTCATTTCTCGGCCCTGTTCAGTGACAACTTTCTCTCACAGGTCGCTCTCTAAGACTCTTTGTATCGAGATAGCTAGATTGGACATAATAGTGGCAAGGTCCCGTATCTACTCATTAGTAGTACATAGTATTTGTAGGGTAACACAACTATGACCATGAGTATTGCTCTTAGCATCATTAATCTCTCCTTGAACACTAAGATTCGACATTCTCAATACAAAGCTTCAAAGGACACCCTTCACAGAAGAAATTTTCATACACTCAGAAAATACTAATTAAACAGTGAACTGCAACTTGCTTTGTTCTTCAAAATGAAAACAAAGTAGGACAAACAACAGATTAATAGGAATTATTGTAACATAGCTCTCGATCACAACCTCAAACTCTAATACCAGAATTATATGATGTGCCTAGGAGCTCTATTATTACTAAAGCTTATCATAGGAGATGGGAACCAAATGGGTCCTTCGAAATATTGAAGAAAAATAGAATGGGAAGGTCGGCGAACTGAATATAGGAGTTGACGTGTAGCTATTCGAAGGATGTGACTCACCTACGAACACAACACGACTTGACACTTCACTTGATAAGACGTGTAAGTTAATGTCAAGGTCCACTTGCCACTAATCTTGAGTTACTTGGTAAGACCAGATAAGAGTGTATGAAAATTGGACTCGGAGAGGAATATCTCACAAAAAATCAATATATTCAATATTTGTAAGGAAAAAATGTTTGAATCTGTGGCCATATTAAGAATGAACTATTTATAATAAGTCCTTAGGGTAACAATATAAGTAAGGAAAATTACAATAAGGTATACATGAAAAGGAAATTCTTAATACATACGAATAAAGGGTCAAAAGGAAGAAAGTTAAAAGGAATAAAAGTATAGTGTTAGGTAAAAGGACATGTGGTAACTCATCAATGGTTCCGTACAAAGGAATCTATTAGTACAGTAGCTGAGCTGGATCATGATGTGGTGGCTTCAGGGTTACTAAGACAAGTAAGGAGTGCTAAAAGAGCAGTACCTGGCCAGTAGGAGCTTGTCTCATCACTCGGCTAAGAGGGTTCGATAAGAGAGTAGTCGACATTGACATAAGGGATGAAACAGAGCAAAATGTATCCACATAGAGCTCTCGAGGAGTTTAACCACCATTCTTCTATGTACGGTTTCTCGTTTTCGGTAGGTTGACTAGAGAGAATTCTCTTAGCAAGGGATTGAAGACCTTTGAGACATGTGTGAGTAAGTGGGCTAGAGATTGGTAACCCATCAACACATAAACTCTTACAATGACTCTAAGAACATTTATAAGGTTATGTAGCAAGAATTGCCTTTAAAAACTCATTCAACACCAAAATTAATGCCATTAGCATTCTTTTCTCCAAAATTATGCAATCTTTACAAGCTTCATGATTTCTTGGTGATTTCAACATTATTAGCTCTTTTTGCTCATTGCATTAGAAATCCCTATAGTGATGCAAAATTTGTTGATAGATTTACCAATTCCCTTAATAGATTAGCAAAATTAGTTTACAAAAATTGAAAGGAAACAATTTTATCTCATAGATAAGTTTCATATGCATAAATTACTAGGTGAAGGAAAGACATATGAGAGTAAGGAAGAGAGAGATTTAACCAAGGGAGAGGGAGATAAAATAAAATGAGAGAGAGAGAGAGATTAAAAGAAGAGAGAATAATAGTATAACTCTAAAAAGAAAAAAAAAAAAAAGAGGGTTAGAAATTTCAAAGAAAAACATCATATATCGACTTTGTTTGCCCTTAAAATGAGATTTTGAGATACTTCTTCCATCATATAAAACAACTTATGAAAATATATTACTAATGTATTAATTATAATTCTAATAATTTTCAAGTAAATATATTATTTTCTAACATAAATATATTTATATTAAATCAAAATCAAATTAGTGAATACTTTAACTAGTTTAATTGAATCAATACATTCAATAAGCTTAATTTCAACATTCAATTTATTCTTTTATTTAAGCATTTTGTTGGAATTAATGCATTTTGCTAAAGAATAGTATACCGACAAAAGCTACTTAAGATGGAAGAGATAAATATAGAAAGACTATCAAAATTACTCCCCTTTTTTTAAAAATTATTTTATTTGGATATCTATTAAGGGTAGGTATGGTTTGGTTCAATAGGTTTCCCCCTTCCAAGTCAAATCGAATTTAATATCACGATTTAGTTCTTTTTTTAATCTAAACATACCTTTATGGTTTGCTTCATAATTTTTTTAAACCTAAAAAAATGGTTCAGTTTGTAATTTAAACTAAAATTTTAAAATATTTAAGAGAAATGAAAAATGAAAATTTAAAACATAGTGTTTGTATTTTGGAATGCATATTTATGTAAATGGTACTATAGAAAGTTAGGAATTGAGGTAACGACATTTGATATGAGGGTTTTAAATGGGGTAAATATATGTAAATTGACTAAATTAAGAGATATTTCATCATTGTTAAGTTAGTGAAAATATAAGTGTATGACTCATGTAAAATATAAGATCTTTTTTCTCTTTTATCTTTCATGGTTCATTTCGATTTGTAACTTTTTAAACCTAAAAACGACTCAATTTGGTTCATAATTTTTTTGAACTTAAATACTAGGTTGAATCTAATTTACGATTCGATTAAATCTCGTTTAGTCTAATTCGTAGTCTGATCGATTATTTTACCCAACCATATAATCTATAGCTATTATGACCTTTAAAAAAAAATTAAAAAAGGGAATGATGACTAGATTCGAGTAAAGGCCTGTTTCGAACTAGAAACTAGGCTACCTCGAAAGTGGGTAAGCCTGAACTGTCTGAGGAATCGCTAGGCCTAAAGGGCCTAAGTGATTTGCTTAGGTGAAATTGCTAACTACTGGAAACCAACTTAGCAGTCCTTTTTTACCAGCCCACCTCCACCCCCTCCTCTCCTTACCCTTTAACTTTCTGTAAATTTTCTCTTGTCTCCCTTACTTTTAGGCTTTATAGAAGAAAAAATTTGGTCAATTTCATTGACCATGAACTTTTGGTGCATGCATATTGAATTTGAATTGAAAAATTCAAAAAATTGTGATGCTTGGAAATTTTCAAAATTTAAACAACATGTTCATACATTTCTCGATCCTCATAAATAAAATGGTGCTGATATGCAGCAGTTATTACTCCATAAACTAATTAAAATACTCTAACTCCAACTATTCTACCTTCGAATTTTTTCAATTATGAAACGTTGTCATAGATATATTTCCTTCCATTAACCACTAATATCTGAGCATAGTTATTCATTCTACTGTACTAAACCATTTGCATTAGCAAATAACATTGACAGACACTTACCCACGACATAATTTTTGCTTTGTGTTGTCTTATATATTATTTATGTATTTCATTCATAAATTTTTGTTGTAGTAAATAAGAGAAAAAAAAAATAGCATCTATGGAAAGATTTTTGCGTCATACCTTCTTTGGTATGAAGCACGATTTCTCATTTGGTGAGAAAAGTAAGAGTAAGGGCAAGAGTACTATAACTAATATGTTATTTGAACCACAACGGTTCAACGACGTTCAGGAGTACCTAAATAACAAGTACGATCGGAATGAGTAAAGGGTAGACGAGGCGATTGAGATTGTAGAAGAACGAGTTACACTACTTCTTGGGTTCGATTTAAGACATCATCGCATGAGTAATTGCGTCACATTACCTCCTAACTTTGATGTTAAACCTTAACGCATGAGTTACCAAGGCATGCTACCTCCTAATTTTGAACCTCCACGCTTGAGTGTCCCTAAACGTCTTATTAAATTCGAACCTCCTTATATGAGTATCCTTGTACGACTTGTAGGATTTGAACCCCCATGGATGAGTTGCCCTACAAACATGTTTGAGGACGAAGAGGATGAGATAGAAATTATTCCCGTAACAGAAGAGCAACATATAGAATAACATAGGCTCGGCAATTCAAAACCTTGAAGTTTAGGTAAGCTTCCTAAACTCGGTAAGTTCAATATTTTTACTACACATTTCCATAAAAGTACAGACAAAAGGGGGAACTCGATGCAATAACTACGATGCAAGTTACTTAAAGAAAACAGAAGAGGGATATAATACCCTTAACAGACACTTGAGGTCAAAGCGTTCTGGGGAGGTAAGAATAAATAGTACGCAGTAACAGATTACCCGACACAGTGGTTCATCCGATCAACTATTAATGAGATATAATGAAGAGAGGCACAAGTATAACTTGGCACGATATCTAGCGAACATGTACCTATCATTTAATACGGGTGCATCAGAGTAGCAAAGTGGATATGAGCAGGAGATGTTTAACCTCAGCTTATGATAACTTAGCCTAAAATGTTAACTTAAGTCATGAAGAAGCTCTACCACAAAGGTAAAAGGGAGCTTATAGGTAAGTTCGCTTCCCTCGATACGCATATATCCATATGTGTAGACATATGAACAGATCTTTTTGATAATAATTCTTATATGGGTGTTACTATTTATTAAATAGAAGATAATTAGCAACTTAATAAATGACTATTGGGTTTAAGGGTATGTAACAAGCAATACATGACACAAAACATCTATAAAATTATTAGAAAAATTCTAAATGAATGCGAATTAGTGAGAAATTTTTTTTATTGGTTTTGATAATACAAGAGGCAATATTGCCTTAATATCTAATCTGCAAAATTACTATTAACTAGTGTTGGGGGGAGGGGTGAGAGAGGTTTTCCACATGCCTTGTGTATGTCATATTCTTAACTTGCGTGTTAAGGATGAAATTGCAGCTTTACAGGATAATATAACTTCAATCAAGAACATCGTCAAGACAACAATAGAAAGGACATCCCTTTATAAAAAGTGGAGGAACTTTTACATGAAGTGTAAGAAGAGGTCCCAAAAGTTTAAGATGGATGTAGAACATCATTAGAGCTCGACTTACGAGAGTTCCCTATAATGAACTACTGTGTAACTTTGCAATATACAACATGCGGGAAGTTGACATTTTCCCTAGTAAGTGAGATATATGTATCCAGTTGTTAAAAGTTTTGAAAATTTTTCATGATACTACTAAGACTTTCTCGCATGTTTACAGGCCTAGAGTACACTTGTTTGTTACATCAGTCATTAGTATACTTGACATGCTACTTCAGGTTCGTAAGAACCCAAACTTGCACGCATGTGTATATAATACAATATTAAAGTGGTTAACTTATTATAAAAAAATTCCTTATATTTATCTTGTAATAACTATTCTAGATTCTCACTATAAAACAAAATTATTATTAATGTATTTAAAAACTTATTACGATTACATTCAAGATCTAATGGATTCCTAAGACATATATAGCTTGAAAGCACAACATGAAGTATTGGTAGCGATGGCTGACATAGAGGAGATGCTTAATCACTACCAAAGTCAGTATGGTGGCTAGTTATCAATCTTTCCTTTGCTATCCACCAAGGAGTGGCATTACTTACTTATGGGTAAGTAGTTACTAGAGTAAAAATTGAAGAGGCAACGATTTGGTGGTCTAATATCTGAGATGCAACACTATACTAATACAAATTTCGAGTTTTTTAAGAATATCTTTATTAAGGACTTTGATATTTTATAGTAGTGGCAAAGGCACATAAGGAATTACCTACTTTTATCTTGTATCGCCTATGAAGTACTCATTGCTCCAGCTTCAATGGTCGCCGTTGAGCAAGCGTTTAGTATAATAGGTTTGATTGTCGATTAATGCCAAGCCTCCCTATTTGTTGTTAATGTTGAGGTAGGTGCTTGCATAGAAAATTAGTACAAGGTGGCCAGTAGATGACAACAATCATGCGGGATATCAAATGAAGAGAATGATAACTTCAGTGATTGAAACATATCTGATGGAAACCCAAGCTTAGCCATAGGTTCTACTCTTGCTGACAAATATGAACAACTACCTTAAGAAGAGACATAATAAGTTTTCTTTTTATTATGTTTGAAAAAGTTTTATCATATAGAAATTTTTTTTTCCTAATTATTCAAAAAAAGTAAAAGGCGTGGTTTTCTTAAAAGTAGTGATTTATTATTAGGGTTTTCCAAATTATGATCGAATGGAATTATTTTTCTTCAAAAAATTTAGATTGGATAGTTACATGCATTTGAATTCTTTTTGCAAAATATAAAATTGACTAATAGACTAAAGGTTTTCTAAAAATTCAAACCGAATTACGACAGTTTGATTCGATTAACAGATACATAAGGAACTTTTGAGTAATCATAAAATATAGTAAAAAATATTTTCTCTTCGTCCACTTTACTCTACTTAATCGGATTAGTTTTTCGTACCGTGAGACTTTGTTATATTTTAATTTTTATTCATTTATAATCAATACTTTATGAAAGGACGAAAGGAAAAAAAAAAGGGTTGAAGGCTCGATAAAAAAAATGAAAAAAAATTATAGAAAGAAAGGAAAAATAAAAAAAAAAAATAATAAAAAAGGATTCAAAAGTCTCGAATTGATTCGAAACCACTAACTTATATTTTAATCATATTTTACCATATCCCTGAACTATAAACTGACAGCCTAAGATGGATTTGACCATTCACCAGACTCTAGTGATGACCATACAAATCAACTCTAGGTATAATTTCCCAATTTTTTCAAAACCGAGTTCCAAAGACAAAAGAAATTGCAATCCAATTTCCCTAGGTTTCTAAGGTATTAAGTCACAGTTGACCCGAGCCCGCAGTTTTTAAATCCCGGTCTGCGATTCAACATACCCACACACACACACTCTCTCTCTTTCTTTCTGGTCTTTGTGTTTTGTGTGCTTTGTTGGTGTGTAGGTGGCGCAGAAACCCGAGATTTGCTCTCTAATTTTTCCGAAATACTAAGAGATGGGTTTCTTCTCGTTCCTTGGAAGGGTTCTTTTCGCCTCTTTCTTTATCCTCTCCGCTTGGCAGATGTGCGTTTCTTCTCCCTCTTTGGATTGACACCTCCTTCCCTTTCTCTCTTTTATTTATTTATTTTTTCTAGTTTACATTTCTCTTCTGCTGCTGCTGATTTTTTCTTTCATTTTTCTGCTTATAACATCTTCTGGGTTTCGCTCTCTGTTCTTTTTTTATGCCCATTGATTGCTTATAATTGCTGGATCTAGCACTTATAGCTGTGAAAATCGGTTCTTTTTACCACCACCATTCCAAAGTTTGAAAATTTTGTATTTTTGCTAGATCTAGTTTCTGTTCGCGGTCTAAGTTCTTGACTTGATCAATTTGATTGGACAAAAAGGAGATTTTTTTTTTGGCTTTTTCCTTAAGTCTTAAGTGTAAAGCTTGTGTTTTTGCCTTGTGTTGCTAGTACTTACTTTCTTGTTTTGTTCTTTCCTTCTGTTTTAATCCGTTTGACTTCTCATTGACTTTGTCTTTACAGAATATTGGGTCTGTGTTGGCTTTTTTTTTTTGAGATTTGGTTGCTTGCTTTAGTGAAATTAATAGGAAGGTATTAGTGGGTTCCTGTTTATCTGGTGGAAGCTGACATGTGGTTGTGTATCTTGGATACTGTTTAATAAATGAGATGTTCTCTTACCAAGATTTGGATTTTGTAAATTGGGTTGTATTAAGATTTGGGATTAGGATCCAAGTAGATTGTTTTCTCTATGAGGTTGATGCATTTAATGGTCCAATAGAAAACTGAGGACAGCATCAAATGAGATGTCACCAGTGCTTGAACAAAGGCTTTGTTAATTTGTCTGTTTAATTTATATAGTATCTATTTCTGTGCAATGTAGAGATGCAGAAGTTACCCTGGTTGCCTGATATCGTTTTAAATGAAAACATGCAGCGATTGTTTGGCATTTGATTGTTCTTCGTGAGAGAGTCATAATTAGCACTGTAATGGATAATGTGCTATAGGAAAAATATGCATCCTAAATTAAACAAGATTACTAGCTTAAGAATGCATTTATTGCTACACCAATATTAACAATTCTGCCAGTCAAATATCAAGTTTATAAGATCTGGATCTACATTGAATTTAATTTAATTGGGATGGGCCAACTATGTGTTTGGATTTTTGGTTATTTGCCACTATATCAGCTTCGTGGCTATGTGCAATTGGTTGATGTTAGATGTTTTATTGGAAGCTTAGGCCTGCATTTTTGACAGAATTGTAGAATTTTTTATCCAGGTATTTTGCAAATTTGTCATCTTGTACTGTTGGAAAATTTCAGGATCTCCCATGCCTGTGAGGCTTGATTGATGGAACTGTTATTACTGGAGTCATTTCACCAGTTTTTGAGAAGTAGCTAGCAATTTTATTCTAGCCAAAGATCCTTTTATCTAACTACAAGTTCTACAATGTACTAGTAATAGGTTGAAGTCATTATGTCAATTGTTGAAAAGGTCAATAGTCTTATTCTACTTTTACCTCTCAATGTTACCAAGGGGCTTTTTGAGCATTTTTGTGCTCAATTAGGAGAGCTCTTTCACGCTTGATTTTATCTTTTTTATTCAATTTTTGTTCGCACATAGTGGCATGAGATATTGTTTGATGCACAGTCCAATCCTTGTTTGCTGTCAAAATTGCCTCCTTCATAGGCATGAATTGCTTAGATGTAGCATGGTTGTTTCTGATACCATGTTTTGACTGTTTTGCTTAGGTTTAATGAATTTGATGCTGATGGTGGTCCTGCTGCTAAGGAGTTGAGCCCAAAGTTAAAGGTTGCCTTGCATCATTGGTCTTCAAAAGTGGGGGTTCCAGCTCCAGATGTTGATGTAAACATTCGCTCATTTCTTATCTATATTCATTACTTTCTAATCACTGATCCTTGTACTTACCGTGTGTTGATGAATAATTCTGTTCTGTGGATATGATGTTGCAGATTCTACATGTTGTATCTGGTATTATCGCTCTTCAGGGAATTGGAGGAATCTTGTTCGTATTTGGCAGCTCTTTTGGGGCTTACCTCCTTGTATGGCTTTCAGTTTCTTTGGTTAGATTCATCTAGAACCTTGGGAACACTGCTGACACTTCTTTTGTTGATTGTAGCTTCTACACCTTGCGGTTACTACCCCGATCCTCTATGATTTCTACAACTATGATCCCAATAGGCCCGAATTTGAGATGCTTTTGAATGACTTCACAAAGGTACTTGTTTGTTTTCTTTAATGTATATATTGTTTGAATTGAGAAGTAAATTTGTCTTCTCATTTTCTCCTGCATCTTTAAACTGCAGAACATGGCCTTGTTTGGGGCAATGCTGTTCTTCATTGGGATGAAGAATTCAATTCCAAGGAGGAGTTTGAAGAAGAAGTCCACCAAAGCAAAAGCAGTTTAGATATGCCGGCGAAGAATTCTGGATGTTAATTTGGGGGATTTTGATAGTTTTTAGGCATTCCAGCTGCGGTTACAGAACCATATATCATTTCATGAACAATTTTCAGAAAACTTATTAGGTGCCCATTTTCTTAGTTTGCCTCGTTGGATATGCAACTCAGGGATGCCTATTGATGTATGTCATCCTGTTGAGGCTTCATTTGGAAATTTACATTTTTGAGTGTATTTTTATTGATATTTGGGCTTCTTTGGTTTCACTTCTTTAGTATTTTTCATGTACTTGAGATCATATAGCAACTACAAATGTTTCATATCAGTTAGGTGTCTGTTTTTATTTGGAATACCTTCATTTGACTCTATGGTAATGTCAAGACTGAGTGGGTCACTTGCACAGCTCCATGATATGTGGTGGGGTACTTTCTTTTCTTTGTAGGGAAAGAATGTCAGATAATTTCCTTACACAGACATTGACAACAAATTCGGTGACAACATATGTGGTGGTTGCTGATTCCACTTCTACTTGAGGAACATGGCTTTCTCAAGGGCGATCGTCGGTTCAAAAGGCATATACTTGTGCTCTTTCCTTATTCAAAGAACCGGGGCAGTTGGCAGTTGGTTTGTAGTGTGGATAGGTGCTCATCAATCAGCAGGTTTTGTTAGAATTGTGGATCGAGATATAAACTAGCTGCTGAACTATTTCCACCCAAATGATGGGGGCTCTGGCTTTCTTATGCTACTGCAGTTGCTGAAATTGAGTTCAATTGTGGCGTTGTTTTGGTTTTGTTCATCTGTGTAGGCTAAGGCAAGTCGGCAACTAATCAGAGGTGCAGTTGCCATTCAAAAATGGCGGTTTTATGCAGGACCTGATGATACCGTTCCTCTTCTCTGTACGAGATGAAAGCCATTTTAGCAAAAATTATTGGGTAAGGATGGGTCACATTTTTTTCAAAAGGGCTGTGCGTTGTGTGAATTATATTGACGGGTAATTTGTTTACTGATTTTTATAAGCGATCTGTTTGGGTTCCGGGGATCCGGGGTATGTTCTGTGGTGATTGGAACTAAGTTTTTCTTCACCAAAATTTAAAGGAATATACATGTATATATATGCATGTATATGTCTATTGGGGCAGTCGGCTGGAACCTGAAGTTGTCCTTAACTCCTTGTTGGGGTCTCTGGAGGGAAAATGGAAAATTGTTGGAAGTTCAAATTATTGTATCTTGTTTCTCAGGGCGCACTTCAATGTTGGACGTCTCGAGCCCAACAAAAACAAATGAGGTCTTGGGGTTTTTTTTTTTGGGGTGTGGGGGTGGGGGTGGGGGGTGGTGCAAGGGCATTTTGGTCATATCTGCTGCAAAAGCAGCCGATGTTAGTTGGATGGACGGTTTTACCCTTCATTAGTGAAGGCACGTGAAACGGCAATAACGCTGGTGGTCCATAAATGGATCCTGGCGAGCCCTTTTTCTTTTTTTAATTGCAAGCTAATTCTTGACAAACCAATTAATATCATGTCTACCCAAGGTAGGAGCTTGTATAAATAAAGAAAGTTGGGAATTAAGAGTCGTTAGAATTAAGATTAGAGAGTTGAACAGAAGATTTTTTATTTTTTCTCTTTTGATAAATACAAAAGATGTTAGTATTAGCTAAAACAACACTGGGCTCTTGGACATAGGATCGTTTACGCATACTAACATTTAAAATCTTAAATACACTTTAGAGGCTCTAACAAGACAAAAGCAAAAGCTATATCATTGAAGAGAGTTCGTTCGCACCACTTCTACAGTCTATATCCTAATTTTCCATTGACAATCGTCGTCTCCTCGTCCTCCTCCTCCTCCTGCTTCTTCTTCTTCTTATTCTGTTTTTCTGTTATTTATTTATTTTTTATTTTTATAGCTCCCTTCTTGAATTTGTCCAATCTTGATGTAATTAGGACACTTCATGTTGCGGTTTAGGATTTTTCGAGCAATTAGAGGATCATGTAGCACTTATTATCTTATCTCTATAGTAATAAGTCTAATTGTAATGCTCTAGAACCGAGGACATCATAAACCGTCATGTATTTCTTGTCTCTAATGATACATTAAGTATAATATCTGATTAAAAACTCCAAAATAATACTATAAATGTCTCTAAATAATTTTATACAATTAATCTCCAAATAATACTTGAATAGCTTTTAGCTAAAAAATATTGATGTTCAATTAATTAATGTTACCGCATAAGACTAAATAATGTTATCAATTAATTTCTTAATATAGTTTTCAATATCATACGCCGTCATTATTCTTTCCATTTCCAAAACAATAATAATTACTTACATAAGTTATTGAAGTCAAGCAATATAATTGTAGGTCTTGCATATAAAAATATAACAAAGTACGTTGAAGTCCAATACACAACATATAACCATATGCGTGTGATTAAACGATACATATTCATATATGTAGAAATGCAAAACAAGTAAATTACACAATTTATTTTATTATCTTTATTTTTAAGTCGATCACATAAGCACACATTAGTAGTCCTTTACAACTCGATCACATCACATTTCGTATCATAACTTAACATTTGGTTATGCTTCTTCGAGCTCCTCTATAACTTAACGTTGGGCATACCTCTTCAAGCCCCTCTTTAACATCCTAGATTTACTCTAGATTATTTCCAAACGAGATTTCATTAAAGACAATGTGTCACAAGGATTGTCATGGTTGCCTCCTAGGGATCTATCATTCCAAGCTCTTAGGATGAGTTAAACACAACTAGCAAAAAGATATACAAGCCAGACATATGTTTAATTCATTTTAATTTTTGCTATCCTAATACTCACATATAACAAATAAGTATCACGTATCTTGATATTTGGAATTTGTTACTAACAAATTAAGTCTAGCTTTAATTCCTAGAAATAATAGATATTCATTAAATTTTTTTAAATATTGAATAAACGATTTCTTCTTGTTAAAACTTACTTTTAGACAATTTAAATCCCTTTAAATTCACTTAATGATATATTAAAGGGGTTTATTTAGAGATAATAAAGGAATAAAACAAAAAGAAGAAGAAAAACTCAACTTAAAGGAGTAAAGACTATAACACAGTCAGGAACACGATCGTACCTTTTTGGTTGTATAACTTATTGAGTTACACTTCGTTATTACAAGGGATATGACCAGAGATATGGTCGTATCTTTCGATTGTGTAACTTTGTGGTTTACTAGCCACTGCAAGGGATACAACTAGAGATACAGTTGTGTTTTTTTGTCATGTAACCTATTGTTTAAAACTTTTTTACTTTTTTATTTTGCTTAAAACTTTTCTAAACCTGTTTTATTCTCCAACATCTCAACACATGGATTAAAATGCCCTTAAATTATTAAAAACAATCCAACTCCTTAATAAAAACCTCATTAGCGATTCATCACAAATTTTACATTTTTAAACCCTTAATTCAAATTCAATACTTACTTCATCAACATCAAACTTTTCTATTACTTTTATTACTTCAACCACCAAATCATCACCATAATCTTCTTAAATAGAAAGATTATAAGAAAAATTTATGGTGTAAGGGATACTTTACCTTGATTTTTGACAATTCTTTTAAGTTTCTTCATTTTCCTATAGCCAATCAATGCATAACCTTAAAATATCAATGCGTATCACTTATATTTAATCAAATCCTAAATTCCATAATTGACTCTTCACTTACCATTGGAAGTCTTCAAAGATTGTATAACCTTTGCAATTCCTTTGTTCAAATGAGTTACATTACCAAGTGGGATTTAAAATCAATATAACTTTTTCCTCTAAAAACCAATGAGTTTAATAAAATACTTGACATACCTTCAGGTTTCTTGGGTTTGTAGTAGATGGGTCCTATTCGTTAATGCTAAGAAGTCTGAATGAGTTTTTAGGAAATAACATAATATATATTACGTTATTAGTTAGGTTAGGAAACTTACGTATTTCCAACATTACCCCTCATTAAACCATTAGTTAAGACTTTAATATCCTTTACTTATAATTTAGTAATCCTTTATTCTATTTTTATCATTTTATTCTTTCATATCCTCCCCCCTCCTTTATACCAACACCTACCCCTACCCTTTTTCCTAAGGTATTATACTAACTTAATGTAAGAGTGGCCAATAGAGCCTAACTATCTATAAGTCATTCCATAAACAAAAAGTAAATGCAATAGTAAGTAAAACGGATATGGACAAGAATTGTAAAATGAACATTAATGCAATTTTATTAATATTTCGATGTACATGATGCAATGATAATTTGTGTAAGAGGGTAATGATCGTATAAGTATTCTTTTGGATTGAAATTCATACTCACCACTTGAGTTAATCACCACAAAATCAAACTACCCTTCTAATGCTACCTACTACACAATATGCTTGAGTTAAACTCCCATAATTAACTCTCAATTGTCTAACTGTAGCATTTCCCCCTACCTAATTTTATGATGCCCTTGTCATGCGGTTAAACTGCTACCATTAGCCACATTAAAAAATTGCCAACCCTTCTCTACCCATTGTCTAGCTCTATCCAAGATCACCTCCATTAGGAATTGGGTTTCCATAAGCTCCCTTTAGTCGTTACCCCTCTCACTTATCCTCAGAGATTGCCTTTTGCTTAGTTGCTCAATAATAATGTAGCTTACTCCAATACATTTTGAAAGAATTTGGGAAGATCTTTCTATTAACTAACTTATGACACAATTGCTCTCTAAAGCAATGTCTTCTCTTTAGTAGTTGCTCCTTAAAGCTTAACCCACACAAGCTAAGGCTTGCAACATAGTCGCTCCTCTTGCAACGATGTCCTTTACTGGTAAATGTTCCTCTAAGCTTAATCTGCATGAGCCTTTTCTCATTAACAAAAGCTATTCATTCATTAGGCACACTGTATAATATTTAGGCGACTTGATGTAGTTGGGACATTTGCTTTGAAACCACTTGCTACAGAATGGGAGGCTTTTGAAGTATCGGTATATTGCTTGACCATCCTTTAGCTTCTGGATGGCGAGCTACCCTTTTCTTCTTGACTACTCAAGACTATTTTAAGCCCATTCTTCTTATCAAGAATGCCCTATGGCTTTGTTGCTAGCCTCCATGAGTCACATATTTGAAAGGCTTAAGTATTTAATTGGTTTTAGCCTACCGTAGCTATTGTCAAGAGAGTAAAATTAGCTATTGACTAGTTTGTTCACGAGAGACTAAACTTGGCTTTAGAAAATAATTAACCTGTGAATAATCTACTTATTAATGCTACTCACTTCATATTATTCTTGAGTTGAACCCCCAAATTTGGCTCCAAACTTTCAATTTGTGATACTTCATGGCTAGCGTATGAAAATTGAAGGATTTGGCTTGTTTCTTTTTCAAAGAAATATGAAAACATTAAAAGATTGGTGTGCCTAAATCTTATTAAGGAAAATTATAAAAACATAACCTATGGTTATATCTTTTTTAAAACTAATAACCAATGTTTTCTCTTTTATATATACACTAAGGAATGCTGTAATTGCATTACGAGTGCTAAAATAAAGTTATATCTTTTTTTATATAGAATAAAAAAGTTAAACCTTTTTTATATGGAACTAGTCATGAATCTTTTTCTTTTATAGTAAAAATGGGCATGAATTTTAATCATAATCAATGTTGTAAATAAATGTCTCTTTTATTTTTATTGCTATCAATCTAAGACAAATAATTTGAAATATGAGATCATTAAATTCAAATGTAAATTAGATTAAATCAATAGCGATAAATACTTGCTTTGGAGCAATTGAATGCGTTATGGTACTAGTAGACAGCATGTGTGGGTAGTTGGGTTACGTTAAATGCAGCCCTCTATTGATTCATTAGTGGTTACATTGAAGTGATATGCCTACTTATAAGGGTAATATGTGGGAAATACTCCTATGCTTAAACTTGAAGCACTACTAATGACTCGCTGATATCCCTAACATTTCTATGTGATGTAAGGCAAAGCTAACGATATGGCAAAGCTAAGCAAGATGCTTCCTATGCATACTGTTTAGTAGTCTTGAGGTATGCTAAGAGTGGGAGGACCATTAGGTGAACTCTGTTGGACGACTTGTTAGAGAATAACATCCCACCAATGAGTAGTAAGATGTCAGCTAGTGTGAATCATTGGATGATGTCATCCACATCCTTTGGAAGATCATTGAAATGATTCTTTAACCAAGTCAAGCTCAAATAACCTCCCTTACTTTGATTTGGAGAGGGGTAGAGACCAAAAAGTTAATGCCACTATCAACCCAACCCCTTTGTATCTTACTAGTTATGGGATGACCATTCATTGAGAGATCGATGAGAAGTAATATATCCTAAAACGTTACTGTAAACTCTCCGATTGGCAAGTAGGATGTATGCATTTGCTGTCTCCAGCACTCTATTAGAGAGGTGATTAGGTATTAGTTTAGCAAAATGAATGGCACCTGTACTGCTTAAAGTATGGGACCACCTACTTGATTATGGAGATTTCATCTCTAGTTCATCACCGGAAGATCGAATCTCATTGATGATCTTTGAGCCGATTACTTTCCTACACATTTTTGTTAAGATATAGTGTTAATGTTAAGTTTAGCATAAATAATTAATTGCATGCAAGTAGGGGAGTTACCTGATCACTTCACATTAGCTTAGATATATGGAATGGTTAGCCAATAAGAAGTGAGTTATCTAATGGTGTTGGATCCATGTGTATCTATGCAAAGAAGGAAATAAATAATAAGTTAGTATAGTGACAACTAATCAACAAAGCATAAGGGAAAAAGGAAAACAAACAAGGGCAGGCAAACAATGCACATAAGTATAATAAAGAGAGCATGACTGACTATTAGAGAATGTACTAGAGTAAACCTTAATGGTATGATGTGGTTTGCGTCATTAACCCCGGTTACGATGAGAAGCTTATGCTTAATCTTCTTATATAAAAAAGTTCCATCAATTGTGATCATGAGCCTAAAAGTAAGCAAATAGGCAATTATACAAGCTGCTTATTCTCAAAACTATTGGTTATGTGTTATAACTCAAGTTAAGTATATTATCATACTTGTAATGGAGGAATGCTTCAATAGACGGTTTGAAAGCTTAGAACACTATTGAAAAATGCATGACTTAACGTAATGCTTTCTATCAATTTCTACTCAACCATCATACCTAGATCGGCCTCCTGGATGGCATACAACAGTTTAAGGAGTACTTCATACGACTCTTCTCATTTCCTACAGACTTATTCCACCTCCTTACATTTAGCCTCCTGAACTCTCTTAATGTGTATAGTATATCCAACCTACTTATAGATTGTTGCTTAGAGATATTTCTCTTAACACTTAGTGATTCTTGTGCCTCCATAACGACACATTCAAACAAGGTGATCGAGTCTAATTGTAGATGGTCCTAACTAATATTATGGTTAATAGATGTATGTGAACCCTTAAACCTAGTAATCATAAAACACCCAACTTGCTTTTTAAGGCATGCTTGAAGCCTTCATCTACAACCTTTATCGTTATTAACCCATTTAATAGACTATATTTTCTTCTTTGACTTTATCACTACGTAATCATAATGGTTCATTACATGGTGCATTTTCACAACATGTATCAAATGCTCTTTTTTGGGAAATGGCATACCCACCTTGAATTCATCATAGAAGGTCTAATCATTCATGCTTTCCTTAGATGAATCATATTCACTACCTACATTAATAGTATAGAATGACACAAGTTTTGAACTTTTGACCGCAATTACAATTGTTGAGAACCTATATTGCCAATCATTCTTCGTCTCAAACCCACATAGCTCATCTAGGGTCTGAAGCCAACTTTGCTTCGCCCATTACCATAATCTAAATATATATCATTAGAATCCGCGAACATTTATTTACATGCTAGGTTGTTTTCAATATTCGTCTCCTGGCTAACTTCACTCCCGAGATCATTATTAGGTTCAAGGAGGCCTTGATTCCCACCTACTTCTTAAGTCATTAAGATAGGTTATAATTTATGCAATTGAGTTTCAACTTAACATTCAATATTATTCTCCTTCGATATATAGTAGTTAGCTGCAACAAGCAAATTAACTTCATGAATTTCAATAACAGAAGCATTACCCCACTACGTCTCTAACATGATGTCGATATTTTTTGAATATCATAATCATCATTCACTGGTATAGTAAAAAAGTAATCTCTACTAGCTCCAACAAGTGGATATCGATAGATCAACTCAACTTGATGGGTTGTCAAATGAATTCGAATACGATTGCAAATGATGCCTCTCAATTATTCATAACTTACACCATATGGAACCTTGTTGGCCTCTTATCATAACAATCCCCATTGTCTCTTTCTACAATATGGCCATTTGTTTAACAAATCACTCATACTTTACCTATTTTTCTAACCTATCTACATTCAGAATTATTTATAAACAAGTCCACCTTATTAACATACTATCACTAGATACGGCTTTTGGATAATAATCTAGCCACTATTTAATTTCTCTATATTTTCCTCCTACGACAATGAAATTGGTAGCCTAACACTTGAAATAATCTTTCCATATAATGGCTAATGTCAAAAAATGTGGAATTATGCATACCAAAACGAAACTAGCCACTTGTATGCAACTTGATAAATTTATGTATAATAACATACATATGAACTCTAATTTCCCCATGATTGAACTTTTGCATGACAACTCCATAAAAATGAGTTGATAAATTAATGTGAGATTTTGGATGCAAAATTACAATTTTATTATTCAATAAAAAATTATACTATTCAATGTCAAAATCTAGAATATATGTGTCAATTTAATTTTAAATTATTATGATGTAGGTATGACATATATAGCAATTACACATGAAATTACTATCCCATAGAGTTATAATGCAAGATATTACAACCTTAAACAATTTTTAGGAGGAAATTACTTGACTACGGGAGTACAACTAGTATAGAGAGAAATTGCTTCAAAACCATGAGATATTCTCTAAAAATTGCGAAATCTAACCATAAATAGTGTGTGGAAGTGATATAGATTGTGATTTGAACTTCGGTTTGACAAAAAAAAAAAAAAAGAAAAGGGATCAATAGGGGCAGATTATATATAGGATTTTGTCCTATGTTTTTTTTTCTAGAGAGAGAGAAACATGAATGTACAATTGAAGAAGAAGGACAAGCAATAGGGATATAGATTGATGAATTTAGCTTTTGAAAAGTTGATTTCAATTTTTCAAAAGCCTTACTGGTAGCATAGTTAGCTTTTCAAAAGCCAAATTTATGCCATATACTAAATTTGGCTTTTGAAAAACCGAACTTATGCTAGGTACATGAAGTTGGCTTTCAAAAAGCTGAATTTAGTTGAAAACAAATTTGGCTTTTCAAAAGTTGAATTCATTTGTTGTATTTTTAAGCTTATTTTTGAAACAATCATATTTTTAGGATTTTTTAGAATTTTGCAATGTTTAATTCCTTTTCTTAATGCTTAAGGTGTTATTGAAAAACTCAACATTTTGACAAACTATGGGAGTCAAAAGTGAGTGTAACAGAAAATATCTAACCCTAATAAGTTAATATATCAAAATGTGAATGTAAGAGCAACATGTATATGAGGCTAAGAAATTGTTGTATGTGTGCGTGTTTGAAACAATTTAGTCAGGAGGAAGGGTAGCAACTTATTGGAATGAAAATAATAAACCTAGAATATCTTTTCTCTTTTTAAAATCTAAATACTATAATAACTGAAATGTTAATTAATTATACCATCTAAGATCAATTGGTAACTATAGAGGTCTAGACACTAGAAGCTCCTTCTTCTTTAATTATATAAATTACTTCTATTTCATCTCAATGTATTAATGTTAGTCATAGAACATGTGTCATGTTATGATTAGTCTGCAATAATTAGTTTAATTAAATGATACTATTTAACAAATTTAACTACTTATTAAAATAGTAAATAAAAGTGAAAAGCACATATTTAGTTCACATTGTTTCACTATAATTCTATTTCAATCCTAAACCTTTTATTTTTGCCTTTGAGTCCCATGTTTGCAAATGAGTCTTTTATTAACGGTATTAAGTTTTCCATCTATGTATGACACATAGCATGATGTGATTGGTTGAATAATTAATTTAACTAAATAAAATAATAAAATGTATTATTTAATTAAACTATTAAAAAATTATAAAGTTAAAGAAAATTGAAAAATAAGAAAAATAAAAGATTATAAAAATAAATTAAAGTAAGATGATGATGATAATGACGACGACGACGACGATAATAATAATAATAATATTTAAGTAATAACTAAGGAAATACTAAAATGTGTAAAGAAAATAAAAAAAATAAATTTTTTTTGTAATAAATAAAAAAGGGTTATTCTAATCACCAAATGGCAAGAGGTGGCTGGTGGCTACTCGAGGGGGGTTGTACAAGCCTTGTAGGTAGTTGTCAACTACCCCTTACTTGGCCACCTTAAAAACAAGTGGGTCACAACCTACTAAAAAACATAGTTTACTTAACTTACAACTATTAGGTACTAGTGTTACGGACCTCCCAAAATGAATCATTTTAGGAGGTTCTTAAAGCCCAAGACTAAAGCCCAACCCTATTAAAAGCTTTTAGAAGATGAAAATCTTTCGAAGATTCCAGAGAAGTCCAAAATTTTGTATAGTAGTAGGTAGGGTAGGTGAATGTGGTAGTTGGGAGTCAATTGTAACTATTAGATCGAATTGATCTTAACCATTAAATTGCAAAGGCTTTCAGTATATATAGAGGTATTCCTCTCAAATGTAATACACAAGTTATTTGAGTGAATATAACATATCTTCAGAGTTTCTCTCTTTACTTTCTCTCTCTAAACTTTGTGAGTATGTTACAGGTTGAGTTAACCTTCCTTAGTATGGTCAGGAATGCTAAGTGCTGCACGGGATCGAGTGACAGAATCCGCCCGTGACAAATGGTATCAAAGCCTAGAAAAGGGACTACTTGTAGAGAAAATGTCATCCAGAGGAGACAACAACACTTCAATGGTTAATGAGTTGGTCGACCATGATGCTCGCCGTGTTACCAGGCAAAGGGCTAGGTCCTAAGACTTGCTGAACTCCCTCCTTATTAGGATGAATAAGGCAGAGTTGAGCATTGCTGAGGCCAAGGAACAATTTGATGAGTCTCAAGGCAATCTTGAGGAAATGGAAGAAGAACTCTAAGGTGAATTGTAAGGAGCACTGAATCGAGCAGTAGAAGAGCTTAGGCAGCATGGAAACGTTATTAAAGAGAAGGGTGATGCTCTCCAAGCCCAAGTCATGGCTTTAGAAACTAAGGAAGAGGCTTATGAAGTTAAGATTGATGCAATGGTAGTAGCCATGCGTCTTCAAGAGATTGAAGATCTCAAGACGCAATTAACGGCTTATCGAATTGCTGTTGCAAATGGAGTGACCGTCTAGACGGGCCATAGGGTCGATGTTCCAAAGCCAGAGCATTTTAATGGAACGTGGTCCGCTCGAGAAGTAGACAATTTCTTATAGGGAGTGGAACAATACTTTAACGCTGTAGGAATCTTAGATGATGCTGGAAAGGTACGTACTACTGCCATGTATCTGAAAGACTCTGCTATGGTATGGTGGCGCAAGAGGGCAGCTGATATCAACACATGGGATAGTTTTGTACAGGAGTTAAAGAGTTAATTCTCCCCTCAAAATGCCGCTAAGGAAGCAAAGTTGAAATTGCATCACCTAACCCATATTAATGACATAAAGCAATATGTAAAGGAATTTTCAGAGTTGATGTTGGAGATCCCAGACCTCAACCAAGAAGATGCTTTAGTAATGTTTGTAGATGGCTTAAAGCCCTAGGCTAAATTAGAATTGGAGTGAAGGGGAGTGGAAGACATTTCCAAGGCCATAGCAATTGCTGAAGTTGGGGCTAAAAGTGGAGGAGACCCAAACATGGCTCAAAACAGTTAACTCAAAAAAAGTTCCCACTATTGGAGTAGCCAAGGGGATAGAGCTCCATATTGGGGGTTGGTAAAGAAAGGAGACGGTTGAAGTAGTGCCAATGGATGATTTTGAGTTTGTGATTGGGATGGATTTCTTAAATCGCATTGATGCACTTATCGTACCGCGGGCTAACTGCATTTGTGTACTTGATCACAACTCATAATGTGTACTCCCTGTCATAAGAAAGGTAGGCCAAGCCACCAAATTCTTATCGGTTATGCAATTGGAAAAGGGACTTAAGAAGAATGAAGTCACTTACTTGGTTGTCTTAAAAGTCAGGGAAGAGACTATTGGTCAAGAAAGGGTTCTACCTCAAATGGGGGAGATATTGGAAGAATTTAAGGATATAATGTCGCCAATATTGCCCAAGAAGTTACCACCGAGAAGAGAGATAGACCATGTGATATAATTAGAACCTGAAGCCAAGCCACTCGTCGTCGTCCCATATAGGATGTCACCTCCAGAATTAAAAGAGTTAAGGTGACAATTGAAGGAATTACTAGAAGCAGGTTTCATTAGGCCTTCAAAGGCATCTTTTGGAGCTCCTGTATTCTTTCAGAAGAAACAAGATGGATCACTCCGAATGTATATTGATTATCAAGCCCTAAATAAGGTTACTATAAAGAATAAGTATCCCATTCCACTGGTATTTGACCTATTCGACAAGTTAGGAGAAGCTAGATACTTCTCTAAATTGGATTTACGGTCGGGATATCACCAAGTGAGGATTGTAGAAGGAGACAAACCCAAGACCACTTATGTTACAAGGTATGGTGCTTTTGAATTCTTGGTCATGTTGTTCGGCCTTACCATTACCCTGGCTACTTTTTGTATACTTATGAATCGTGTTTTGGTCCCCTTTCTTGATCAATTTGTAGTAATATACTTGGATGACATTATGATTTATAGTAAGACATTGGAGGAACACATAGAGTACCTTTGCTCGGTATTCTTAGCTTTGAGAAGGAATGATCTATATGTGAAACTAGAGAAATGTGCTTTTGCACAAGAAGAGGTGACGTTCTTTAGTCACATAGTAGGGAGAGGAAAGATTAAAATGGATGAAGGAAAGGTGCGGGCCATCTGGGATTAGAAGGAGCCCTACCAAGCCTATTGAGTTGAGATCCTTCCTTGGCTTAGTGAATTACTATAGAAGATTCATTAAGGGCTATTCGAGGATAGCAAGCCCATTGACAAACTTACTAAAAAAATACCCCTTAGGTTTGGAGTATAGAGAGATGATAGGCACTCGAGACCTTGAAGATGGCAATCACTAAGGAGCTGGTCCTTCTCCTTCCTAACTTTAGCAAACCCTTTGAGGTATGTATAGATGCTAATGATTTTGCTATTGGAAGGGTTTTAATATAGGAAAGACACCCTGTGGCATTTGAGAGCTAGAAACTGAACGACACAAAGAGGCGATATCTAGTGCATGAAAAGGAGATGATGGCGATAGTACACTATCTTCGGGTATGGAGGCACTACTTGTTAGGGAAGAAGTTTGTGGTCAAAACTGATAATATGGCCATTAACTATTTTCAAACTTAAAAGAAGCTTTCTCTTAAGCAAGCCCGATGGTAGGGTTTCCTGGTGGAATTCGATTTCGACTTTGAACATAAGTCAGGTAAGACTAACGTCGTGGCGGATGCTTTGAGCCAAAAGGTTGAGTTGGCAGCCATCAGCAAACCTGAAAGCAACTTCATTGATAGAATTCAAGAGGGGATAGAGAGTGATAAACAAGCTAAAGCTCTATTGATCTAATGTCAAGAAGGGAAAACAAGGAGATTTTGGCAAGAGAATGGACTAATATATACAAAGGGATATCGAATTTATGTGCCTCAATCCTTGAACCTAAGAAGGGAGATACTTAGAAAGTGTCATGATTCTAAATGGGCAAGTCATCCAGGAATACACCGTACCTAAGCCTTAGTGGAGGAAAAGTATTTTTGGCCACACCTGAAGGAAGATGTTGAGAGCTATGTCTGAACTTGTCTTGTGTGCCAATAAGACAAAGTTGAACACAAGGCAACTCTGGGATTACTAGAGCCTCTTCCCATTCCTGAACGGCTATGGGAGAGTGTTCCCATGGACTTCATTATAAGTTTGCCCCAATTGGAAGGGTATGGTACAATTATGGTTGTGGTAGAAAGGTTCTCAAAATATACGACTTTTGTTCTAGCAACAAAGGAGTGCCCGGCAAATGAGGCTGCTCGATTGTTCTTGAGACATGTAGTAAAGTATTGGGGTTTGCCAAGAAACATTGTGAGTGATCGAGATGGGCGATTCACAGGGAAATTTTAAATAGAATTGTTCAAACTTCTAGGATTCAAGTTGAACTTTTCAACTAGTTTGCATCCCTAGACGGATGGCCAAACCGAGCGAGTGAATGCTTTAGTAGAATTATATTTAAGGCATTTTGTAGGAGTTAACCAATGCGATTGGACTAAGTTGTTAGATGTGGCGTAGTTCTTGTTCAACCTACAGAAGAATGAGTCCATCGGACAGTCCTTTTCGAGATCGTCTTAGGAAGGCAACCCTTAACTCCTCATACAATGACAATGGGATATATGGGGTCCAGCCCTCCCGCATATAAATTTGCAAGGGAATGGCAAAAAAATCATGACTTAGCTTAGATATACTTAGATAGAGTTATTAAGAGAATGAAGAAGATTGCAAATAAGAAGTGTAGGCCAATGGAATATCAAGTGGGTGACCAAATGCCTGTTAAGTTACATTTGATACAATGTACGAGGGGACAATTGCATAAAGGTCTAATGAGGCGCTACGAGGGTCCATTCCTAATTGTGAAACGAGTGGGGCGAGTGTCTTATAAATTGGAACTTCCATCCAAACTGAAATTTCACCTGGTTTTCCACGTAAGCATGCTAAAACCATTTCACAAGGATGAGAAAGACCCCATAAGAGCTATATCACGAAGGGCCCCAATAGGAGTACGAGATTCATTTGATAAGGAAGTTGAAGGGATCATAGCTGATAGATATGCGGGGAGACGTGAATAGACTCTCAGACATGAGTATATGGTTATGTAGAAGGGAAGACTAGAGAGTGAGGCTAGTTGGGAACTAGCCGAAGCACTATAGCAATTCAAAAACATGATTCAAAAGTTCTATGATGAAGGAGTGACTAGGGCGTTACCGGATTAAGCGGGTGAGAATGTTACGGACCTCTCAAAATGGGTTATTTCTAGGAGGTTCCTAAAGCCCAAAAAGCCTAAGCTCATTAAAAGCTTCTAGAAGATGAAAAGCTCTAGAAGGTTTCAGAGAAGTCCAAAATCTTGTATAATAGTAGGTGGGGTAAGTGAATATGGTAGTTGGGAGTCAACTATAACCGTTAGATCGAATTGATCTTAACCATTAAATTGTAAAGGTTTTTTGTATATATAGAGGTATTTCCCTCAAATGTAATACATAAGTCATTTGAGTGGATACAACATACCTTTAGAGTTTCTCTCTTTACTTTCTCTCTCTAAACTTTGTGATTGTATTACAGGTAGAGTTAGCTTTCCTTAGTTTAGTCAGGAATGCTAAGTGCTGCAAGGGATCGAGTGACGGAATCCACCCGTGACACTAGCTGCCCTTACTTTCTATCTTATTGAAAAAAAAAAAAAATTCAAAAACTCGATTAGATTGCTCGACTTGTTAGTGACTCGATTGAGTTTATCTCTCTCTCTCTCTTCTTTTTTTTTTTTTAAATAAAGGTGGGGACGAATGCCTACCATCCCATAAGTGGGTCCTTCTAAAATGGTGCAGTTGATCGCTTACTACCTTAGGAAGGTTGTAGGACCCCCTGGGGGGGGGGGGGGGGGGGGGGGGTGTTTTGGTGTATGCGCGGGGCGAGGAGGGTAGTGTGGCGTCAAGCCTCTATTTGCATTTTGGGTCCAATGGCCCATGTTTTTTTATGGGTTGTGGACACTTGCTTGTAAAGTTGCCTATCTAGCCACCTAAGGGCGGAGGTGGCTAGAAAGGCCTTCCATTATTTTACAGATATTTTTTTAACTTTTCATATTTCTTTTGAATTTATAATATTTTTAATTATTACTCAAATAATATATATTATCATACTTTTATTTAGTTTGCATATATTTTTATTCTTATTTTCCATTTCTATTTTTTTATAATTGTTATTTATTGAAAAATATGTGTTATTATCCATTTAATTAAATTAATTGTTTTGACCAATCATATGGCATATATCATACATAGATAAAAAACTTAATATCGTTGATAAACATACTCATTTGCAAACTTTTGCAAATTTTGATGACTCAAATGTAAGAAATAACAGGTTTAGGATTGAGATAGAATAATAGTGAAACATTAAGAATATGTACTTTTTCCTAAATAATAAATAAATTACAAAATATATAAAAGAAAAAAAGAAACCAAGAAATGATAATAAAAAGATCAAGTAAAAATCCTCATAGTTGTTTTTCTACCACTATAAGGTTAAGGGTTGGCCTATAAAAGGCCATAAACAATATTAGGTCATACAATCTACCAATAATTATTGGTAATTATATACCACCCTATGAATGTTTTGTGATTTATCGAGCCCCAATCCCCTAACTGTTAAAAAGAAGAAGAGGCCTTGAAATTTTGGATTGTAGATGGGTCTTGTGACCTATCGAGCTTAATTTTTCAATTTTCTATTTATTTAAAATTGATTTTCCCATTTCCGATTAATATTAAACTCTAACCCGTTTGATATTAACCTTCGAGTAAAGAAATCGGGAAATTCCAGTTCTTTTATTTATAAAAATTTTTGGAGTCGCCACTTGACTAGAGTCGGGAAAAAGAAAAGAAAACCGTAATCAATTGGTTGGATTGATTACGATTTAGCTACCGGTCTTCAATTTCAATTTAAATGAAGAACCAGAGGGTTTCGAATTCGGGAGCTAATTTATTAAACTCTAACAGGTACTAATATCTATTTACTGAAATTATGATTATTCTTCTAATTATAATATTTTTTAAAGAAAAAGAAAAAGAAAAAGAAAAACCAAAACCAAAAGAAAAAGAACCTAAGTTTCTACATATTTTATTGTCGCTTCAAAGGTGTCTATGTACTCGTTAGTTGGGATTAGACGACCGTAGTTTTTTCCAAAAAATCTTTAGTGTGTTGATTGATTTTAATTTTGAAAATCGCTTGAGTTTACATTTTTAATCGATTTGGTTTATTTAAAAAATCTAAGGGGGGTCTCAATTCTTGAGTGTTGTTATAAAAAGAATTTTCTAAAAGTCCTAAAATCTTTTTTATATATAAAAAAAATTTCTTTTGTTAATTTTTATTTTTAAAAATTGATTTTCTATATGAAGATTTCTAAAAAAAAAAAAACTAATCTTAAAAAGTCCTAAACTAATATATATATATATATATATATATATTCATACCTATATTTTTACAACTATCTATCTAAATATATATAATGTGATATACTTAAAAAAACTAACATTAAAGAAATCTACTCGGCTAATATGTATACCTAACTACTTATATATCATATTATTAACATAAATAAGGATCTAATAGAATAATGATAATATGAT
>JAMXBB010000004.1:100006627-100268604 GCA_024138015.1 Lumnitzera littorea | reverse complement strand
ATATATATATATATATAATGTGTTTTTATATATTAAATACGAGGAAGTATCTAGATTAGATTTACAAAATATTTTGGTACTCTTACAAGGGTATCTATGTCTGAACAGCCAAAATCATTCAAACACTAAGGTCACCTGCATTTTCCAGGACATAATCTCATTGAGGTGGAATCATTGGCACCTCTGACTGTTCTAGTTGTATAATTAACAGCACATATTGCAAAGACAATTGCACTAAATACGCAACGCTGAATTGTTCAGTTCTTTAAAACAATTTAACTTCATCAGAGCCTTGGAGAGGCAACTACTCTGTTCTCCAATCCCAGAATGCTACACATCTCTGGATACAAACTCTTCCTTATCTCGGCATACACCTCGCCATCCCACTTCTTCTTAACCAACTGCTCCGCCAGTAGTCTTGAAGCCTCTCCTAGGGACTCCTCACTCTCATGCGCTGATTCCACAATCCCCAATTTCACTGCCTCCTCACCCTTCACTTTCATCCCTGCCAAAAACACCTGTCGCCGAGCCATCACTGAAGCAATCTTGGATCTGGCCAAAGCCGAAAAATAATCAGGTAGGGTCAAGCCAATGTCCACTTCACTCATGTACAGCACACCTGGTGGGCAACAGCAGAAATCATGATTAAACAGACAAATAATACTTTTGAAGCAGAAAGACTTTTCAAGTTATGTAAAGGATTCTAAACTTACGTATCATTCACACTCCACATCTCATACAATTTCTAAATTAACCAGGATCATGATATTTTGTGTTTACTTCTTTTTGTCGGAACATATTCAACAAAATCCACGTTCATTCATTCTCATTCTAGCCCTTTCTTCCCATTCATTTTTAGTATCACATTTCTTCTTTCAGTACCATTGTAGGAAACATTGCATAGTTCATTTAGGTGGTGAACAAGTAGATACCATAACCATAATCAACCAGCATATATAAAAGGGAATCGTGATAACTTTCAATCTCTGACTTCACGAAAATGATGTTCCTAACCTAATATATCCACATGGAGACAAATTGCTCACATTCAACGCAAATGCATTCAAAATATTATAAATTTTGTTGGGGTGGGGGGAGGGGGGAAGTGGGAAAAAGGAAAAGAAAGAGAGAAATCCAAAAGAATAACAATTTCAAGTTCATTCTAATCCATTTTGTAGTTCCACTTCTCTGCTATTTTGATGTTATTTGGGAGCTGCATCTAGATAAAAAGAGCCATGCCTTCTTCAGCTTCAAATTTGTCAAAAAAGTGCACTAAATTGATTTGCAGGTTCTGATAATTGGCTTCAATTGGTTTGTGTTTCATATTGAAATACTCACCAGATTAAACCAAACCCTACATCCCTGCAGTGGGAGCTTAAAATTTATAATATTTTGAATGCATTTGCGTTGAATGTGAGCAATTTGTCTCCATGTGGATATATTAGGTTAGGAACATCATTTTCGTGAAGTCAGAGATTGAAAGTTATCACGATTCCCTTTTATATATGCTGGTTGATTATGGTTATGGTATCTACTTGTTCACCACCTAAATGAACTATGCAATGTTTCCTACAATGGTACTGAAAGAAGAAATGTGATACTAAAAATGAATGGGAAGAAAGGGCTAGAATGAGAATGAATGAACGTGGATTTTGTTGAATATGTTCCGACAAAAAGAAGTAAACACAAAATATCATGATCCTGGTTAATTTAGAAATTGTATGAGATGTGGAGTGTGAATGATACGTAAGTTTAGAATCCTTTACATAACTTGAAAAGTCTTTCTGCTTCAAAAGTATTATTTGTCTGTTTAATCATGATTTCTGCTGTTGCCCACCAGGTGTGCTGTACATGAGTGAAGTGGACATTGGCTTGACCCTACCTGATTATTTTTCGGCTTTGGCCAGATCCAAGATTGCTTCAGTGATGGCTCGGCGACAGGTGTTTTTGGCAGGGATGAAAGTGAAGGGTGAGGAGGCAGTGAAATTGGGGATTGTGGAATCAGCGCATGAGAGTGAGGAGTCCCTAGGAGAGGCTTCAAGACTACTGGCGGAGCAGTTGGTTAAGAAGAAGTGGGATGGCGAGGTGTATGCCGAGATAAGGAAGAGTTTGTATCCAGAGATGTGTAGCATTCTGGGATTGGAGAACAGAGTAGTTGCCTCTCCAAGGCTCTGATGAAGTTAAATTGTTTTAAAGAACTGAACAATTCAGCGTTGCGTATTTAGTGCAATTGTCTTTGCAATATGTGCTGTTAATTATACAACTAGAACAGTCAGAGGTGCCAATGATTCCACCTCAATGAGATTATGTCCTGGAAAATGCAGGTGACCTTAGTGTTTGAATGATTTTGGCTGTTCAGACATAGATACCCTTGTAAGAGTACCAAAATATTTTGTAAATCTAATCTAGATACTTCCTCGTATTTAATATATAAAAACACATTATATATATATATATATGCGTGTGTGTGTATTTGTATTTAACATGTATTGGCAGAAAACCGACATCAAACAAAACTACCATCATCCTCCAATTCATCGGCTTCTCTACACGCACACCACCACGTGTTGCTGCTCTGGAGGCACTAGCCACTCCTGTTTATGAAACTTGTAACGCTACAATATTTCTAAATTGTTTCAGTGAGTTTGGCTACTTGCTCCAACGACTTCTCTTGACCATCACCATCTCCTCTGCATCCTGCACTTGTGATTGAATCAAACAAGCGACACTCTAATTATACAATCAACCGCACAAATAAAACAAGATTCGCTTACCGAATAAGACAACTCACACGCTGCAGCGGTGTTAATGGAAGAGAGCCGCAAAAGCAATCAGAAAAGGAAATCGGTGCTCTCCGAATACAGAAAGCAAGGAGTCGGATACAGCCCCAATATGGGAGAGAAGTTTTTTTTCTTTTTTTTTTTTTGTATTTTTTCTGATTTTTTTTAAGGATCCCTCACAATACTATAAATAGGGAATCCATGTGTACAGTTGTGTACATGTAACATAAAATATTCCCCCCAACTAATTTTGGCCACATCACCGCATAAGAAAGTTCTAGCAGACTAGAATATGAGCCAAGCTATTACTAATAATATTCTAAACAAGTGTATCGGCCTAAGTAAGGCCCAAAGCCCAAGGGCCTTTTACCCATTATTTAGTATTAGTGGTCAACAGTTCTAGTACCATCTTCTTTACTTTTGTTCACATCCAAAGCAAAAACAACTAAGACTTCACTTTTACTTTCATATTGCACATCACAAAACCCTAGGTTTGTATCAACACCCCCTCTTTCGAAACCCTTAAGCCCAAGGGTAGATAAGGAAAATGCATAGCTAAATCGGAGTAATTCTCCTAAGTAGTATCCTCTAGAGCACAACCTTTCCACTTCATCAACACCATCATATCAGTAGAAGGACCATGTTATACTAATTTCCTATTGAGAATCACCTCAAGCTCTAGATCAAAGGTAGCGAAGGTAAATGGAAGGTCCAGTACATGCATTGGAGAGGGACTGATGTAGTGCTTCAGGAGTGATAAATGGAAGGTAGGGTGAATTCTAGATCTAACTAGAAGGTTCAACTTGTAAGCAGATCCATCGATTTGATCGACAACACGATAAGGTCCAAAATACCTTGGTTGTAATTTGTTGTTGTGGTGTGTTTTCAAAATTGTTTGTTAGTAAGCCTACAACATCACCTATACTAAGTCCTTGATCTTGAATTGTTTGTCACTTCTCTTTCTATTGGTTGTGTATATCATCTTATCTTGTGTGTGCCTTAGGTGAAACTTTAGTTACCATAGGATCTCCTCTTTATCCATCAATGTAGTGTTAATAGCTTCATTGCGACAGTTACCGGGTATATATAGTAGATGTATTGGGGGCTTGTAGCTGTAAAGTGCCTCAAATAGACTGGTTTGAGTGCTGGAGTGAAAATTTGTATTGTACCACCACTTTACTAAGGGTAGTAGGGTACTCCACCTGTTCGGGTTGTCACTAGAGATGCTTTAGGCATTTGCTTACGACCTCTGTTTATCCATTCGTTTGTAGATGGTAAGTGCTAGACAAGTGTGAGTCCACTTCCTGTAACATGAATAAATCTTGCCACGAGGTACTCACTTACAAGAATTAGGTCACAGTCATTGATGATACTATTAGGTAAGCAATGTAATTTATAAACATTATCTAAGAAAATTTAGGCTACTTGTTAGGTAGTATAGGGATGAGATAAACTCATGAAATGCCTATACTTATTGAGTTGATCAATCACTACTAAAATGACCTCTTTTCCTTGAGATTTTGGTATCCCCTCAACAAAGTCCATAGATACATTAGTCCAATGCCCTTTGGGAATTGGCAAAGGCTAAAGTAGACATGGTGTTGCTATATTCTCATGTTTATGTCGCTGGCATACTTGATACTCCAGTACCTATTACTGGACTACCCGTTTAAGCTTTGGCCAGTAGAATATCTCACTAATTTTCTTATAAGTTGTATGGCCCCCTAAGCGGCCCCTAAGTGACCCCTTAATATATTACCATGATATAAATGAAGTAGCTTCTATTTGGGGGCCTCATTGGGCCCAACAACAATTGTCCCTTTCTTCCTTAAACCCCCCTTATCAAAAGTATAGTGACTGCAATGCTTACCCTTCTATAATGCTTCAATGAGCTGATTGTAAAAACCACTGTCACACCAACTTGCTTTGATTTCATAAAAAATGTCTAAAGTTACTGTTGTAGTAACTACTAGGGTTTGTTACGTAGGTTGTTCCACCTTTGATAGAGCATTCACTACAACATTTTCACATCCTTACTTATAATGCATCTCATAGTCTAGCCCAAAAAATTTGGATAACCATTTTTGTCGACATGGTATGAGAACTTGTTATTCAAGTAGGTGTTTCAAACTTTGGTGATCAGATTTTATAATGAAGTGGATCCCAACTAAGTAGTGTCACCACTACATGCACCAAAAGCCATAATCTCTTTCTCATAGATGGACATGCCATGTTGCTTAAGTGATAAAGCTTTACTTAGATAGGTTATCGGGTGCTTGTCTTGCATTAAAACAACATTGATTCCATCCCTACTTGCATTCATCTCAACCACAAAAGGATTATTATAGTTCGGTAATTGCAGCAACGATAAGTATGAGAGGGCCTTCTTGAGTGCTTTAAAAGCTTACATTACTACATCATTCTAATGAAATTGGTCTTTGCGTAAGAGATTAGTTAAGGGTTTAGCTAAAAGACCAAATTTCTAATGAACCTTCTATAGTACCCAGCGAGTCTTAGAAAACCCTTAATTGTTTGATGTTTCGTGAATTGGCTAGCTTATAATTGCTTGGATCTTTTTTTGGGTCAATCACCACACCATTCTTAATATGTGGCCCCATTACTCTATTTCTCTTACCCTAAATACACAATTCTTCTTTTTCAAATAAAGCTTCTCTTGCTGCAACACTTGGAATACACCAATCTAAGCTGTTCCTTGTGTTTGTCCATAGATTCACTATACACAAGTATGTCATCAAAGAAAATAAGGATAAATTTTCTCAAATAAGGCCTGAATAATTCGATTATTAGTCCCTTGAATGTCGAATGGGCATTAGTGTGCCCAAAAGGCATAACAAGGAACTCATAATGCCCATTATGAGTCTTAAATGCCGTCTTATAGATGTCTTTAGGATGCATCCTTATTTGATGGTAACACAATCTCAAATCAAGCTTGCTAAAATAGCCAGAGCCATACAGCTCATCAAATAAATCTTCTATTAGAGGAATAGGATAATAATCTTTAGTAGTTTGCTTATTCAAAGCTTTGTACTCAACATATATTCACCAAGAATTGTCCTTCTTCTTAATAAGTACTATCGACGAAGAGTAGGTGCTATGACTAGGTCTTATAATCCCTTGTTCAAGCATCTCCTTTATCATATCTTCTAGCATACTTTTCTATATTGATGAGTGTCTATATGGTTTCAAATTCACCACCTTAGTATCCTCTTGTAAATGAATGCGGTGGTCATGGGATCGCTATGGTGGTAGAGTGGTAGGCTCATCAAACAGATCATTGTACTCTTTTAATAGCTTAAGCAACTGTGGGTTAGGTAAACTCTATTTAACTACATTACCTTCCATAGGTTGCACTTACACAACCCAACACTAGCAACTAGCTGTTGTTTTGCTAGTAATTAGCTTAGCCAACCATGGCATTTCTACATTTGTAACTTTCTCGCATTCACCTCTTAATAAGCAGTCCCTATCCTTCCATCTGAAGCACATGCTCATATTTTGAAAATTCTATTATATGTCCTAGCTTTACCAGCTAAGGCAACCCAAGTATGACATCATAATCAATAAGGGGCAATAAATTGACATCAACAATAAGTTCAATACCTTGAGTTGTCCAAACAAATTGAGAGATTACTCCTTGTGTCATCATGGTTGAACCATTCGCCAACTTAATAGTTAGTAGATGTACCTTGTATACATGGTAACAAAGGCCTTTAGCTATTCGTGTGTCAATGAAATTTTGCATGCTCCCTGTATCAACTAGCATATTTAGCTATCTTCTCTTATGAAAGCCATAAAACCTCATGCACTCATGTGTAGTGTTATTATTTTTCTACATAGCATAGAGTCAATTGAGATAGCTGCTATTCTTAGTCCCTTACATCACCTTCCTTTGTGATATCCTCACACTTACTGCCTTCATCACCTACCAGCAATATGTTAAGGCTTTTTTGCTTATGTAGATACTTCATTTTTGCTCCTTTGTAATTTTAAAAAGAAAAGGATCCTAATTAATAAAAAAAAAAACTAATAAATAAAATAATACAAAGTGTCAAAAGTAGACAAGTCAAGTCACTCAATCATTTGGGGTCGAGTTAGGTAATAGTCAAAATTATACATGTGTTTAGATAAATTTAGAGACTTTAAATTTTTTGACTTTATTAGAAAAATATCCCATTAAAATATATGAATAAATTTATGTCTAATTAAATATATATATATTTTAATGGGATTAATTAAAGTAGGACTCTATATTTATTAAATTCAAAAGAGGTTAGAATATATTCAACGTATATATTTTAGGTAATTTCAAAAAGGTCATGGTCAATTTAAAAGAATTTGGGCCAAGTTGGGTGTGGGTTGAAAGCTTAAGCTAAAGATTGGCTTGAAGAGAATGGAATTAGTTTAATTAGTATGTGCTATATGATAGGAAAAAATCTTAGATTAGTTGGCATGAGGCATAGGCTTGATCATACGTAGGATTGAGAAGCCGAGGGTTCAATCCTTAACAGAAGTGCCTTTGAGTGCAATTTTTTTTGTTTTGTCAAGTTACGTGCTCTGTATGTGACTGTTGTTTGCTTCCCCAATTCTTTTGAGAAATGTTAAGAAAAGGAGTGAAAATGCTAAGGTTTCTAGAATGACAGTAAATTGAAATAAATCTTAGGATTTTTTAAAAATAATAACAAATCTGATGAGGGTGATATTGAATCTTATGAAATAAAGGATTTGTTAAACATAAATCTATAGAAACTTAATCCTTACTAGATTTGAACAAATCGAATCCTCAAAACATATTTGAGAATGTCACTTTATAAAAAGATCGTCATTGGTCTTCAATGGAGTGATAACAGTTATTACCCCCCACCCTAAACTTTTTTATTAGACTCTAACATTAGTAGCAAGCAACCATCTCCATCTTCATCCTCACTCATCTATGTCAACTAACCCGCTATTCCTCTTACCAACGATCTTCACCAAACTCCACAGCCAGCAACCAACCAAACATACCATCACAACAACAGTTGTACAAGCCCCAAACACTCTCTTTCTCAACATTGCCCTTGTTGAACGCCGGCTACAACTCTACGCCATGTGCCCAACACTTATAGTATGCATACGAGCACTCTATCGACGACCCTCGTATCACACCTCAAATTAGAAAGTTGTAACAAGCTTGCCATGTAAACTAATCTATGATAGAAGCTAGTCGCCTTAGCCACTAACGTAGATATGGCTTATACAAGACGTTCACCACTTCATTGCTTGGAAACATCTCATTAAGTACTTGGTAAGAATCAACTTGTGGCACAACTTTTCAGAATTAGTTACTGAAAATAATTTTTATAGTCTAAATCCAGAAGAAAATCAAGTTTTATAACTCATATGAAGAATGAAAAATTGAATTTACTAAAAATTTCAAGAGCTTAGATTGTTACCAAAAGATATAATACCTATGAGACTTTTACTGAAAACCACAGGATTGTAGAGCATGAAATAAATCTCATTAGTTGAAAACTAGAGGTCACTTGAGGAGACCTTATTAGTTTTCCTAGAGATTAATAAGGTCAATAAATCAAATAGAAGTCTAGTTGAGTAGTTTTAAATCTCACTCCCCGACCTCGTTCTCTAATCTTCTAGAACTTAAGATAGTATTGGTGAATTTATTGGGAAACCTGCAAAACAGCTATAGGGGAATGAGCGATATCTTGTTTAGTAAGTAGGATGATGATAGTAATACATATTTGACATAAAGCAACCAGGGTTTTTTAAGCAAGCTTAATTAGATGCAATGTATGATTAAGTAAATGTCATCGCACAACGTTAACCGGTTGTCATGAGATCAAAGAAATTTTACCTATTCTAATCTATGTTTCGAGGAGTTTAATATTACGAACTCGCGAATTTGGTCACCAAATCGAGGCTTATGTAATGAAGAATACGCTCCACTCGAGATTACTTTCGAACCATGGACCCCAACCTAGCTGCGACCTCCTCTCCTATCAATTAGTTCGATTCAGGGTGGGGAAAAGACCATTTCTGTTACCTTTAACGAAGGGGTCTGAGTTTAGTTCACACTTCCTAATACTTTTCCCCTAGCAGGTTGCTATGCAAGTCTGGTTAGTAGTTAAGCTGAGTTTGTTTTAGATTGTTTTTAGGGTGATCATGCAAATTCAAACAATTCAAAACATGTAATATCATAAAGTAATCAATACATCAATCTAGTATTCAAATTGCACAACAGTATTTAAGTAGATACACTGCATGTGCACAGACAATTAACTTATAATCACAAACAAGACATATACTAATGTCTCTAAGTATTGTTAAACAATACTTTAAGGTGTAGTGAAACACTAATCTTATTTACCTGAATACTAATGCTCATTTTCCTCGTGTATCACTCTCATCTTCCTTTATTATCCCTAAAATTAATATAACATCTTTAGTTTTTATAATATTTATAGTATATGAGTTCGGTTTGACATTTAAATATGTTCCTTAATTATGTTAGGTGAGTTTTCTAAGGTGTTTATTAAATATTAGTTAAGTAAAATACATTTTGACTAAAGCTTTGACTTGGTATAGATTGCTACTCAATAGTTTTTTATTCAAGTTTTGACTTTAGTAAATTATAAGAAGGTATAATCAGGCAACTTTTTGATCTACTCTCTAACTCCCAATGATCCAATATTCGGTACTAACCATCTTCAACTCCTTGTTGCTCCTACAATTTTTATCTTCTATTGAACTATTTTTTGACTGAGTTTTTGACTTAGGTTTTTACTCAGCCGTATGGTATGACTATTGTCTAAGTGGCTTTTGACTCATGTTCTGACTTTGATAAAGGTATGGAATTCATATATAAATCACTAGTTGATCTACTGTCAAACTCTTGGTGTGGTAAAAAATATTAAATACTAGATTACATTCTGATCTAATTTTTGACAAAGTTTTTGACTTGTTGTCCTAAATTAAATTCTTATTTAGGAACTTTCTAACTTACATTTTATTCTCTAAAAATATTGTAGAGTCCAAAGATAACCTTTTACTGATCTAGATCAAATTTCTAGTATATTCACTATATCCATGGTAGGTTACATTTTGACATACCTTTTGACTTGCTTTCTGACTTACACCAAACATACTTTGAATTCTCAAATGACATAATTTTAACATCCACACCCTTTACTTCCTCACTCCAATACTCTGATCCAACACTTTAGCCCTCAAATATAGTAATAAACAAACACTTGAAGACTCGATTACTTCACCAAACACTTATTTTAGGTAATTTCAACCATATGCGTACTGGCTAAGGAAAACCCAAAAATTCAACTTTTAAATTTTTGAAAATTTTTTTTATGGAATCAAAATAGATATGTTAAAATATTTGTATATAAATTTTGGAATAAAAACAACATTATTTAGGTTATTAAAAATTAGAATTAAAGTTTGTTTTTAGCTTAGTTTCTTAACAAACACATAATTTGACTTAAAATTTGAAGAATCTGGTTGCATTTTTGGATTTTGGATGAAAAATTACATAAAGAAACCAAAAATCATAATTTTTAGATATCATTTACTACTTTTAGAAAAATAGAATAAAAAATAGCTAAAATTGAAACTCATCGCTACTTACAACTTTGACTATCGTCTGAGGGTGAGGGTTTTTCTTTCCAAGTTGGTGCCATCTCCTCTATCTTCAAGTGGTTGGGTTCACTCCCAAATGGTGGCTAACATTAGGAACTCGAATTTTACCCATAATACACATTATTTCTTCTTAATTTTTTCAAAAACCCATATTGATGCTTTCAAAATCTCCCAATATTTTTCCTAGCATCTAAAATGTCTAAACTAAATTTTAGAATAGAGCTTTTGGTTTTCTAGGAGTCCTTTTGCCAGTGAAGGATTTTCCATGTGTCATTTGTTTTTTTTTTTTTTTATATTTTCTATACATTCTCTTGGTTAAATCCCATGATGAGGTGTCCTTAAATTACTTCTATAATTTGCTACATCTTGCTACATGATTCCAAATGTCACAGTGAGTTTTGTAAAATTTTCTTATATTTTTCTTTATTTGTTTGGTAATATTATGCATTTTCGAATATTTTCGATAATTATGGGTACATATATTTATATAATAATTACAACCAATGTATATATATATCTTTTTATATACTATTTTATGTACAATATTAATTATATTACTCTTATAATTTATCTCTAAGTGTTAATTAATTTTCAAGACCTAATTTGTACGTTACTGATAATATTATAACATAGTAATTTGTTACTCTTTTTGTTATATTTTTAATATTTTATTATATTTTCAAATTTTGATCCAATAAAAACTCCTTGACTAGTATCACGAAGTCTCTTATAAGTTTGTAGTTTAATCAAGTTAACTTCCCAAACGTCCTAAATTAGTTACTAAATTTAATTGCACTAGTATGAGTCTTACACCTTTCACCCAACATCCAACCACCTCATGATCTAACACTTAGCCAATGTCTGCTCCATTGTAACCGCCCTCTCCTATCGTATACTCTACTCACAGCCACAAACAATAGTAAACCGTTGAATAGTAGCACCTAAGAACAACCCCCAATCCTTCTCATGTTAGTCAACACCCATTGCGCAGCCACTAGTGTGCAATTCAATCACCAACATAGCAGCACACACTCACCATACCTCGAAACACTTATTGTGAATACCCTAGCATGTGCAACCATCGCCACTAAGTCTGGGCGCAAATCACCACCATGGCCAAAATTTGAATAAACACTAAACCACCAAAACAACTTACAGCGTTGAGTAACCCCCTTCTTCCCCTACCTACCTACCTACCTATTTAAGCTTAATAGAAAACAAAGAAAAGCAGTTTTTCTTGCTTGTTTTGGTGTCAATTTGGCTTAGAATTGCCCTTTCCAAACGTTGAAGTGCATCTTTTTTTGCGACTTGGTCCAAATCTAACCCAACCGATTCGAATCCAACTCGACTTGATTTGCTAATCCATCTATCCCGCGTCTAAAGTATTCAAGTCCAATCCATTCTTTTAGTTTTCGTCACTTTTTTATTTACTTTTATTTTATTTTATTTTGTTCTGGTTCTTTTTTTTTTCCTCCTTATTTATTAAAACGAAAAAGGAATTAATGCATATGTATATACATGAAGTTTTCTTCATGGTGATACCCTTTGTTTTTACATTTTCCCTTTCACTCATAGTATGGGAAAGAAGTAGACTCTAGAGGTAAAAAAGGTCTTATCGATAAAATTTCCATTTAAATGTTGTTATAAATAATGAAAAAACACTTTGGCACTTAGAAAATTTATTTCAAAAAATAAAAATATATAATAAACTCTTTTTCTAAAGTTAAGTTTTTTTTTTAAATATATTGAAAAAAAAAATTAGGATCCTTTTTAGTATTTTTTTTAATAAAATGAAGGGATAAAAAACGTAAACCAGGTGAATTTTCAAAATTAAAATAAACTAATATACTAAAATTTTTAGAATGAACTATCGAAGTTTGATCTTGATTAGCAGAAACATAGACACTTTGGAGCGACTTGAAATCCATAAAATTTTTATTTTTCCTCCTTTTGTAAATTATATCCCAATTCCTTATTTTTGTAAACTGTAATTTCACTTATTTATGTAAATATGAATAAGCCTTTTTTTTTTTTTAAAAAGTTGATTTTGAAAATTAAACCTAACTTTAGAAAATTAAAAGTGGTTCCCATTAGGGTTTAATAAGGTAACCTCTGAATCCATACGTTTTTGGTTTTATTTGTTAAAATTAGTTTTATCATAGACCGATAACTAAGTTGTAACTAATTCACTCAATTGATTACAACTTAATTCTTTTCTCGATTACGATCCAGTGGCGACCCTAAACAACTTTTAATTTAGAAAGAAAATTGAAATTTTTCTTAGTCCTTAGTCGAGAGTTAATATTAAATGGTTTAGGGTTAATATTGATAGGAATGAGAAAAATAAAAATTGAAAAATTTGGCTCAACAGCTTACATCAGTGTCCAAGCCTACACGGCTCATCGTACCAAAAACATTGCTTCTTACATCTTTTCTATTCCATCTCTTCTGGTGTAAGCTTTTTATGAGCTTTGGTTGCATTGGTAGGTATGGGTTTTTGGGTTTGGGTTCCGTGTAAGGGTTATGATGTGTTGGAATAAGGAACCCATTGTAGAGGTTTTGGGTGTAGGGTCAAAGTGGAACTAGAATGATACCCATAGGAAGCAGAGGGTTTGGAGGGTTTAGGATTAAGGCTAAGTTGGTAGGTTGTGAGGTTAGCTTCTTAAAGCTTAGCTAGTGTACAAGCTTAGGGTAAAGTTTGTGGTTGAAACATGCGTATCAAATATTGTAATTCAAGTTTTAATCCAGCTAAAAACAAGTTAACTTGGTGATTTTCAGGTACTTGGACTAAGGTATTAAGATATTTGAATTTGCCAATGTAATCTTTTAAGGAATCTACCTAATGTAACTTCTTGAGGTCAGACATGGGATCATCAAACATGTTGGAGCTAAATCGCCTCAGCAACGCCTCCTTCACTTCTTCTTAAGTAAGTACAATAGCATTGTTTCTATTTTTAAGTATTTTTTGGTACCATTCTAGCACTTTTACCTCAAAGTGCATGTTTGCCAATCTTACTTTGTGCTCGTCCAATGTCTCATCTACTTTAAAGTAATGCTTTGCCTTATAAATCCAAGTACGTAGGTCATCTCCATTAAATTATGGAAAACCCATCTTAATAACTCTTTATTGTTGCATAAGTGGAGTAAGGATTAGATTTGTTGGGTGGTTGTCCTTTGGTGTTGGTTCTACAGTGCACACATTAGAATGGAGGGCACTAGAAATAGTTCATTTAGGGCTCAATTGGCTTTGAAGCTTAGAAATTGACTGAGCATGCTGGTCCAACACTTGATTAGTCTTCTTTATGTCCTTATTAACTATTCGAGTGAGTGAATCATGCTTCTCACTTTGTTCCTTGAACAAGGCCTTAGGAAAAGCCTCATTCGTTCCTATTGTTCCTTCAATGTAGCTTCGATTACTTCTTCAATCTTAGTCATGTTCTCCCTATGTAAACTTTGATACTACATGTAGTAGTGTTAATGGACGAAAGAGCAAAACCAATTGAAAAAGGAAATTAGTGCTCTTTGAATATAGAAAGCAAGGAGTTGGATGCAACTCCTATATGGGGGAGAATATTTTTTTTTTTTTGTATTTTTTTATTTTTTAAAGGATCCCTTATAATACTATAAATAGGGAATCCATGTGTATAGTTGTGCAAATGTAATAGTAAAATATTCCCTCTAGCTAATTTTGGCCACATCACTGCATAAGAAAGTTCTAATTAAATAATGTGTGAGCTAAGCTATACTAATTATATTCCAAAGAAGTGTATCAGCTTAAAGCTTGAAGGCCTTTTGCTCATTATTTACTATTCGTAGCTAATAGTCGCAATAGCATCTTCTTTACTTTTGGTCACATCTGCAGTAGACACAGTTAAGACTTCACTTCTACTTTAGATTACACACTAAAAAACCTTAGGTTTGTATCATACACACCACAACTCCAAGAACTTAGCCAAGAACAACGTTGCAACCTCCAAGAATTAACCATGATCCATTGTAATTAGGCTTTAGTACCAAATTATGATGTGAGTGGATTAAAGATTAATCAATCCACAATCAAGAAAAAGAATAAAAGAATGGTTTACATTTTATAAATTAGGGGTATGATATGGACTAACTTGGGATGTAATTGAATTTTTAGATTTGCAAAATAGTTTTCTTTTGAAAATTTTCATGGATTTGTAAGCAATTTGACTTGCTATTGTATGTAATGGAACGGTAATGTTTAATGGGTTAATGGTGATAGTGAATGATGAGTTGACGGGGATTGTAGATGATAGAAAATATGAAACGTGGAATGAATAATGTTTTAATAGTATGGAATTGCGAATAATGCACCTAATATAGAGTTTTTTATGGTACCAAATACATCATATACAAATGGGTTTCTCAAATATAGAAAACTAGTACACAACATATGATTTAGGGATAATATTTTTCTTAGTTTTTCATTGATGATTGATGCAGTATTTATATACAAAATATGCTAGTTTCTTGAAGGCCTAACAGTAAAAGAAAATATGAACAACTTTCATAGTATTTTGGCATCCTTAAAGCCAGCGCATGCTTATATTTTTCTATTTTCTATTTTCTACTCTTCTTCTTCTTTTTTTTTTCTTTTTCTAATGATACTATTAAAATTTAAAATTGAATTCTATCTGATTTAAATAAGCTTGTAACATTTTCCGCAAATGAATATGTTTGATGCGTGGCAATTAACACATAGAGGAATTATTATGTCTAAATGTATAACTTGATAGTATTCAACACAATTGAAGAAAATATTCTTTATGTTGTTATTATTGTTATTGTCATGTCCCGAATAGAAGGAGTTATAATAGTCCCACCGTATAAACTAACCTAAGATAGAAGCTGACCTCAGAATTGTTATCATAAATGCAGTCCATACAAGGTGTGTACGACTCAATTAGCTTGAAACGTCCATTTTGATACTTGTGAATAATCAAACCTGTAGTAAAGCTTTACAAAATACCTGTTCTATACAACTTGTTGTTTCATAACACAACAATACTTATATATACGTTTTACTTCCAAAGTTAAAGTGTACCATCAAAGTTTATCAAAAAACCATAATTTTTCAGACTATTTACAGTAAGTTAGGAAACTAGTGGGCGTTCCAAGGAATTCCTAATTGGTTTTCTCAAAATTCAAAAGAAAAGACAAAAGAAAGGTCAAAAGCCTAAGTTCACTTGATTCTTCGTCCTTTACTTTCCCAGTCAATAGCACACTAACTTGGGGTTAACGGTATCGAAACATCCTAATCTTCACTCAGTATCTACAAAAGAGTTTATGGGGATATGAGCACAACTAGTTTAGTAAGTGGGATGGAGTCAGAAGAGTACTAAACAATCATAAGTAAGGTTATCAACAATCAAATGAAACATCATACAATGTTATTTGGTCCATTGTGAGGTTAGAGAAATTACATTCGCTGCAATACGGATTGAGGAGTTTTATCATGACTTAAATTAGACCAAATTCGAGCTTATGCAATGGAGAACACCCTTCTCCCGTGACTGCCTTCGAATTACGGCTCCCACTCTTGCCGTGACCTCCTCGCCATGACCTCCTCGCCTGTTACTTACTTCGACTAAGGATGGGAAAAATGACTATTCCAACCATTCTTATCTATTTGGCCTGACCCCCTAATTGTTTCCTCTAATAGGTATTCTGTATGTCTAGTTTCGTTTTAGTCGAATGAATGTTAATGATTATCAGAGGTGACTAAACAAGTTCATACAATTTAGAGACAATGCGAACATGCATAATAGTATACCAAGGGGTTCAACTCCTGTCACAACTGAGTATCATTCACACACATAACATGTACATAAACAACTAATTACAAACACAACCAAAAGTACTAATGAGTCTCCATATACTTTAATATAGTATCCTAGCAAGCGGTGAAACTATAAATCCCAATTTACTTATTTGGACGCTCATTACGGCAAACTCGAGCTATCTACAGTTTGACTATTGGAAGATCTTATATACACACAAAACCTAAATTTAGTTTTCGTAATAATTATGAAAACATTAGGGTTTAATCTAAAACGGTTACATATATATGAACATATTAACATAATAATATATAGTTTTATTATTAATATATATATATATATATATTGAGTTAAGTTATTAATTATTGATAATATATGTAATTTGTAATATTACGTATTATATATCGTTTCAATTGTATCGAAAGGTATTTTTAATTGATTAAATCACATTTTAATTTCAATAAGGTTACCGTAATACGTATATTCTAGAATATTATAGAGTTATAGGTTATATTACTTAAAATTGTCCGATTTTAATAAAATTAGTATCGTTGAGTTTGTACAAACCTAATGATACATGTTACAAGTCTTATTTCTAGAAATGACTTTTAACGGGTAATTTGATTTTTTTTTAATATAATTATACGTATGTAAATAAATATTAACGTATTGTATGTATTTTAGGTTATTAAACTATATTTTACCTAATTTATTAATATAATGTTATAATATGAGTATTATTTAACCTTAATATACCTATTACGTATCCTGATTAGAAAATATCAGTAAATATATTTAAAATACCCTTTTTATTTAATCTGATCAGCAACCTCATATATAGTTTTTATTTAACTATTTAATTTATTTAAACTTATTATTACTACAGATACGTCCTGACTTGTAATTTATGTCATTTTAGTACGTAAATTCGTAATAAATAGTTTAGGTTACTAAATAATTTCTTGAAAATTTCTATAGACTCTTAAAAATATGGAGAACTCAGTTATTACTTGGTTTCAAGTTTTCGACCTATCGCTTATATATTTGCATTTACGATTTTACCCTTGAATTATCCTAAATTACTCAATTATGATCCTTTTTACACCAAATTAATTTCAATCTGACCTAACATTGTTATTATTTACTAGAGATCAGTACATGTTCATTTCATCTTTTAATTTCATAATTTCCTATTTATTTCACAATTTCAGCCTATTTTCGAGTTATTTTTAAGAAAAAAATGCAATAAATAATAAAAATATTCAAATCAAAATTCGAGTTACATAGCAATTACCTATGTATCATACACATCCTACACAAAAATTTTGATCTAGAAACAATATCATTTAATATATTTATTTTGCAATTCAAATTTTAGATGAATAATAGTTTTCTTAAGCAAGTATACTAAATATTATAAATTTTTCAAAAAAAAAAAAGAAATCATACGAAAGCATGTTCAAAATTATCTAACTATAATTTTTTTCATAATTTTCTAGGTGGATTTGCAATTTTTTAAAAATAATTGAAGAATAAGGCAGAATTTTAACTTCAGTATTCTTAGATGCTCCAGTAGCCGTGGAGTGGTGGGGGTATGTCAGAAGCTCTAAACGTTGGGGGTACTCCTTAGTGGTGATGTGTCTCAACGGCAGAACATCAGGAGCCCTAGGAACTAGCTCAGCTCGATGTGTGCTCTGTTTTTCCTTTTTTTTTTTTCCACAATTTTTTTTTCTAGTTTTTCTTTGAGTATTTCTGGTTTCAAAAGATGTGAAATGATGTTGTTCAAAAAATATATAGTGGTTTAGGTCGGTTTCTTTTTCCTTTATTTTTTTTAATAATTTTTTCTTACTTTTTCCCCATTTAATTGCAAGTAGAAGGTGGCTCCTTCTTAGAGAATCAACTTTTGATTCATCAACTCCAAATTCTATAGTATGCTACGGCAATTCTAGCAAATTTCCCAACCGAACATGAGTCTTTTGGATGAGATTTGCAATTATTTTAACATTTTAGGTATATTTTATTAATATTTAGTTATTTATTAATATACGGGTATATATCTCATATATATGTCACGCGTAATATTTAACTATACTTGTCGAGTCTAGTTTTTTACCTCCTGGTTCTTTAAAAATTAAGTTTTTTCTAAACCAATTAGTATTAAATCTTATTCGTTTAATTCTGACTTTCAACTAGAATTAAAGAAAACTGGTTTTTTTATACTGTGAAAATGTTTTGGAATCGCCACCTGACTAAAGTTGGGAAAAAGAGTTAAGTTATAGGTGGAGTAGTTATAACTTAGTGGAGTTGTTATAACTTAGCCACTAGTATATGAAAAAACTGATTTTTGAAACAGCTTTTGAAAATTGGAGATTTGGATTCAGGGGTTAGAAAATTTAAACCCTTATGGGTATCATTAACTTTCCAAAATTAAAAATTAAATTTAAAAATCACCTTTTAATTTTAATAGATAGAACTTGGTTATTAGTTACTCTAATTAGGTAAATGAAGTAATCTAAACTTAAAAAGGAAAATTAGGTTTTTTTATTTTTATCGTCATCTCATATGTGTTTACGTACCTGTTATTTGGGATCAAATATACATAGTTCTTTTAATGAAAACTTTAGTAGGTTAGTAGTTTTAATTTTTGAAAACGATTGAGTTTATGTTTTTTCACTCAATTTGGTTCATTTAAGAAAATTTTAAAAAAAGGTTCTAAATTGGATTTTATTTTTAGAAATTTTAAATGATCTTAATTTGGAAAATGGTTTTTTATTTTTATTTTTATTTCATTTTTGGAAAATCAATTTTCTAAGTGATAAATCAATTTTATTATTATTTTTATTTATTATCTATCCCTTCTACTTTTTATTTTTATTTTTGTTATTTTTTGGTTTTTTTGGCTAAAACGTGAAAATAAATAAATAAAAACTAAACTAAATACTTCTTCCCTTTTTTTTTTTCCTTCATCTTCTTTCTTCTTTTTTCTTTTTTTTTTATTTGATTACATTTACACCATAAATAAATAAATAAACAAACAAGTAAATAAATACATAAATAAATAATGAAAAAAAAAAGAACAGATAAAGAAGTACAAGAAGGCAAATAAAACAGGGTTGGACTGGATACTAAATTGGGTGTACGGGTCGGCTCGGATTGGACTCAAGTCTGGGTTGGGTCAAATGTTGGGTTCAGGTTGTCTTCAACCTCTCCTTCGTTCATAACAATGTAAGGTGGATCCAGCCCAATTCGTACACTGAATTAAGTAGGAAAAGGTGTTTTCATGAGTTTTTTATTGGGTTTAGGGGTATTTTTTAAATGCCATTGTGTTTGGTGGTTGTTTGGTAAGTGGTGGAAATTGTGGCAGCGGTAGCGGTGTTCGAGTGGTGCCGTAGGGGGTTGCTGGAGTTGAAAGGGGAGTATAGTGTGGGGTTGTAAGTTATGGGGAGTTCGAATATGGGGTTGGTTTGGGTTGAAGAGAGTCGGAGGTGGTGATTTGTGAAGGAAGGGGTTCGGCGGTTAGGGTTTGGGTGGTAGTGAGTTGGTGGTGATGCCATAGGCCACGGTAGAGGTCGAAGGTGGTCGGGTTTTGGAGCCTAAGTGATGGGGAGTGATCCTAGAGTGCTCGGCCGTAGTAGTAGGCTCGGTAGAGAGAGATTTGAAGAGAGATAGAGTGAGTTAGAGAGAGAAAGTGATCGCGAGAGAGAGAGAGACTGTTTTAATTGATTGTGTGAGGTTGTGAACATCCCCTAACACCATTTTATAATCGAGTTCAACCTAAAAACAAAGGAAAGCTCGGATCGGAGTTAATAGGAATGACCGAACTTTCAGTTTTTTCCCAATCTTTGAAGCTTGATTTGAATAGGTTTGTGACTGAATTTAGACTTGTTTCTTATGCTAATTTACAGTAGGCTATATCGAGTATGCAATTTCGCCATTGATTTGGCGAAATTGCAATGAAAAGTGATTGAAAAATCAAGTCAAGGGTAATTGCCTGAAGAGGAAAGTGCTGGAATTCTAGAGAAAAATGAGGGAAAGGAAGGGATAAGAAAAGAAAGGGAGGGAAAAAGGGGTTGACGTAGCGCTATGTCAGCCGTACTAACGAACCCTAACTTGCTAAGTGGCGCTATGTCAACTCGTCTAATCCTATGTTGCTACTTATCATGACATGGGGCGCAATCAAATCCTGACATGAGGCAGTATGCTAAATACAAAAAAATTAAAAAAAGGAATCCCTACTTTTGCTAAGACTCGAACTCAAGAAATGTCTATATGTTTATTCGTTAGGCCATTGGCTTGTACCTTATCCATATGTGTAACTAAATTGCACATATAGATTTGGTCAGCTTAAACTAGATTTAAATCTAAACCTAAATTAAAAATAAAAATCTATCTTAATAATATGTTATTTTCTAAAATCTTTTATTATTTTTTTTTCAATTTTCTTATTTTTTGTAATTTTTTCAATTTTCTAAATTTTTAAACTTTATTTTCTTATTTTTTTAAGGTTTCCTTTTACACTTCCTATTTTTGGTACTTTTTTTTCCAAATTTCTTAATTTTTTGTGCTTTTTCTTATTTTTGTATTTTTCTAAAATACTTATTTTTTTCTAAATTTCTTTATTTTTTGGGTTTTCTTTAATTTCCTACTTTTTGTGTTTTTCCTAATTTAGGACTTATTGAGAAAAGAAAGAAAAAAATAAATAAATAAAATAAAAGGAGCAAAAATTGGGTGTTTATAATTGCTTCTCTTTGTGGCGAAGTTTAAACAAAATTTTGACATAAAGACAAAGAGACACTATTTTTGCTCTCAAGATAACTCTAAAACAACTAAATAGCTATCCTAAACTCAATTTACTGGGAATTTGGTGAAGAAATGAAACCTGGTCGTGCCTCTCTAGACTTACTAACTTAGGTGAGAGTATCTCTAAAGCAATCTTATGCTAGAATCGATCTAAAACCACTAATTTAGGTGGGAGTATCTCTAAAGCAATCTTATGCTGGAATCGGTTTAAAACCTGGTCGTGCCTCACTAGGCTTACTAACTTAGGCGGGAGCATCTCTTAGGGACTAGCAACTCTAATCTAAGATCGATCTAAAACCTAGTCGTACCTCATAAGGCTCACTAACCTAGGTTGGAGTGTCTCTCGAAAACTAGCAACTCTATTGTAGGATCGATTTAAAATCTGGTCATGCCTCATTAGGTTCACTAACCTAGACGGGACTGTCTCTCGAAGACTAGCAACTCTAAAATAAGATCGATCTAAAACCTGGCCGCACCTTACAAGGCTTACTAACTTAGGTGAGAGCGTTTCTCGGGGACTAGCAACCTTATTAAGAGATTGATTTAAAACCTAGTCGTGCTTCATAAAGCCAACTGACCTAGGCGGGAGCGTTTCTCGGGGATTAGCAACGCTATTGTGGAATCGATCTAAAACCTAGTCATGCCTCATTAGACTCGTTAACCTAGGTGGAAGCATCTCTCGAGAACTAGCAACCTTAATCTGAGATAGATTTAAAACCTAGTCGTACCTTACTAGGTTTACTAACCTAGGTAGGAGCGTCTCTCGGGCATAATTGTCAAAATCATGATTTTATGTATGTGATTCTATGAGTTTACAATTTTAGATGACTTTTCCGAGTTAACTTGGGTGTAGATTTTTTTTTTTTTTGTATAGAAACTTACGTTTTTAACCAAGTTTACTAATTTTATATATTTAAGTTAGATGGATTCAAAAATTAAAGAAAAAAAATAACTAGCCTTTTATAAGCCATTAACTCTTAAGTTATTATAATATCTATTCTATCCTATTCCAATTTTTTACCTCTTTCTTTCCCTCCCAATTTCTTATTTTACGCTCATAACTTTTGTCCAAGTTTTAACTCCAATAACAAAGTTTATAAGGAAAACTATATATTTTATTTTATACTATCAATAACTTAAAATAAGTTGAAATGTTTGGTTTTTTTTTTTTAATTTATAGCTTTTTTGCTAAAAAAAAAAGAAAAAGTTTAGTTTTAGCTCTATTTGTCATTCTTCTGTACATATTAGATTATATATTAAGAATTTTTATAGAACAAGAACTTAATTTCTTCATTTCTTTTTATTTTCATCATGTATTTCAAAATTTGAATAACTATTATAAGTATATCTATAATTTTTTTAAGTTATTTTACATACGTTGTAGAAACTTGCGTTTTTACGTTTTGAATTTACAGACCCTCTAACGATTCTAGGTAGAATTACGAGTCTAACAACTTTGCTCTTGGGGACTAGCAATCCTAAAATGAGATCGCTCTAAAACTTAGCTGTGCCTCACTAGGCTTACTAACTTAGGCGGGAGCATCTCTTGAGGACTAGCAACCTTAAACTGAGATTAATGTTGTGTTAAGAGGAACTGATGAGGAGAAGTGCCTTACGGAACTTAGTGAACAAAGGGGAAAATGCCCTATAGGCTTGCTTGCAAGAAATTTAGTGAATAGAGGGAAAGTGCCTTCTAGGCTTGCTAAGAAGAATGAGATTTTGGAAAAGAGACTAAATGCATAAAGTGAATGCCTTATGGGCTTGTTAAGAGAAACTTCATGAATAGAGAGGCCCAATGGGCTCGCTTAAAGAAATCAAGCGTTCTATGAGCTCACTACAAGATTTTTCCAGAAAGAAGTGCCCTATGAGTTTGTTAAAAGAACTTGGTGAATTGAAGGGCCTTATGGGCATGCTAAAGGTAATTGAGGAACAGAGGCACTTTATGGGTTTGCTGAAGACCTTGAAGAGAGTTGAATGGATGGAAGGTGGAATAGCCCATTTGAGAGTTGGTTACGATAAAACTGTTTGAAACACTTCTCAATTTTGAGGCAAATATTTACAGAAAAACCCTTTTGATGAAAACCATTTATGTTGAAAAAGGCATTGGGTATAATTTCATTTATTTTGGGAAAAATGAGAAAAGCTCGGACTCTTAACCCTCTTCTTATTTAAAAAAAAAAATGGATTGAAAACTTGGTCACTTGGGTTGACATGGACTTGAAATAAAGATACTTTCTCTCATTCTTTCTTTTTCTTCTTCCTTTTGTTTTTGTTTTTTTTTTAGTTTGCTAACAGGTAAAGAACCTTTCCTTAATAATCACATGGGGCCTCTTATGTTCCCCTTAACTAGGAGGCCGAGTTGTTTGGTGGGACCTTATGATTTCAAACATCCCTAAAAGGTAACTTATGACTATTTTAGTTGAAGAGAACTCCCTTGCAAAGTTTTGGCCTATATTACACTCTCGACTATAGTCCTAAAATTATAGTCCATTTTGCACGTGATATACCTTGATCAATTCATTAGGTCTTTTTTGGTTTAACATTATGAATTTAGGCTTTTAGTCCAAGGGTTTCAAAAAGAACTAACAAAGAAGCCTATTTTGAAATATTAATCCTGGATGTACAAGTCGAAAACCTTAGGAACAATTAGAAATATACTTGCCCCAGCTTCAAAAACAACTTTTATTAAAGATAAATTATCTTTAAAGATTAGAAGAGCTTTTACTTGTGTAAGGATAGTATTATGGGTTTAAAGGCCAAGTATAAGAGAAGATTCAAAGTGGATGTAGAGACTTTAGGTTTTTGAACTTGGACTGTGATTTAGAGCTTTGTGGCTATTTAGGCTTTGACTTTTGATTTGACTACCTCTATTAGGATATGATATGGCTTTCACTTGGCTCATGACTTACACTTGAGTCCAATTTTCCAACCTTTTTTCCTCATCTTTTCCTTTTTCGATTTTGTAATTACTTTACCCCACTATTCTTTTGCTGTTCTTTCTTTTTCTTTTGGCCTCAAGTCTCCATTGCCAAGTTTTTACCTCTTAAGCGATTTAGGCTCCTAAATTCATTGATTTCTATTGTATGGGCTCGAGTGAGGCAAGTAAAAGCTCGAGATGTTTAAAAGGGATATGGCTCTTCCTTATTTCAAAAACCATAACTTATCAGAAATAAAATTTGATTTTGAATTTAACATTACTGAAGAAAGTACAAACCAATTTTAATCCCTCTCACCTTATCAATGGCCCTAACCTCCGAATTGCCCCATTATAGGGTGGTTCTTGACAGGGTTTAAATTTAAAAAATTCTTCAAATAGGTCCAATGGGGTAAAAAAGAGATGATTGTGTTTAGGATTTGAGAAATGAATGCCTAATTTCATCTTAATCTGCATATTACATTCAAAGTGGACCTCCTTTAAGGAATGAGTCTAAAGTATCCTCACTTTTAAGTCGCTCAACCCTTAAAGTGTTTTAAGTCAATGTGTGGAAAAAATTTTGGCTCTTTTCATTCTAAACCTTTTAAAAGTGAGTTATCGATTCTTTAAGGAGAAATTATTTACTCTAATAACAATGCAATCATTCCATTGAAAAAGGCAATTGTATTATTCTAGCTATTACAAACTTTATTGAAAACAACTTTCTTTGCCCTTAACTTAACAAGCACCTAATTACTTGAAATAACTCATGAGCTTATCAGAAGGCATTGGTAAGCTCAAAAGAAATGGAGCTCTATGCGACTCAGTTGGACTATCCTCATGACTTGAAGAAGGAATGTCTTGTTGTAGCTCTGGTTGAATGACTTTTGTATCAATTAGGTCTTGAATTTTGTTTTTCAATCTCCAGCATTTTTCAATGGAGTGCCCCTTCTGACCCCTATGATAGTTGCATCTTACTTTTGGGTCAAAGTTGTGTGGTTTGTTATTCGGATTAGGGGCTTCACAAGCTATAACCTTCGTTGCTTTCAAATGATAAAAGAGTTAGGTGATTGATATCTTTAGTTGAGTGAATTATCTCCTTTGAGTCCCTTAGGTTTGTTCTTTCTCGCTTCTCTTCGGCTTCTTTATACTTGGGCCTCCTTCATCACTTGCGCTTATTAGCACTTAATTAGTGTTGAACATCGAGTGTTGAAATCTTCTAAGCATGGGGCCTATTACCATTTCTAGATTTGTGGTGATCATTTTGTAACATGGCTATTTTCTCTTCCAAATTTGAGAATCTTCTTTCTAGGTTCGAATCTTGGGATTTCTGGAGAGTAGTGATCAAGACTTACCATTGTTGGGCCATCTGATACATCATCCTTTCTAGGGAAGTGAGTTTATCGTTAGTTATGCAAACCTGGTTGGAAGAATTCTTTATCCATTAGCAACTTTTCTTTTTCTTTTATTTATTTTTTCTTTTTTTAGAGAGGGAAAGATAAAGCTTTATTTTATAGAAACCAAATAAAAATGATGGATTTTTTTAATGAGAGAGTGAATGGTTAGATAAACTCTATTAAAGGATTACCTACAAAGAAGGAAATAACAAAGAATGATAGGATAAAGAGAAAAATTTTATTTTGGAAAGATTAGAGTAGAGGGAAAAGGAAACCTAACAATTATTCGAAAATTAAAATTTATTCAAAGCCCTTCTAATCTAACTCTTGCAATTGGGCCTTAATCTTGTTCAACATTTTTAAAGCCCAATTCATAGTCCTCTTGCTTTTTTTAACTTAAGCTAACAAGGCCTTGTTAGAGGCCTCAGCACGCTTAGCCCTCTGTTTCCAGTAGGTAGCTTTAGCTTATAGTAGTTGCTCATGGATTCCTAGGGCAATTGGTAGTCTTTGATTATTCTCTTGTTGGTTTCCCACCATTCTTAAGTCTGCATATTTCATAGACAATAATCAATCATTAATGTAGAAAAGAAAGCACATGGAAATATGCAGGTGTTAGGATTGTTTGGGTTAATACATTACCCCCTTAAGTTGCAACCGTACTGTTATTTTCAAAAACTTGATTGCATTAAAAATCTTGAACGATTAATAGGGTTGCAAATTTCTTAAGGGTATTGTATTAACTCAAGCTTAGAGGGAAGTACATGTAATCAGGGTAGGTCTTGAAAAGGTCCTTAAGCTTTATGATCTCACTTGTTAAAAAACACTTTCATTGGTCACATCGAGCTTAAGCGAGGCGACTTAATCAACCCCGAGTAGTGGTTACACCACAGCACCCAGAGCCTACACAATGCGCCCTCTCCTAAGGTCCTAAGATGGCCTGGGTTTGACTACATCTACCCTGTATCTTTGATGCAACAAATGACCCCCCATATCCTAAAGCGAGTGACATGCAAGATAGATAATAGCTGGGAGTGAATTTTAGGAAAAAACGGGGAAAGAAGCTTAAGGTTTTTCTTTTGTTTTTCTCTTTTATAACAATGCTGCCTTAAAACCTTGAAGGATATATGTAAAAAGGGTGGGTTCTAGAGGTTTTTAAACTCTGTTACCTTACGCATTTCTTATAAAACGGTTCTTTGATCACATCAAAGTTTAAGTGAGGTAGTTTAATCGGCTTTGAACGGTGGTTACCCTACTACGCCCAGAATTTACACAATAGCTCGCCATTCTAAGGTCTTAAGATGACCTGGGTTCAACCGTATCTATCATGTGTCCATAGTACAAGAAATAAATCCCTCCCTACCCCTTCAAAACAATAAAATAAATAAAACTAAACCTACAAAAACGTTAGTACAGTTATGATACAAACAAAGAACGAATAAGTACATAAATTACAATAAAGGTAATTTTTAAAGTTTAATTTTAATTTTGGAAAGTCGTATGATTAAACCCTCTTGACAGTCCCCAGTAGAGACGCTAAGTTGTCGAGCCTAGTTTTTCACCTCTTGGTTCTTTAAAAATTAAGTTTTCTTTAAATCGATCAGTATTAAACTCTACCCGTTTAATTCCGACCCTTGATTAGGATTTAAAGAAAACCAATTTTTTTATACTTTGAAAACGTTTTGGAATCACCACTCGATTAGAGTTGGGAAAAAGAGTTAAGTTATAATTAATTGGATGGAGTGGTTATTACTTAGCTACTAATATACAAAAAAACTAATTTTTGAAATAGCTTTTGAAAACTGGAGATTTGGATTCAGGGTTGGAAAATTTAAACCTTTACGGGTACCATTAACTTTCTAAAATTAAAAATTAAATTTAAAAATCACCTTTCAATTTTAACAAATAGAACTCGGTTATTAGTTACTCTAATTGGGTAAATGAAGTAATTTAAACTAAAAAAGGAAAATTAGGTATTTTTATTTTTATCGTCGCCCCTGTGTATGCCTACATGCCTATTATTTGAGATCAGACGTACGTAGTTCTTTTAATGAAAACTTTAATGGTTAGTAGTTTTAATTTTTGAAAATGATTGAGTTTATGTTTTTTTACTCAATTTAGTTCATTTATGAAAATTTCTAAAAAAGGTCATAAATTGGATTTTATTTTTGAAAATTCTTAATGATCCTATTTGGAAAATGGTTTATTTATTTTTATGTCATTTTTGGAAAATCAATTTTCTAAGTGGTAAATCAATTTTATTATTATTTTTATTTATTATCTATCCCTTCTACTTTTTATTTTTATTTTTGTTATTTTTTGGTTTTTTGGCTAAAACGTGAAAATAAATAAATAAAAACTAAACTAAATACTTCTTCCCTTTTTTTTTTTTCCTTCATCTTCTTTCTTTTTATTTTATTTGATTACATTTACACCATAAATAAATAATGAAAAAAAAAAGAACCAATAAAGAAGTACAAGAAGGCAAATAAAACAGGGTTGGACCGGATGTTGAATCGGGCGTATGAGTCAGCTTGGGTTGGACTCGAGTCTAGATTAGGTCAAATGTTGGGTTCAAGTTGTCTTCAACCTCTCCTTTGTCCATAATAACGCAAGGTGGATCCAGGCCAATTCGTGCATTGAATTAAGTAGGAAAAGGTGTTTTCATAGGTTTTTTTTATTGGGTTTGAGGGTTTTTTTAAATGCCACTGTGTTTGGTGGGTGGTGGAAATTGTAACGGCGATGGCAATGTTTGGGTGGCGCCATAAGGGGTTGCTAGAGTTGAAAGGGGAGTATAGTGTAGGGAGTTCGAATATGGGGTTGGTTTGGGTTGAAGAGAGTTGGAGGTGGTGGTTTGAGAAGGAGGGGGTTCGGCGGTTAGGGTTTCGGTGGTAGTAAGTTGGTGGTGATGCTACAAGCCACGGTGGAGGTCAAAGGAGGTTAGGTTCTAGAGCCTAGGTGATGGGGAGTGATCTTAGGGTGCTTAGCCATGGTAATAGGCTTGGTAGAGAGAGATTCGAAGAGAGAGAGAGTGAGTTAGAGAGAGAAAGTGATCGGGGTAGAGAGAGAGACTGTTTCGAGTGATTGTGCGAGATTGTGTGTGTTCGTAAACATCCCTTAACACCATTTTATAGTCGAATTCAACCTAGAAACAAAGGAAAGCTCGGATCAGAGTTAATGGGAATGGCTGAATTTTCAGTTTTTTCCCAATCTTTGAAGCTCAATTTGAATAGGTTTTTGACTGAATCTAAACTTGTTTCTTATGCCAATTCACAGTAAGCTATGTTTAGTTTGCAATTTTGCCATTGATTTGGCGAAATTGCAAATGAAAAGTGATTTAAAAATCGAGTCAAAGGTGGTTGCCCGAAGAGGAAAGTGCTAGAATTCTAGAGAAAAACCAGGGAAAGGGGAAGGAAAGAAAGGGAAAAGAAAAGAAAGGAAGGGAAAAAGCGATTGACGTGGCGCTACGTCAGTTATGTCGACCAACCCCGACCTGCCACGTGTTATCATATGACACGTGGTAGGTAACGTGGTATGCCATGTAGCGTATCACATTAGCCTATTCAATCCTATGCTGCTACGTGTCAAGACATGTTAAATACAAAAAAAATAAAAGGCATCCTTACCTTTACCAAGATTTGAGCCCAAGACCTTACACTCCAACCTAATGTCTATGTGCTTGTCCGTTAGGTTGTTAGCCTATGCTTTATTCATATGTGCAACTAAATTATATATATGGACTTGGTCAGCTTGGGTTAAATTTAAATCTAAACCTAGGTTCGACGGTCTAATTTCTAAACTTAAATTAAAAATAAAAATCCACCCTAATAAAATGTTATTTTCTAAAATCTTTTTTTTTTCAATTTTCTTATTTTTTTTTGTAATTTTTTCAATTTTCTAAATTTTTAAACTTTATTTTCTTATTTTTGAGGGTTTCTTTCTACACTTCCTATTTTTGGTACTTTTTTCCAAATTTCTTAATTTTTTGTGCTTTTTTTTATTTTTGTATTTTTCTAAAATTCCTATTTTTTCTGAATTTCTTTATTTTTGGGTTTTCTTTAATTTCCTATTTTTTGTGTTTTTTCTAATTTAGGACCTATTAAGAAAAGAAAGAAAAATAAAAATAAAAATAAAGAGGGCCAAAATTGGGTGTCTACAATACTCATATAATTAAGTTTCTAACATATCTTTTATTTCTAGAATATGTTCTCTTAGTTATATGAATGAATTCAACACATTATATATATAATTACGTAAATTAGGATTAATTTATAGGCATAATTATTATTTATACCAGGTATACTCATAAAAATATGAGTATCGTCATATAGTAAGTTATGTTATATTATATTATATTATCTCATTTTATAGCTTTATAGCATAATTAACTTATTTTTAAGTTTTCGTTGTATTCTAAGCTCGATTTTTAGGAGTTTCGAGTATTTTAGTATTATATTAAATAATTCTACTTATAAGGAAAAAATTGGGATTTTGGGTCATTATTTCTAAAATCTAACCTTACTGTATCACTTCGTCTAACTTTTCTATCTTAATTGTAAAGTTTGAGTTTAATTAGATAACTTTTCCTAAATACTTTAAATCTAGGCTTGATTGTCCTAAACATAATTTTAAGGGTTTACAGTTATCATTGTTATAATTTTGTACTTTTAGCGTAGATGTTTTACATGAAATTTAGGCGGCTCTCTCGAAAGCCTAGTAGAAGTGAGATATTTCAACTAAATGGCTACATTAGCCATGTGCATGTGGTTAATTTATATATCTTTTTTTATTTTTTATTCTATTTATTTATTCTTTCTTTTTATGTAGCTTAATGCAAATACAAATAAAAAATATAAAAGTGTAGGCATATCACTATTGAAATGTCATATTAACAAAAATGCAGAGGATCCACTTCAGCCATTAGCCCAAGCCCATTAAACTTAATTGCTCCAAAATCCGAAGCACTCAATCTAAACCTACTTTGTAGCCCAACTTTAATCGAACCGATGCATGTGAAGATTTTGATAACTTAGTTATGTAATTGTCCTAGACTTCCTCAAGCCTCATAACAACCTTATGTTCCATCTTTGTTTCTTCTTCTTTTTCACTTTTTATTTTTCTTTTGCATATTATTCTCCCCTTTTCAAAAATAGCAAACTCTAGGTAAAATCACCTAGGCATTTTCCCCCATATCAACAAAAAATATTTAATAGGTATTATGTACATGTATGGCTTGTTCACTTGAGGAGAATGGTAGCCATTCCCCCCTTATTCCATATGAAATTCCTATTATATTGTTTACTTCATTTATTGACTCGTAATAGCCATTTAACTGGAATGGATATTGCTTAAAACCAGGTAATTGAGATTCTCCTCTAAAACTAATGATTTGGCATTCATTATTGACAAATTCATTTTTTTTTTCCTAAAATTTGACCCTACCAATAAATTAAAAAGACAAAAATTACCCCCTAAAACTATATATTAATCAAAAACCAAATAGAAGCCCTTGTATTACCCTCTCTCTCCTTTGACTCTCTCCATCTCCACACTTGATAGCGTGAGGAAGACATTGGCTCTCCCCATTTTTGTCGAGGAAGGATTGGTTATGAAACTTTGAGAAGGCGGAAGGATTAGGAGATTCATCGTTAAGGACACTTGATGCAAGGAACATATTCTTGATCTCGATTGAGGAATACATTGATGTGAGGAACACTGTTGATCTTAATCAAGGAACACATTGACTCTACTTTGACTCTCTTGTTAGGGAACTTAGAGGAGATGGAAGGACTAGGAGATCCATTGAAATGTCATAACATAAGATGGATAGATTGGTTTTTTGTTTGATTTAGTTGTTGAATCTTGTTTGCAAATGAGGACTTTAGGTTTGGGAAGATATTTTATCAGGGTTCTTTGAAAAGATGAATAGGAGTGGAGTTAAGGATGGCTATTTTGTGATTTACTTGATAATCATGTCAGTTTGGGGGGATATTTTAGGGGCAATTTTGGTATTTTGTTTACCTATTTAAGTTATATTACTTGATTAAACATGTGAACTAAACAAAGTAATAGTAATTCTATAATGTCCAAATGAATAATGTGATACTCATTCGGACTTATTATAATTTCATTCCATTCCATACGAATCCCAATTTCATTATAGCCTTATTCCATTCAACGAAGTAAACAGGCCAATAGCATGTAAATAACTCATATCAATAGCCTTCCCTTTAGAAACTCTTGATCACAAGGGTGAGTATGGAAAACAAAGTAAATGGTCAAAGAAATACTTTTAGGTAGTATTAGTTCATGGTATAAGGCTTTCCATTATATATTGTATCAACAATTTAGTGTATGCAACTTTTTCACTTTTAACCATCTTTCTATCCAATATTATAAGGGCTTTGAGAGAATTTGATTTTGAAAACTCTAACAATGGCGATTGAAGGGTCACATCATTTGATCAATAATAACAATATTGCAATACATGGAACATAGGTATATTTTTGTCGATGTGTATGCAACTTTTTATACTCTATCCACTGTATAATATAGACCATAGTGTTTAGGGATGAGTTTGTGCTATTGCCCCTTTAAGCTCTCTTGTCTTTAAGTCTGAAGTTTTATCGAAACCCCTTCTTCCAATATGAAGCTTAGGGTCACTCCTCTTGTTAGCCATGTGAACTATCTTCTCCTATGCTCGCTTCAAGTGATACCTTAAGCTGTAAAGAGTGTTTTCTCCATCTTCAAAACCATATCTACCCTTAAATTCGAAGAATTCCTTAGCACATGTGGGAGATGAATTCGAGTTGGGTATCTTACACAATTTTGAAAGGAATCATATTCATTGAGGTGCAAAAACTTGTGGTGTACCATTTATTATATGTGAATGTCATCGCTTAGGCCTTAACATACTTGCCTAGCCATAAAGTCTTAGCTAGCTTGGTAAAAGATTCTTAGGTGATGTTAGTTAACACATGGCATGCCTTGCCAGCTCACCAAAGGTCTAGAGAGGCATGATATAAAAGAAAGGACATCCGACCATCTATCTTGATTTCGATAGCTCTGATATGAGGACTTATACTTACCATGGGAATCCTCTATCTACTTATCTTCATCCGAAGGGGCAAGTACTTATTAAAGAGGATCACCATCAATGTGGTTTAATCCTAGAAGCTATCTACAACCCATTAAGCCACATGAATACTGTTGATAGGCTATTTTAGGCCTAGTCGAAAGCTCAATTCGAGCAAGGACCGACCTAAGCCTATTAATGGGTGAGGAACTAAGCACTTCACCTGCATCTGAGTACTCTGCATTTTTCCTAAGCACTTTACCTATGCTTGGGCAGGTAAGGGACATGCTCTCTGCATGCTCGAGCACCCAAGTGTTTTATGGTCTACCACAGCGCTCTACTATCTACTCGGTCACCCTTAAGCTCCGTAGCCTCCCTCCAACCTCTAAGTATATGTTTGCCATGCTTGATATGCTTTCTCTCTTATGAGCGCTCCATAGAAGATTGACCCCTGACCCATGGATTGATTTGTGTCCCTTTTCTCAAAGCCATTTGTCTTTTGCTCCCTTTCCTCTCCTCATTAATTATGCACCTAACATCTGTAGTACGTCAGCATACTTGACATCTCTTGAAAGTGTTAGCATCCTAGGTTTGAGAAGTGGTTATCAGCATGTTCATGGCCGACCGATTGATAGGGCTACCTTATTACCCCTGCAGTGCATATCACATATGCGTAGCAAGTATAAAAGAACCTTAGGTCGACATGCATCCTTGGTACATAAGCTTCTTGCATTATAAATAGTGCAAGGAGCTAGAGGCATAGGATCCTCTCCTCCGCACCCTAATACATTAATTATATACACTGCAAATCGAGTACCCTATTCTCCCTCTAGAAGAAGAGTGCTTAGATCCTCATACATTAACATTTTTCAACCTTCCCATAATTCCTTGCTAACTTGAGCATCGGAGAATTCTTATAAACCAATCCACTAGGGGCTTTTTGCAAGTACTTAAAGAGTAAGGAGTGTGCCTAACATTTGAGCTCCCTTGGTACCTTCCTTGGTGTTGAAGCCTACTCTCCTTATCGTATCCAATTGATCCCAACATCAACGAATACCTTTGTGGATGAGAATCGTACTTTCAAGACCTAAATATCCATATTAATTCGAGTGCACCATCTATGTCCCTAATTTTTCTTGAGTGTTAATATTGGAGATTCTCTATTCTTCACAAGCCACCAAGTTAACTTGAGCATCGGAGCGTATGCTTAGGTGTCAGATATGGTGCCCTCTTAGTTTATGTATTCACTTTTGTAGGTTTGAGACCAAGCTTAAGCTAGATAGACAAATGCAAGAGAATTTTCATCCATCTTCACCATCATTCTACCAAAGAAAGCTACTAATTCCACTTTTTAGAATAGTTGTACATACGACTTTCATCTATTCGGCTTCTCCAAACACTAATTAACTGTTTTTGTTTGACTATTAATTTGTGAACTGTTGATTTCCTTAAATCGACTCCCTATACCCTTAGAAAAAAGCTAAACCCAAAAGAGCATCGAAAAACAAGTTCATAGTCACTTGTGAGTTTGGCACCTTGTGTAACTAAAATACATGACCCAGGTGGAAATGGGCTATTGGTTGTGTGGGTGGGTGGGTGGGTGGGTGGGGTGGGGTTGGTGGTAGTGGGGGCCGGGCGGGGGGTGTTGGGGCTTTGTAAGGATGTGTCAACCCTGCAAAATGGGCTTGTTTATTGAAACCGTCTATAACTAGCATAATTTTGGCAAATCATCAATAAATTCCGTAGTGATATCCTTCCAAACTCCTACAAGAATAGTTAAGGGTCGTAGCAAATTAGGTGTAGCTATATTTTCATATTGAAGACTTTGGAGAACATGACAGTTCTTCACAAGAGGACGAATGTTTGCACCTTAGACCCTGCCAATAGAATAAAAAACCCACCCTTTTTTACAGGTGGAATCATCGCCGGAATGTCATCCCGTGACACTATCATGATATATCCGTAAGGCATGATGTCTTGAAAAAAAAAAAAAAATGTATTTAACTGGAAGAAAATGTTTTTTCATTTTACCCCAAAAAATTAATCTTCACCCTCAGAAAAATGTTTTTTCCCCTATCTTTTTAGTTTTCCCAATTTTCTACCTTTTTGTTTCATTTTCTAATTTTTCTATTATTTGTTTGTTTTTCCTTTTTTTTTTTTTTCTGTTTTTTAGGATTTTTGACAAAATATTGCTACCGTAAGCTGAAAAAAGGAAAGCTAAGAGGACAAAAATGAAGTGTTTAAAATAAATAATTAAATTTTTATTACTAGAAAAATGCACAAAAACCTACTTATTTATTTACTTATAGAGGATTGCAAATCTATACTTTCTCTCTGTCGCCGGTCCCCATATATATATATATATACATATACATATATACACACAGACATATGGTTTGTTCTATTTGGAATCTCTCGTAGTGGGATGAAAACCAAGCTGAGAATAAAGAAGACGGGAAAAAAAAAATCAAATCAGAAAAGGAAATTGAAACAATTGATTTGGAAAATTTTGAAATTTTTTTTTCTATTTTACCTTTTTAAATATAAATATTATATTACAATAACAGATAGTAAACTGTCTCACCTGTATGTAAAATATTATATATATATATATGTAAAAATAATATACTCTTAAAATATACAGTAAATACGTCGTAATATAGTTAGGGTTATGTATGTGCGTTCAATCACGCAACATAGAGTTGAAGGGATGTAATTATGTATTTACAATTGCAAAATTTTAGCAGCTTAACTGAGTAAAAACCAGTCTAATCGGGTTTTGAGTGCGGTGACACTTGGTCCAAAGTTAGAGCATAAAATTGCAAACTTCTCATATAAAATGTTGTTACTGTTAAGTTGATGCGAGTACACGTATTGTGCCATTTGATAAAGATATATATATATATACATACATATATATTTATATATATGGGGAAACCATGAAAAATATATATGCAATTTTGTAATAACTTAGGATAGTGCAATAACTTTCCTCCTGATTCCCAATTCACATCACATCAAATAGGAGAAAAAGAGTATTGACTACATTCCATGGAGGAGAGAATAATGACGATTATACTTTCCTACTACACGTCCACTTATTTGTCATGAAACAGCAAAAAGCCTTTTATGACTGCTATCCGGTACATCAAAAATTAAACTATAATCTAGCATTTGGATCAACAGTACAATATGAGAACAACATGACAATACAACATTCTTATATCATATTTGTGGACATGAACTTTTATAATTGAAAAAAATTAAATTATTAATTATTTATATTATAAATTATAATAGACTTTCGTACTATGATGATTAGAGAACTTGATATATATAATTTTGAAGATATATATATTTTATACTATAAAATAAATTTTTATATTATTAAATATGTAATATAATTTTTAAAAACTTAATTTAGTATCTTAAATCATTTTATTTAATAATTTTGATTAATATCTAAACCAAATAATGAATTAAAAAATTTTATAGCCGTGAAAACTAAAGGATAGCTAGGACTTCAAAGTTTATGTGCTGCGGTGGCTGAGAAATACAGCGGAATTTTGGACAAGGCATATAGTCAAAATTCTTAAACGGTCTTACGTCAAATCTTCGAACAAAAGTAATGATGAGGATGGTGAAAATATGTCCGTGTCTTACTAATGTATTATGTTTATATATGTAATGTTGAAATGACGAAACTGTCCTTGCCTTTTGATTATAGATGTACATGGCACATTAAGTGGGGGTAGCTTTGGGATAACGAAAGATGGCCACGTGATTTGATATTGAAACATTGAGTCCATGTACGTACCCCAAGATTCATGCATGGTATCGAAAAACGAAAAAAAAAAAAAAACACACAGACACACACACACACACAAAAAGAAGGAAAGAGAAAGTTTTAACATCACAGAGAAACCGGAACATCCCCCTTTACCCATGTTTTTATTGAACATAATATATTCCACCCTTCTTTTGATTTATTCGTGTGTATAACGTGCACGTCACGTGACATGAGCTTTCCAACAACATCAGAAGGATGCATGAACCCACCCATGTTGCTTCCCAAGATAATGGATGGTGGATGGGCTGGTTGACTGTCCTTTATTCATCCTATGCCATATCGACACATTCTATCCGTCTCGAGGAAGCAAAATTTCCATTGTTAGCACGTTCATGTACCCGTAATGCCTATATATATATATATATATATTAAATGAAAAAAAAAAACATAGCAGATAATAGACAAAAAATAAGCATTTCTACAAGTGCCTAACAGGTTCGGATATCATTTAAAATAACCCGTTTAGGGATTGATGGTTGTATTATATATGCATCACCTGCATACAATATGGATATTCGATCATTGTCTTAAGATGGATACAGATATACTTCGAAGTAAACCCATAGAATCTACACCGCTTTGGAATCGTGACTTTAATGCTCACCAACAATGCAACAATTTTCCTGCTGGCGATGTTACTAAACCCTAAACAAACGGATAAAAGATGCACTAAACATATACGCCACGTATTCATTTACCCTAACGGTATGTAATTTTTAATAAAACTCCAATATATAAACACATCATTAAATTATAAACAATATATACCTAATCTATTTAAAATTAGCATTCTAACACATTAACACATCGTCAAACTATAAACAGCATATATCTAATTTATATATTTAAAATTACATGCTATATAGACTTTAAAATTACACGTCATATATACAGACACGTAACATACTATCCTTCTTTTCTCAACAAAACATGGCATTGTAAGACAAAAAGCCGCCGGTCAAATTAAATTCCAAAGAGTGGTCCAATATTCCTACTGTCGTCTGTCTGCCAAAAACTTCTATTTTAGCCAATGAAAACGAAAAGCGCAAAGCTTAGGTTTCGTGTCATTTTCAGTAGCCCTGTGAAGTACAGTTGGATCCAGCGTTAACCTTTTCTTCAATCCATCTTTCTTTTAATTTGTTGTAATAACCTCATATTTTCATATATTAGAAGCAATGGAAATGGGTTACAAAAGAATGGCGCTTTGCTTATCTTTTCTGTAAGAGCCCATGTCATTTTGGTATATTATGATACAAATTTGTTTGCTTGCAAAAGAACTCTCCTAAGCTCGTCCGCTAGACCGCGCAACATAACAGGCTTCCTGATGACTCCATTCATTCCATTCTGCAAGCACCTTTGCCACAGATCTTCATCACCGCTTGCTGTTAAAGCTATTATTAAGGGCCAGTTATGGCTTCTGTACTTCCTAATTCTAGCTGCTACTTCAAACCCGTCGAGCTCAGGCATTTGAAGTTCCAGAAGAACGATATGGAAAGCCGAACTTGTAGGCCCAATGACGCTGATACATTCAAGCCCTGACCTGACAGCGGCAACACTGCAGCCCAACTTCTCAAGCAGCTTTTGAGTCACTGCACGGTTCACATCATCATGGTCGGCTAGAAGCAGCTTCATCCCTGTGAAAAGAGAGTTTGAACTTTCCGAAGATTCCCCAGGTTCATCAATTGAGATAGATATGGATGCTCGGCGTTGAAACCTAAGAATGAGTGCCATGCTTTGTGCAAAACCCTGAGGATTGGGGATGATCCAGATGTCACCTTGCATCAACTGCAGAATGATAATCAAGTTTTAAGGATAGAGGCTAGATTCAATCAACAAGAAAGAGCGAACATGGAGAGTAATAGCTATCAATTTCATTACAGATAAGACTGAAGAGACCATTCAAAATACCATGAAGACCTTTGGTCATGCATGATCTCAACACACAAAAAAGACAACCCAATCCAGAAGAACCATAAATCTTCTGAACGAAGAAACAATGTGCTCTACCAGTCAAAAGAATCTTTTCTAGCATTGCTTCTCTGTTCATATAAAATGTGTACTTAAATGGTGCTAACCAGATTAGAGCAGTTCCTCATACATTATGCTAGGGAGGCTACATTCCATTGGCAATGGAAATCAAGATGACAGCGCCTTGACAAAGAATTTAACCAAGTGGCTATTGCATTGCAAGCCTCTAAATATAAATCATTGAATCAGCTGAAGCAATGACTTCAAATTTATTCAACAAGTCTAGAAAAATTGCAACAAGAAAGCAAATCCGTATTAGTTCAACAACAATAATTAATGAAAACGAGAATCAAGGCGACTATAATCTTTTGATGTTACCTGCACTAGCCTCTTGCAGATGCTGAAGCTCAGACTTTCCTCAACCCGACCACTGTTGTACCTCCTAGCTCCACTATGCGCTATAGAAATCGATTCCCCTGCTTGAGAGCTACCATTGTCTATTCCAAGTTCGAATTTAACACAGATATCTCCAACAAAAGAACTCGCTTTCCAAGCAGCCCACCTCTGATCATTTCTTCCATGGCTTCCATTGTCCAGGGATATTCTGAATATAGCTGAACCTTCCCGACCACCATCCTTCAATATCTTCCCAACCATATGCAAAATGACCTGAAAAACCCTTCTCTCGTCACCCATTACATGGTCTGGCAGAGACTTGTCAACCTCAAGAGCAAAATTGAAGCCCCTAGAATTACACAAGCACTTGGCCAAACAAGCCACTTCCCTTATCAAACCATGCATGTGGAAAGACCTCATTTCCAATGGGAATCGAACATTTTCTTTTGGTGAGATATCTGTCACATCATTTATCAATGTTGAGAGGACATTACTAGTTCTTGTCATTGCTTCAACTATAATTCTCTGGTCATTATTCAAATTTTCACCCTGCATCATTGAAAGTAAGCCTGAGATAGTGTGCATTGGCCGCCTCATCCCATGACTCATCACCTTTTGGAATGAATTTCGTGCCTGGCTGGCCATCAAAGCATTCCTCCTTGCTTGTTGCAAAGCACGATTTTGCTCCTTCAACCTCTCACTAATAAGCTGAGATTCTTCAAGAACAGCAGCATGGGATATAGCCACCGCTACCTGATCAGCAACCACCTTTATTATCTCTAGCTCTTGGTATCTCCAAGATCTTGACTGTCCACTAGGAAGTACCAAAACCAATATCGCATAGCAAGCCTGAATTACTTCAGGAGTTCCCCCTTTAAAATTACAAACCCGAAGCATGGGCATCCTTATGGCAGCTATGGGACCCACCTCTCCAGATTCTCCGCTGCCAGTAGTAACAAGTAATGAATCAGGTCTCAAACTATTCACTCCCTCACTACCCTTGATCCTAACAACATCCGGGTCACTTATTGGAATTGAGATATTGCATGAATGCAAGTAATTCCTTCCTTTCAACTCATGTGCGAGATTCATCAGGGTCCTACCTTCATTGGGCATCCAAACCGCACACTTCTGCAACTGCAGTGTCTTTGAAAGCTCCACAAGCGTTGTATACAAGATAGTATGTCTATTAAGGGACTTACGAATCTCTTGAGTGAGCATCCTCACATGCAAGCTCGTCTCTTTCTGCCGCATTATCATACCGACCTCTCTCCCAAGATCCCAAGCCTTTTTCTTTAACATAAATTCCCTGACCTTCACTTTGAGAAGCAAAGGTATAAGGGTTATAAGTGTGATTGCTGTGGCACATGAGACCAGAGCAGTTAGTATCTTGAACACTGTAAGAGCCAGCATTAGCTGAAACGAGTGTGGACCGTAAGTCCACCCATTGAGCAAATGGGTCATACCACATAGAACAATGAAGGCAATGAATTGAAATAGAACCCATTTGAATGGCAAGTTCGAGCAACTAACAAAGTAAATCAATTCAATAGGGATAGAGAAATACGCGGCTGCAATCAATAGATCACTAACTTTTTGACACTCTAATATGCTCTCAATACTCCAAAAGGTCCCTTCATCATCACAATTACACCGAGACAATCCATTATCAGCAGTAGACGCGGTTATCAGCAGTGACAAGATCAACAGTCCTTGTCCCACTATATTTAACATTGCATACACACAATATTAACTGTTTAATCCATCCGAATAGAAAAATCTCCTCGTAATACTTTTTTCTACCAATTACCTTCACATACAAATACTCATTTGCATGGAAAAGAAGTCAGATCCGAATGCCTCAATTTCCAATTTCTGCACATACAAAAGCAAAATCAAATTAATCAGGAGAAAATATAATTTTTATTTTTAGTTTCACAAATTCTCTATCATGCTTGAATAAAATAATTCAAGTACAACACCTGGCATATATGATATGTAAGATCTCTACAGTACGACAAGCACATATTTAAATTCTCCTAAAAAATAAGAACTCTCAAAAGACCAAAAAAAAAAAAAAAAAGGCTGCCCAAAAACAGAAAATTCAAGACAACTTCAGAAAAAAGAAATAATAATAAATAATTAAAAAAAAAATTTGACCCCTGAGAGAACAATACTAGAAATAGAACAGTAAATGAAAAAAATTACTATTTATAACATAATAAACTCAGATTTCTTATGCAATCCAACTCCAGATCCTTCACAAGCAATCTTCTCCAAAATCTCAAAAACCCCTTCATGCTCACCAAATAATGAAGAAACAAACCAAATCCACAAAATACAAGACTTTGAATCAAATCACTCATTCAAATGTTTTCAAAGAAGCAAACTGTGGATACAAATTCATTCAACGTATAAAAGAAAAAGGAACAGATAACAGGACTATAAACCAAGAACGAAAAACAAAACAAGTACAATGTAGTGTTGCTTCTTCAAAAGAAAAACACAAACCTAGGAGAAAATGAACTGAAACCAACTGAAGATACAGTTTCCATGCATGTCGCCTTTATACTCTCTTAGTCTTAGAGAGAGAGGAAAGAGAACGGGAATTGAAAGATGGGAGAAGAGAGGTTTCTTGGTTGTTAGCTTTAGAAATAGCGCCGTTGTTTTAACACAGGAAATGGAATGGGAAGGAGGGGAGAGAGAGTGAGTGGGGCCCAGGTTCATACATGAAGAGTATTTGGACGCTCTTTTGAATCGAAATGTCCCCGTCAGACCCAAGAAGATTTGTTCTCTTCGTCTCTCCTCGTTAATACTTCTAGTCTCCATTTAGAACGACACGTTTCTTTTTTCCGATATTTATCTCCGTCTCGGAATGGTATGATTCGTTAGGATTTTTCTACCATTACTGTAACATTTGATAAAGTAATTTATTATAAGACATGCTATTTTTTCCTTTTTTTTTTTCATTTAATTACTTTTTCCTTTCCATTTAATTACTTTTCTTAATTAATATATTATTCTCTTTTTCATTTAATTAATATTCCATTTTATATATTTTTCCTTTCTCTTTTTACAATTAAATGTAAATAACTCTATTGTTACAATATCTTTTTTTTTTGTTTTTACAATTAAATATTAATATATCTATTTTTATAATATGTCTCATTCATTTTACAATTAAGTATTAATATCTATTTTTTTTACCTCCATTTATTCAAAATATTTGCATATCACCTAAATTCTCATTCATTATATACTAAAATATTGTTTACATGGTTTTTCTTTATTTATCATTTTTATTTTTATTATAAAATTCATATAAGCTAGAAATAATTGAATGTTTGACACGGTTTCTATAACAAAGGAATAAGTTATTGTGATTTACACATTTCATATATTACTTTTATAATTATTAGAATTTACTAAAACTATAGAGAATTAATATAATTTGGTAAAGTTCGTGTATAATTCATATGGATAAAACTCATGCATATCATTGTCTATAAACTATATTATGATTAATGAAAAATATTATATCTATACATGGTTTGTATAATTTAGTAATTTGCATGTAAAATTAATATGGAAGTAACTCATACATACCATTCTCTTTAAAGTATATTATAATTAACGAAAAATACTAAATTTATATATAATTTAGAATTTGTACGTACAATTCATATGATTGTAACCCGTATATATCCTTGTTTATAAACGATATTATATATATATATATATATTTTGTTCATATAATTAGATTCGTGATTTATTAAAATTAAAAAATATACACCACATAGTTTGGATATAATTATAAGGCATACATATAATTCATATAGTAGTAACCCATATATATTATTATCAATGTAAAATAGTATGTTTACTATTGATTTGTAATGTGTACATAATGCATGTTTATAATTTATATATAAACCATGCACATAATAGATGTATAGTTCATATATATTATTGCTAGTATATTATACTATATTATATATCATTATACTAAGATTATATATTGGTGCTTTATAAATAATGTTAATATAGTATATGTAATTTTGTATTCGAAAATTGTTTGTGTGCTATAATATTACCATTTGCCCATAGTGTTAAAAATTTATACGATACAATCATAAATTTTATAGTGACATGTAAAATAAAATTAAATACGATAAATAAACTATATTTAAGTGCAACTGTTGATAGTGTATTTTTACTGTTGACATATCACGTTACCATTAAACAAGGAGAACCCACCACGTTCTATCATCTTTTACTACAAAGGAGTTTGGTTTTACTTGAATGAAGTGCATGACTGTCAACAATTCAATTTTATTGTCGATAGTTTAGCTTACCATCAACTAGAGAAAAGTTACAATGTTTAGTGATATTTTACTGCGAAGGAATTAAGTTTTACTAAAATAGAGCGCATCACTGTCAATAGATATATGGTGTTGTTGACAATTTTTTGCATGGGTACATCATTGTTGACAGTAACATGTCACTATCGATAGTATAAAAATCAAAATGTTCTGCATTCCCGATATTTTCATAGTAAAGTCTACTCCCTTCATTAGTAAACATATAATTCTCTATACTAAAACCCTAAGTGTACCTTAGATACCTAGAAAGAACAAAAGTAACAACTCCAGCAATCACCATATGGATTATAGTAGGCATGCATTTGATTTAGGTTGTGATAATGAAGACAGATATAATGTTCATGACGACGATACCAAAACTAATGTTGCACATGATGAATTGCGTAATATTCTGATCTTTGGTGATGGTGGAAGCAATTATTCTTCTTGGCATAATAATGTGATTACCCTTGACGATTTGTCCATCCATATAGGTTTGCATTCGATTAACCTTCTAATAAATAGAAAGTTTGCATCTTTTTTAGAAGTCGGGGATTTCTATATTAGGTACACTATTATTAACTAGTTTAGCACTTGTTTGCGTGATACTAAAAAGAATGAGCATAAGCAGGTGAGACTGTGTCTATGAGTGTGCCATAGAGAAGGTTTTAGGGATAAGCAATACCTTAGTAGGATTGATTGAGTTAGAAAGGAAAGGACGCTGACTAGAATTAATTGTCCAACTTTGTTTATATTAAAACTTGTAGAGGATGATGGACTTTAGGAGGTCTTAGTTTTAAATACTGAGTACAATCATGAGCTTGTGCCACCATCACATAATTGTTTCTTAAATTCAAATAGGTTTGTGTTGGATGCTAATCAAGTTCAAATCAAGAGTATTTGGTTCATCAAGAAGGTGGATACAAGAAAGTTGGATTTACAAAGAAAGACCTATACAACTATATCGATAAGTAGAAGTAGGTGGATACATCGAATGGTGATGCTAAGGTAGCCTTAGCATTCCTATTGGGCCAAAAGGAAGCTAATCTTAATTTATTTTATGAGTATACCATGAATGAAGGAGGAGAACTTAGTTAGATATTCTAGTCAGATTTGACATATCAGCTCGACTATGGATATTTTGGAGATATCATTGCTATTGATTCCACGTATCAATCGAATAAGTATTTGATGCGGTTAGTCATATTGGTTGGTGTTAACTATTACTATCAGGCTTACATCTTCAATAGTGCACTATTAGATGATGAGACAAAAGAGGCATATCATTGGTTGTATGATGTGTTTATGTGTGATGAAAGGTAAAAGGCCTATGTTAATTATCATAGATAGGGATGGGGTAATGCGAGTAGCTATGATTTCTGTTTATCCTTAAGCACAACACTACCTTTGTTCATGGCATCTTGAGAGGAATGTAGTGTTTTATGTTCTTAGCAATAGGTTCTTGCGAGATTTCAAGAGATGCACGTTTGATATAGAATATGTCGATGAATTTGAAGCAGGTTAGGTAGATATCTTATAAAGGCATAAACTTGAGGGCAATGAATGGGTGGAGGAGTTATACCAAAAGTGGTTCTCATGGGTATATACATATTTAAGGGGACATTTTTAGGCTTTTATGCAGAGTAAGCAGAGATGTGAGGGAATCTATCCATTTATAAAGGGAAACTGTTTTATTTTTACAAGGTATCAGATGTACCAAGTAGTTTAGTATCTTAAGAAGGTGTTAGTGAATTTGAGACATGAAGAACTAAAGACTGACTATGAGAGTGCACACACAAAACTAATTATGCGTATTGTACTCAAGAGTTTTGAAAATCATGTGGCCTCCATATATACGAAGGCTTTCTTTGAAAGAGCGAGGTCAGAGATTGAGTGAGAGGCCTTATGGATTCCATACCTTCACGATGACAGCCAACTTGAGGTGACCATTTACACTTTACACAACTATTAACACCCCTCCAAACTTCTAAGGGTGACATTAAAAAATTTAAACCACTTTATTAATTGTAAATGTCAACATTACGAAACTACTGGATTTCCTTGTAACCAAGCCTTTCATGTGGCTAAATTAGAGTTTCTGAATAATATACCTCAGAATCTTATATTGCTAAGGTAGACTAAGTTGGAAAAGAGCATTCATGGAGGTGATGGGGTTGTATAAGGTAGTAAAGATGCAATCATGATAGAACAAGTCTAATATGTTGCACTATCAGTTTCTAGTTGAGCTATCTATCATCTAGGGTTAAAATCAAAGATAGCCTTTTCTCGAGTAATGAATGACATTGCACACTTGACTCATGAGATGCAAGAAGCTTCAAATGATATAGATGCCACTCCAACATTTGATGGTACAATGGGTGGTAAGATTCTTTCATCTTTTGCCCTATTATATTTGTAGTTTTTTGGTATATGCTAATTTCACTATGTTATACAAGTAAGATTAAGGATCTAAAAGTCATATGAGCAAAAGGATCTTTTAGGAAGCAATCAGAGTGACCAAGAAAACAGGTTCGATGTGGCTTGTGTAAGTAGGAGGGACATAATTGTCTTCACCGCCTAAGAAATCCTAGAAATGTTGGTTGAAACAATAGTACATATGCAAATTTGATAGTAAATTTGTAAAGTCCATTTAAAAAATAAGCATTGTGGCATGCTCTGGATCACACGCCCTCGTCTAAGAGAATAAGCCATCATTAGTTTTTGGTCAAGACATAAACAATAATGATCAGTACGATAATAACATGTCTTTTCACTTTGAGTGAGCATTAGAATAGTACATACGGATTTCAAAGGCCACTTCGAGCAATTGTAATCTAATTTTGATGTATAAAGAAGCATTCTTATAGTGCAAATACATTTATAGCTCTCCTACAACGGGTTTTTTTTTTTTTTTTTTTTACTTTTGAATATCATGGTTCTATCTTATCGTACACTGTAATTGTAGCCTTGTCAGCTTCTAAATGAATAAGTAGGGAAGTAAACTGCTGCACTTAACTGTTGACAGTACACCTTGTTCCTATTGACAGTTGTAAAAATGCACCAATAACACTATTGATAATATTTGGGATATTGTCAACAATTGAAAATATATATTGTAGTAGAGTTGATTTTACTATAAAGGAATGAATATTATAGTTATTTAATAATGATAGAACTAACTATCGACAATTTACTCTATTCCTTTCCATAGTTTCACATAGGCACCAAATAATTGTCAACAAGAACAAGGTATACTGTCGATAGCTACCAATAAATGTTGGAACATAGCTCTTTTACTTAAAAGGAATGAGTTTTATTGTAGTGGATAATTATTTTACCATGATGGAAACCAAACTGTTGACAGTTTAATTATACTATCAATAGATATGGATATTTTTGCAGTTTCCCTTGTTAAAATGTCAAGGATTGTGTTTTATTGTTACGGATTGTTGTTTTACTATGATGGAGCATAGACTGTCAACAATATTAGTGTTACTATTGACAATTGCGTTGATAGATGGCAAACCTATACCTTCCCCCCCTAAAAAAAAAAAAAAAAAAACGAAAACCTTAAGTATATAAATTGAAACCTAAAATAACACCTAAACCCCACGTATTATTGATAGCCCCAAAATACAAACCCACCCAACACTTTAAACAAACCCTAACGTTCACAAATTCGAACCAAATCTCTTCATTAATGGCACTATGTACTATAACTAAGATGAACAAGCGAGTGAGGGAGGGTGAATCGTTGTCAGATAGTTAACTCGGTGAACTTTATGATCAAGATTCCCTACCCCACCCCTCCCTTCCCCCCTCCTAAATTGAGGTCCACTACCTAAGGTATGAAAATTTTTTTGCTCAAAGTAATCTAGATTACGGTCAAGAGTTTGATTTAGCTTTTGTGAAAGATATTTGTGGTAAATTTTACCTAAGCTTGAAAATTAATGGTATTAATAGGATGCTTAAGACAATGAATTAGGATGTTTATCCACATTTGGTTTGACTTTTTTATTCAAACATCATGTTAGGTAATATGATGACTGATTTATGGGACCCTGACACTACTGCTATAGAATTGCAAACGTTTGTGAATGGAATTTGTATTTCTATCGACCCTTAATTTTTTTTTTTTCAAACATTATGGCAATTTAGAGTGGAAGGGTGAAAATGCCTTCTAAACAACGTTGGGATAACAACGATGTTTGTTGAATGTTATATAGTGACTTGGAGAGATTGAACAATAACAATTGGTCAAGGATAATGCAGGTTATGGGGACAAAGAATTTGAGTGCCTTTCATAGGATTCTTCATTTTATGATATCATACCATGTGATTAGCCATTCTAAGGATCATGCTAATGTATCTATAAAAGATTTATGGTTAACTGGAGAAATCTTAAGCGGCCGAAAGATTGATTTAGGGTATTGGACAATTTATAAGATCAAGAAGGCCTTATTGAATAGGAGAGTGATATTGCCTTATGCAAGAGTTGTTTCATATTTTTCTAAGGAAACAAGGACTTGTCCTTAATGGTGAGCCTATTGTTGTAAAAGGCCAAGAGAGAATTGATAGGTCAACTCTTGTGAGAGGCCACTACTAAGAAGGCTAAGAAAGTAAATGGGTTTCTAACTAGCAACCTATGGACAATGCATAATTGTCGGATGATGAAGAGGATGAGGATGAGAAGAGTGACCATGCCCATCTAGAGGAACAAGTGAACAACCTAATTTGGCAAGTAGATAGCCTTGAGACACTTGTTAAAGACATTAAGGAAGAAGTTCATTATGTTAGGGAAACTTAAGATAGAGGGTTTGTTGGCTTGTATCAACACTTTAAGCTCGCTTGGCTACCATGACCACCATCATCAAATTTGATGGAATGTCAAGATGATTAAGAGTGATCATAGCTATACATGAATGTACAATCTTCAATATTAGTTGTTGCAAAATCTCATATATGTAACATTATTGGTCTTACATTGTTTTGTTCGTTTTGCAAGATTGAATGTGCTATCTCTAGATGGATATGATTGACTAGGAGGATTGTTGGATACATTTTTTGTAGAAATGTCGAATATCTATTTTTTGCTGGATAAGATGTTTTCCATTTTTTGTTTAGGACTAATGGTTAATGTAGTTGTTAGGATTGAAAATGTATTTTCTCTAGTAAGGACTAATGGCTAATAGCTTTCGTACATTCGTGATGTTCCATTAGACTTTTAGTTAATTGTATATTCATTATGGATCGAGTGAGCCTTTGAGCTACTCTTTATGTGTTCATTTATGGAGAATCATGTTTAAGATGTCAATTTGATAAAGTGTATTTCTCCCCTTTATGAATCTAGGCATTGCCTCTTACAAACATGGTTAATGCTATTTCATTTCTAAATACCCAACTGGCTTCAGTCATTTCTCTTACTAAGAAGAAGTAGCATAAAAGTCAAGTACTTTTGATCTAATCTAGAATGGTATAGCTTAAGTTTATGTAAATATTAACTCTATAGTTAGGACAATGCGAGTTATTTTTAATATACTGAATCAATTGGCACATAACAATTGCCTCTCCCAAGTAATGACAACCGAAAAAAGAAAGAAAGAGAAAAATAACCAAGTTCAATAGTGTAGTAAATTGCTAATGCAAGTTTCCGTTGACAGTAATATGAACATTGTCGATAGTGTTGCAGTTTTGGAAATCAATATAAATCATTCAACTATCAACAGTCTTCTCATATTGTTGATAGTCTCTTGGTCTTGGAAATTAATATAATTTAGTAAATTATCGATGGTTAGCACTTATTATCGACATTCTTTTGCACAGTGTACACTATCGATAGTCTCTTAGCCTTGCAAATTCATATCATTAAGTAAATTATCGATAAGTAGCACTTATTGTTGATAGTTTTTTGCACAGTATACACTGTTGATAGTATCTTTGAATTGTCGAAAGTCTCTTGGCCTTGAAAATTAATATAATTTTGCGTAGTACAATGGCCTCCTATACAGTAAGCTCATCACTTAAGCTTAGTAAAATGGGGTTGTTTTATAGTAAAAAAAAGCTTTCTTTATGGTAAAGTGGGCTTCCTTTATGCTAAAGCTAGTATTTGAGCATAGTAAAATAAGGTTCCTTTATGGTAAAATAAACTTCCTTCACGGTAAAGTAGATTTCCTTTGTGGTGAAGGTAATGTTTAAGTATAGTACGATAAGGTTCCTTTACGATAAAGTTAGTATTTCAATACAGTAAATAAGGTTTCTTTACGGTAAAATGGACTTCCTTTATTATAAAGCTAGTATCTTAGCACAATAAAATCAGGTTCATTTATAGTAAAATTAACTTCCTTTATGGTAAAATCAACTTCTTTTACTATAAAAGTATTATTTGAGCACAGTAAAATAAAGTTCCTTTACGGTAAAGTAGAGTAGACTTTTTTTACGATAAAGTAGAGCACACTTCCTTTACGGTAAAGCTAGTATTTTAGTATGGTAAAATGGGGTTAAAATCAACTTTACGGTAAAGTGGACTTCCTTTATAGTAAAGTAGTGTTTGATAATAGTAAAATAAGGTTCCTTTATAGTAAAATGAATTTTCTTTATGGTAAAGTTAGTGTTTAAACATAGTTAAATAAGGTTCCTTTACGGCAAAATGAACTTCTTTTATGATAAAGTGGTCTTCCTTTACAATAAAGTGAGTATTGGAGCATAGTAAATTGAGGTTCTTTTACGATAAAATGAACTTCCTTTACAATAAAGTTAATATTAGAGCACAATAAAATGTTGTTTCTTTATGGTAAAATAAACTTTTTTTACGGTAAAGTGGACTTCCTTTAAGATAAAACTAGTATTTTAGCATAGTAAAATGGGTTTACTTTACGGTTAAATAAACTTCCTTTATGGTAAATTGTGTAATTTTCTCATCTATCAATAATAACTATGCAAAGTCGATAGTTTGTTGGCCTCGACAATTAATTCATTATTATATTGTCAATAGTTTTTTCATACCATCGAAAGTTATGTCTCTTAGTAAAATGTGTATCCTTTACAATAAAATAAGCTTCTTTTATAGTAAAATTAAGGTTTGTGTATAGTAATTTTACATATTTGTTGATAGTAATAAAGGTACTGTCGATAGTATTTGACCTTGTGAAATTTTGATATGTTGTTAACTATCAATACCCTGCAAGTTACTGTTGGCAGTTTAGTGTAGTGGTGGCATTATTAAACTGTTGGGTTTGAAAATAGTAAATTTAGAATACAAAGAATTGAGAGTACAATAAAAAGAGAGTAAGTAAATTCAAGGATATGGTAAATTGTGTGATGTTTCCTTATAATAGTGTTATTCCTTTATAAAAAATTTGCTTCCTTTACATCAACATTCACTTATATATACATTAGAATTGTTTGAGTTAGTACATGTTGAAGGTGAGAATACAAATTTCAAGATTTATACAGAAAAAGGACAAAAAATAGTAATTGTCTACACATGTTGTCTTCATAAAGCTCTTTTGCGTTGTATCGAATATTGATGTTTTTTGTCCTCTCGTAGTGATTATGCGCAGTTTTGATTATCTCATCCCTCTTTGTATTTAATTTAGACTTCGTAAGCTTCAACAAGATGTCCAATCAATCCTTGAGGATCACAATCTGTTAAACGACACAAGTGCACTAAGTAAGAGAAGTCTAGAGACAATGTTAGGGTTTAAGTGAAACTAAAAAGACATGCAAATACTAAAGGTTATACATTTCCTTCAAATAAGAGCACAGTTGGAACGATAATAGATGGAATATGTTACTTGCATTGAATCTCTGGATTATATTACATAAGTGAGTGTATAACAAATAAGAGCATTACCCATCATCCATGATCCATTATTGTGGCACTTTATTGTTGATTTGAATTGGTCAACTAGAAATGACTTTGTTGAAAGGAGTGAAATCCTTGTCCTTAAATTATTCAAGTTGGAATACATCATCCATGATTCCAAACTGCAAAATGATCACCACCAAAGAGTTATATTTATATTTCAACTAATGTAGGCATGCAATATGCCTAAGAGAGTGGATGGTACAACAACGTAGCACTTGCTTTACATCATTGATCTTTTTATCATTTAGTAATGTGTGCATGCTATCGTACACCATGATGGTCTAGTAAGTCATTTGTAACTTAAACAAATACCAATATTCATTTGACGGATTCATTGGTATGAACACCTATATTAAACAATGGGCTTAACACTTACACTCCAATAAATGTTATATGAAATAGTAAAGTTCAACAGAGTACGTACCCTCTCACATCGATTCCATTTTACTAAAAAGGCTTTGTTAGCATGTAAGATGTAACAGAAGCTAATTGGATTAGTCTTTCCCAAGAAGACATATGCCTACTTCCAGTGTTAAAAAGTCGATTCATTAAGAAAAGTTCAATGACATAGCAATCACATATCGAAGAAGTAAATTATTATTGAAAAAGTGTAAGGGAATAAACTATGTCTTCCTTCTAGTGTCATCACTCCTTAATAGGAATCAATTTCTTACACTAGACACAAGAAGTCGAGCTAAAAGTTTGTAAAGACTTGCATGATGAATACTAGCTCGAGAACCCTTTTAGGACGAGGATTCCTTCATTGTCCTTGTACTTTTACTCTTTTGTTAACTTAAGTGCCATACTCAAGTAGAGATTAGCACAACCTAGAGTTGTCGGACACTAGGTACTTATTCGAGCCAAGTTGTCAAGCTACCCAACTAGAAGAGGATTTAGATATCTTTAAGTGTATGAGCTCTAACCTGACCTATATTAAGTTGGCCCTGATTCTTGACCTTTCCTTAACCTCTTCTGAGCTGAATTCTATGAATGCTAAGCAACCCTAGGACTTACTTTAGCAAGATAAGCTACATTACAGACTAACAATCACTACTTGACACATGTCTTTTGCACAATATTCCTGAAGGATTCCTTTTCCTTTTCATATAAAATATCATTTGTTATTTTTACCCTTTTTAGTATGTTTTAGGAACCTTTTTGTACATTATCTATTTTGTTTTTTCCTTTATTATTGTAACCCTAGTTGAGGTCATATGAATACCTTACTTCTTTGTATACATACGTCATACTTGACTACTAAATTCAAATATTATTCCTTTGAGAACCCTTAGTCGTGTCTCCTTTCTTTTTCCTTTAGCTCTTATTTGTCTCCTTTAGGAAGAGTTAATGGTAAGCGACCTTAATCCTTTCTTGTGTATCATATCAAGTGATAAGATTAAGTCAGATAGGATTAGTTGGTGCATCATATCCAACTAGTAGCTATTCAGACCTTATTAAACCCTTTTGTTTTCTTTCATTCTTTTTCATTATGATGTAGTCTCCGTATGTACGACGTTAGAGATGCATCAACTTCACTGGTATCAAAGCATGATTTCATGAGGGAGTGTGTGAAGTGTAGTGGAGTTTTGTTTGTGTTTGTTTTTAGAAGATGATAAGGAATCAGATAGAAGCGGTAGCGGATTTGGAACGAACAGGAATGAGTATTCAAAAGAAAATGAGTACGAGGGATAGGAAGGTTTTTGATGGTGAATGCAAATGGATATAACTTACCAAGACACAAACATAATCAGGGGTTTAAGCTCAAAATAGAGTTTGATACGACTCATGAACACTAGATGTTGCTCGAGGTTTCAAATGAAGGTTAGATACAACTCACTAATTAGTTCAAATGAAGGGGTTCACTACAATCTGAGAACAATATTGATAAGAACGTGGGGACGATTAAAGAGTTTAATCAACACTCGATAATTCGAAAAATGCTAACTTAAGTATAGCCTTGCTTGAAAGAGGAAAATTTCACTCTCTATATATATCTTTGTATATTTATCTATTTATCTCTATCTGTACAAATGTTGCTATTTATAGCAAGTCCTAAACCTCAGTGACAAAATTGTAAATAATGTACATGGCCTTAAACCCTAAAAAATTGGGCCCATAAATAAAATGAAGGAAAACATATACAAGAATACAAAACTGTGCGTTTTATAGGACTCAACGTGCAGTCACTCGGCATGTCTTAGAAGGAGTAGTATTCGAATTGGATGGGGTCAGTAATTAGATGTCTGGGTTTGAGAAGGGGTCCTTGACATCTCGCATGTCTTAGTTGAGACACCAGAGAGGTCGACTCACAATTGTTGAGTTATAGAATTAGTCGGCACAAGTCTCTCTCTGATGTGTCGAGTGATTCTTTGGTTCCGATTACTCGGTTATGTGATCTCTTGACACATCGACTAATGATAGACCTGATGTCGAGTGTTCATCTTCCCTCCTCTCATCCTTTTAGCTGCAGTTCGGCTTCGACAAGCATTGATAGGCCTTGGCTTAGATGTGGTCGGAAGTTGATCCCCATAAGTAGATGTTGTGTTTTTTTGCGGCTACTGCAGTGTGTTTGTGTGGAGTGTGCATAAATTATGTTTGAGAGTGTTGAAGTGGGTTTTGAAGAAAGTGAGTTGAGTAATGATTGTGCGAAGTAAGTATAGTTGTTATTGTTACTCTATTCTACTCTGTTTCTCTACTTAGAAATAGCATAAGCTTCATTTTTGTGCTACATTGTGTGTATTGAGTGCTAGAGTAGTTAGAGCGTGTTAGTAAGATTTTGGGTAGTTAGTTGAAGGCTTTGTTGAGTATTGTGCCATCACAATTATTAGGAAAGTATTACATTTTGTCAGATTCTAGTGTTCATGGAACTATTGGTGACCAAGACAAAAGTGCTCATGTTGGCCATGGTCAACATAACAGTAATACCTCTAGGTCAGTTGATGATAAGCTTGATAGACTCACTAATCTTGTTGAGAGTCTTGTCACTACTATGCAAGGCAATAGTCAACAACCCCTGGATGTACCCAATCGTAGTCGACTAGAAAACATGCTTGAATGAAGATATGGCCATGTTGCCAAGCTAATCGCCTAGTACAACATCACTGAGTTGGAGGAGTAGCAGGCCAACCTACTCAACGAAGACTTAAGTTGGAAGAAATTGAGGAAGATGATGAGGAAGTAAATGTAGAGATCGATGGAAAGGAAGAAGAAGAAGGGGAGTACTATGAGGAAGAAGAGCAAAGGCATTGAGCTCCTTGAGGATTTAACAATGTTAAAGTCCAGATTTCGACCTTTATTGGTAGTGGAGATGTAGATGAGTATCTAGAATAGGAAGAGAAGGTTGAGAAGGTGTTTGATTATTATAGATATACTGAGACAATGAAGGTTTGACTTGCTACACTTGAATTTTCTAGATATGCCACTATATGGTGGAACAATTTGAATGCAGTAAGAGTAAGAGCAAGATACATTTGCTAAGTTGTAAGAGCTTCACCAAGGAAGCTAAATTGTTAGTGATTATGTTAGAGAGTTCTAGATGTTAATGATCTAAGCAAATATAGATGAGCTTGAAGTTTGTACGATATCATGATTCACCTCTGGACTTAAATATTAGATCTATAACATTGTAGAAGTATAGAGGTTTTACACCCTGGAGGAGACAATTAAGATAGCTTAGAGGGTTGAGAAGTAGATGAGAAATAATCTAAGCAAACCTAGGCTTAGCTTTGCGAGAGCACTTACTCCTCATCGACCTACTTATGCTGAGCAGAGAGGACATATTTGACCAGAGGAAAGGAATGATCGACCTAACACTGACTGAGTCAACCTAAAGAGCTGAGCTTATGAGAAGTCGACCACGAGGACATATGACTAAGGACAGACCTTGTCGAGCTTGAATTTTCAGTTTCTTTGATCTAATTTGATTTCTTACTTTCTAATTAATATTAAACCCTAACCCATTTAGTATTAATCATCGACTAAAAAAATTGAGAAATTCTGGTTTCTTAAAAAAAAACTTTTGAAGTTGTCACCTTATCGGAGTCGGGAAAAATAAAATAAATCATAATTAATTAGGTAGATTAACTATGATTTAGCTACCAGCCTTTGATTTCAATTTGAATGAAAAACTAGAAGGTTTTGAATTTGGGAGCTAACTTATTAAATCTTAACAGGTACTATTATTTATTTTTCGAAATTAGGTTTATTCTTCTAATTTATCCTTTTAAAAATATTTTTAAGAAAAAATATAAACTAAAAGAAAATAAAAAAAAATCTAAGTTTCTACAGATTTTAACGTCACCTTAAAGGGGTCTATGTACCTGCTAGTTAGGATCAGACGACCCTAATTTTTTGCAAAAAAATTTTTAGTGTGTTGATTCTTTTTAATTTTTTGAAAACCAACTAAGTTTATGTTGTAATTGATTCAATTTTTTCAAATGATATAAGAGGGTTCCTAACTCTTGAGTGATTAAATTACTCTCTAAAACGTCGTAAAAATTTTATTGATTTTTAATTAATTTTATTTCTAGAAAAAATGATTTTCTAAGTGAGAAATCTTAAAAAAAAAAACCTAATCTTAAAAATTCCTAGGCTACTATATAAACGTATATATCCATACTACTATAAATTAATAATACCATGTAACATACTTAATATATAAAAAAACTCGTACTAAAAGTCTCCTAAACTAATATATATATATATGTATATATATATATACTATGTTAAATAACTAAAGAACTAATAACATAATAATAAATAAATAAATAAATAATAAAAAATATATATATGGAAAAGAAACCGAACCTGAACTTGTTCGGCTAAAGGATCATGGAACGTGCGGTTAGGCTGTTGGACAAGGATGGTCGTACGTAGAAGGCTGCCTGCTACTCGCGGTTGTGAAGAGGACGGTGAGGAGCAGCGGCATGGACAACAGCAAGTGTGTTTAGTTGGGTGTTGGCTATGGTGATCACGAGTGAAGGCCGCTGATCGGTGAAGTGGACTGCTGTGCTTCAGTGTGAGAGTGACAGCGGCGCGCGGGCCAGTGTACGGCTTGTGGCATGATCACGTCGAGTGTCGATTAGTGTTTGTGGAGCAGTGCTGCTGTTTGTGTTTATCGCGTGTGCAGTAGCGTGGATGGGGGGCATGCGTATATCTACACAGGTTATCGGAAGTGTGCGGTTTAAGAGCTGATCAGTGTTTGATTTCATGTGTGGATGGTGAATGGCAGTGGCGTCATGCTTCGCGGTATGCGTGTTCGCTGTTGTGCATGAGCTTTCTGTGTATGCTACGTGAATGTATAGGCAATGGTGAAGTGCGATGGAGTTATCGTGAAGTGTTTGAGTGAACTGTGAGTATGAAGTGGAGTCTGCATCGTTGTATATTGCTGTTATGTGGCGGTGCGTGGTTCGGCTGTAGAGTAAAGGACGCAAAGTGCTGGACAATGGATGGGGACAGTGGTCGTACGGATGACGTTCTGCCGTGAATGAGGATTGAGCCGAGGGCGGGGTGATTGTGGTTGCTGATTGTGTTCTGTTCGGTTAGTGGCGATGGACAACAGTTGCTGCGTGATTAGCGAACTGTGGTGAAGACTTAGCGTGTTGATGTACGTGGAAGCTACTACTGTCCAAAGTGCGATCAGGGCTTGTACGATGGCGTTGTCGTGCCTGACTTAATGTATTCTGTTCGGTGTATAGACTAGATAGAACTTGCTGCACTGCATCTGCTGTTGGTGAAGCCATGTGTATGGATGATCAAGTGCTGCTACAGTTGGATGGATGGGGTTCGAATGAGAGTGTTAGTGGATGTCGGAGTAGAAAGATTGTTGAGGCTTTTGTTCAATGGAGCAGTGGCGTACAGCCGTTGGATTTGGGATTGGCTGAGGATGAAATTAGCTTTTTTCTTTTCCCAAGCAAGTGTGTAATTTACTTTATGTCATACAATCAATATATAAAGTCCAAAAGAAGATTGTATCAACTAAATAAATTTGAATCTTTATATCGTTTCATATCAGATTTGATAAAAGATCAAACTAGATTTGATTCGATACCGATTTATATTTGATTTGATAAAAATCAAATTAGATTTGAATCTCTACTATCGATTTAAATTTGATTTGAATTTCTTATATCTTTATCACAATAGATAAAAAAAACTTGATTAGATTTAAAAACTAGATTTAAATTCCGTACACTCAATCAATTTTTACAAAACGAAAGGTAGAAAACGAAAAATACATTTGTGCCTAGTGAAAAATGAACTCGTAACCTCAAGCTAAACCAATGCTCATACTTAAATACTTATCTGTTAGGCTGTTGACCTGTGCCTTAACATTTAGTACAATTAAATTGTATTTGAACAATGTGACTCCATAAAGTTATTTGAATTGAGCTAAAATTAAATCGATTGACCCTAAACAATTTGCTTCCTAAAAATCTATTTTCCTAAAATATTTATAATTTTTTTCTTTTTAAATTTTTTTTGTATTTTTATCATTTTTTAAAAATTTTATTATATTTTATTTTTATTATTTTTTTATTTTGGAATTAGGACCTTATTCAAAAACAAAAATTAGGACTATAGGAGGTAAAAATTAGGTATCTACGAACCTGAAGACGGAATACGAGTGAGGTAAAATGCTTTAAGTGTTTGGGTTTTGGACACATGGTTGCTAAGTGTCCTAACCGTCATACTATGGTGCTCTAGGGTGATATAGTGGATAGCATCAACGAAAGTAAAGCTAAGGAGGTGGAGAGAAATGTTGAGCAAATTAAAGTCAAGAAAGAGGAAGAAATCTGTGTTTATGCCAACTAGGGAGAATTGATCACATTAGTGCTAACACGTGTACTGAGCTCCTTGCCGAGCTCTGAGAAGTATTAAAGAGAGAACTTGTTTCACACTAAGTATGCCATCAAGGGGTAACCATGCACCAACGTTGTGGATGGGAGGAGTTATAACAATGTTGTAGCCTAGTCCCTTATGTAGAGGTTAGGTTTGCTAACCTTTAAGCACTCTCGATCTTATAAGCTACACTAATTACATGGTAAGGGTGCTTTGCATGTCAAAGACCAAGTGGTTGTACCATTTTATGTTGGGAACATGTATAGAGACAAAGTGGTTAATGATGTCGTCCCCTTGAGAGCTTCATACTTCTTGTTAAGGAGACCTTGGTTGTTCGACCAATGTGATACGCATGATGGATACAAGAACACTTATGCCTTTATGAAGGATGGAAAGAAGATTGTATTGTAACTCGTGACTTTAAGTTAGGTAAACGAGATATGTAACCAGCTTACCTAAACTAGTAAAAAGAAGGCATTGGTGATGAGCTGAAGCGAGCTCTAAGCTGTTAAGAAGGCTTATGAGCCCATGTTTTTGTTGATTAGAAGATTGCTAAAATTGAGGAATTTGGAAGATGTACTAAAAGAGGTTTAGAAATTGATAGAAGAGTTTTCTAACCTGATTCCATAAGAGCTACCTATGCATTGAACATTGTATTGACTTATAGCTAGGTGCAGCCCTACTAAATAGACCTACCTATAGAATGAATCACGAGCAAGTTGTCGAGTTGAAAAGACAAGTGGACGAGCTGATAGAGCAAGGTTATGTGAGAGACAGCATGAGCCCTTGTGTACTTTGCTCGTCCTAAAGAAAGATGATTCATGGTGCATGTATATCAATAGCCGAGCTATCAATCATCCAATGCTAAGGCTTGATGACATATTAGAAAAGCTTCATAAAGCTAAGATATTCTTGAAGATTGATTTGCGAAGTGACTATCACTAGACTCGCATGAGTCTTGGAGATGAGTAGAAGACTGCATTTAAGACTAGGCATGGTCTTTCTGAGTGCTTAGTTGTGCCATTCAGACTTACTAACACATCGAGCACATTTACGAGGCTTATGAACCATGTAATGCACCCTTTGATTGGATGATGCGTGGTCATTTACTTTAATGATATATTAGTGTATAGTGCTAACCTCACTGACCATTTACAACATCTCCAAATTGTTTTTGATATTCTTTATGTTGAGAAACTGTATGGAAACTTCAAGAATGCATATTTTGCCAAAGTAAAGTTGTCTTCCTTGGTTATGTAGTATCAAGAGATGGAACCCAAGCTAATGATGAGAAAATTCGAGTTGTTTTGGAGTGGCTAACGTTGAAGAGCATTATTGAAGCACGAAGCTTCCATGGTTTAGTTTCCTTCTATAGAAGGTTTATTGGGAACTTTAGTACCATTGTTACTTGATAAAGGCATATTTTTCCTATTTTAAAGTGCAAATTAAGATAGAATTATTATTGATTTTATAGAAATCATTAAGAAATGGTATTTAATTATTTTCATTTGGATATTTCAGGAATTAAAGGATTCAATAGTGGAATTACGGAAGATTTAGAGAAATTTTAAGCAAAGGAATGAAGTTTGAATAAACACACACAAGTTGGAATTGAAGGTAGCTGGCCTACAATGAACACTGGCGGCCTTTGGAGTCTATGCCTCCAGCTTTGATGGCTATACCATTGGCCTAAAAGTCGGCTTTGCACTTACACCGCCAGCTTTTGTGAAAAAAAGAGAGTCACACGAGTCAACTCTAATTTTTCTTATAAATAGCTTATGTTTCATTGTTTAGATGATGGGAGGTTTTTTTTAGAGACTTTTAAACACACTTTCCTTAAACTTAGAGAGTCGTAGAATAGTTTTTAGTTAGTTCTTGAAGAATTCTTGAAGAGAATTACTTGGATCATTAAGAAGAATTTGCTTTTGCTATGGAGACCAAGTTGAAGTTGCAATTGAAGATTATTTTTTTTTCAATACAAAATTGGTGACATCTATTTCAATTATTCTTATGCAATTCTGTGAATTACTTATGCTTTCAATTGTGAATTTTTTTGCAATTTCAATTAGTATTTGTGTTTTTGTTTCCAAATTCATAGTTGGTTAAATTTATTTATGGGAATTGATGAAACCCTAGATAAATAAGATGATGATTGTGTTCATGTTATTGGATTAAAAGATATATGGATGATTCATGATTGCAATTTTTATGATTTTGATTATAATTATTCAATCGATTATAATTGTTAGAAACCTTAATGATATGGGAGTTGATATAAGGTTTGTTAGAAATTCTTAGTTGATTTGATTAATCAATGTGGAAGCAGAGTAATTGAATTAATTAGAAATTATCTAGAAATTAATGCAATGTTCGATGATTAATTATTCATTAAGATATTAAGGATAATTGATTTAAGACATTAGACAATCATAGTATCGGGAGATATATGATTGTAATTTAGAGTCTACTGTTAATTGGAAGATGTGGGAGCTGACTAATTGATTAGGAGTTTAAATCCTTAGGTTTTAAGGGATAATAATTTCACTTGAATGACCATATAGCTATTAATCTATATAATAAAATAACAATTTGATTGGCATAATCTAGGGTAGATTTTGTTTTTCTACAATTCTCAATTGATTGCTTAATTTTAGATTTTTCATAGTTATTTTCTTTTCAGTAGTTCTAGAGTAATTATTAGATTAATTAATTTAGTTTTGATCGCTTGAATTTTGATAAGAACTAGCATAAGATTAGTAATTTCTTAGTCCTCAAGGGATCAACAACCTTACTTTCTCTATATTACTTGATTTCAACCTAGTATATTTGCTGGAGTATTCACGATTTATATATATATATATATATTAAGCGAATCAAGTTTTTATCGAGCTTACCAAAAAGAGTGAAGGATCCCATTAGAATGACCGAGTTAAGCAGAGCTTTAGGGAGATTAAGGAGAAGCTTATTACTACCCCTGTCTTAACTTTGCTAGACTTTAACAAACCATTCAAGCTGAAGTGCTATGCGGTAAGTATTGGTATTAGCGTTATATTGATGAAAGAGCACCAACCAGTTGTTTATCATAGTGAAAAACTCAGTGGTGTCACTTTAAATTACTCTGTGTGCAAGAAAGAATTGTATTCTTTTTTTTGAGCTCTTACTATATGACAACATTATCTATTACCTTTAGAATTTGTGATTTATATGGACTATAAGTCCTTGAAATATCTTGGGAGTCAGAATAAACTTTCAAAGAGGTAAGAAAAATGGTTCAAAATGGTTAGAGTTTATGGAAAGCTTATCTTACATAATTAAGCACAAGAAAGGTAGTACCAATGTGGTTGTAGACACCTTGTCACTTTGACAAACTTTGTTGACCACTCTATAGACAAAGTTGTTAGGATTTTCCCTTATTACTGAGCAATATGCTTAGGACATACAATTTGATCCTGCTCTCAAGAGTGCAAAGAAGGAATTGTTGTTGAAGGTTACTACTTGAAGGATGGCTATTTGTTTAAGAAGAAGAAGTTATGCACACTGAGCTGTTCCACATGTAAGTTGTTGGTTTGAGAAGCTCATAGTCATAGAATATTTAGTCATTTTAGAGAGACCAAAATAGTCGGCTTATTGAAAGAAAACTTTTACTAGCTAGGTTTGGCTAAGGATGTCTACAAAGTCATTAGTAATTGTGAAGTATATAAAAGAGCAAAAGGAAGAAATGAACCATATGGAGGATATATGCTTCTATCAAAATCGACCTCAATAGACTTTATCCTAGGTTGCTCAAACATCTAAAGGGAGGGATTTGATCCTTGTAGTAGTGGATCACTTCAGCAAAATGGTACACTTTGTCCTATGCCACTGAACTAATGATGCTTTACATATTGTCGATTTGTTTTCATAAGAAGTTGTTCGACTACATGGATTTCTAAGGACTATTATATCAAATTGAGATATGAAATTTTTGAGTTATTTCTAAAAGACACTTAGAAGAGACTTAGGACCAAACTTATGTTTAGCTCTAATAGCTACCCTTAGACTGATGGTTAGACTAAAGTGGTGAGTAGGACACTAGGCACTTTACTCTAAGCTGTTTGTGGAAAGAATTTGAGAGATTGGGACTTGTGCTTACCAATCATAAAGTTCGCTTGCAATTGCACTATCCAGCAACTGCACTATCCATAGTACTATTGGGAAGACACCTTTTGAGATCGTCTATGGTTTCAACCCCACTATTCCATTAAACATGATTGGTACTCCCATAGCCATTGAAGAGAGCTAGATCGAAGTTGATCGAACCTAAGGATTGCAAGAGCTACACTAGTTTATAGCCAAGAAGATTGCCAAGTTCAATGAATGATAGCAAGAGATAGGTATTCATGGCCATCAAACCGTTTCCTTCAAACTAGGAGACCTAATGTAGATCTACCTCAACGTAGAAAGGTTTCCATACTTGAGATAGAGTAAACTATCCCCACGAGCTAATGATCCATTTAAGGTCTTGAAGAAAATCAACCTCAATGCTTATCACATCAAGTTACCCGAGAACTATGGCGTCTCCCTAACCTTCAATTTATTTGATTTGATCCCTCACCAACCTGAAGAAGTCAAAATAGAAGCTAGAGAAGAGCAACCCTAAAAAGCCCCTTCAGATTTGAGGACAAATCCTTCTAATGCCTAAGTAGATGATAGGAATCAACTCCTTAGACCAATCAAAAGAAGCTAAGCTAGAGGATTGTAAGGACTTACATGATGAATACTAGCTCGAGAACCCTTTTAAGATAAGGATTCCTTCATTGACCTCGGACTTCTATACTTCTATCAACCTAAATGACACACTCTAATAGAGATCAACATAGCCTTCGAGCTATTAGGCATTAGGTACTTGTTTGAGTCGAGTTGCCTAACTAGAAGAGGATCTGAATATCTTCAAGTGGATGAGCTTTGATCAAACATAGATTAGGTTGGCCTTGATTCCTAACCTTTCCCTAACCTCCTTTGAGCTAAATTTTGCGGATGTCGAGCAACTTTAGGACTTACCTCAGCAAGACAAGTCACTACAGACTACCAATCGCTACCTAACACGTATCTTTTGCATAACATTCTAGAAGGATTCCTTTTCCTTTCCATATAAGATATCATTTGTGTTTTTTACTCTTTTTAGTATGTTTTAGGAATCTTTTTGTATATTATCTATCTTACATTTTCCTTCATTATTGTAACCATAGTTGAGGTCAAATAATACTTTACTTCTTTGTATGTAGACATCATACTCGACTATTGAATTTGGATATTGTTCCTTTGAGAACACTTAGCTGTGTCTTCTCTCTTTTCCTTTTAGCTCTTATTTAGCTCCTTTAGCAAGAGTTAGTGGTAAGCAATCTTAATCCTTGCTTATGTGTCATATCAAGTGATAAGATTAAGCCGGATAAGATTAGTTGGTGAGTCATTTTCAGCTAGTAGCTATTTGGATCTTGCTAAACCTTTTTATTTTCTTTCGTTCCTGTTCATTATGGTGTGGCCTTCGTATGTATGACCTCAGAGACACATTACTCCCTTTTAAATGAAACCAAATTTTGACTATCATGTTGATAAGCCTGTTACACAACCACCTAAGTGGTCTTAGTGTGTACAGATCCTTGTACGATATAATGGCATCATGATTAAATTGCACCAGTGTTTCATTGCACATGTAGAAACATATGTTGTAGCATATCAATCTCACAAGAAGCTTTGAACTATATAAGTTATGGTCAGTGATCTTACTCTGATGATTGGTTAGTATCAAAAACATAATAAATTATGCACATGTCATGAAAATCCAGCACCTTTCATCATTCTTCTTTATATGCTCCTTAATGTATTGATTTACATGTAAAAAAATAAGTAAATTTGAAAAATGTATCACATTAGAGAAAGAGAAAGAAAAAAAAAAAAAAGAAGAAACAAAGACCACATACAAAGTATTAATTGGTGCCTACTGTGGTATTGCTTTTTTCTTTTTTCTTTTTCTCCATCGTCTTCATGTGTAAGTAAGAAGACACTTGATATCAAGAGGGCCTCCTCGCCTCCCTCATTTCTTTAAGTCGTGCTAAGAAGTAGGTATGGCTTAAACTATCCGATGACACTATGATGATATCTTTCCGCTTGGCTTACATAACACTACATTCAACTTCATCCTAAAAAAAAAAATGGTAGATAAGAATTGCAACACATTAAAAACAAAGATTTAAGCCAAAACAGTTTTGGATAATTCAAGCAATAAAAACATTAAAGGATACATAAATGGTTACCTTTGGTTGTTTGGGGATCATTTTCATCATAGTTAGGTAACATCTCTTGCAAAGGCTCAACAGTAGTGCATCCATCAACCTTCAAGTTTGGGTCTTGGCAAGGAGGGGAATCTTTGCCTAAGTCCTCATTCTTCTCTTCCAGTTCAGTTTCACTTTTGGATGCTTTCTTGGATGAAAAAACTAAATTAATCAACTCCATCATTTGCCTCTACATGGATGCTAGAAATGGGGTATCTCCCCTTGTAATCTTCTCAACTCCTTTCAATTCTTTTTGTTGTCTTAATATAACATCTAGCTTCTCCTCCAACACCTATAAATATCACATTAACATTATATATCAATAAATTAAGTATATAACCTATTCGACAGCTACAATAGGAAAGGAAAAGTGTGACCTCAAGTTTTGATTTCCATTGGGTAGACGATCTTTCATTAGGTAATACTTTAAGAGAATTCCACATAACCACCTATTAAATAAAATGAAAATTAACATGGTATGAATGATAATTAAAGCCTAGTAATAAAATCGAAATAGCTTATTATTTCTCTTTGGACCTTGTTAAACTTTTGTATAACTTTCTTCGGTCCATATCTTCAATCGAAGTGTGTCTCCATTTAGCTATCCACCACCACAAATGCCAATGAACACTTGTAAAAAAAAAATATAGCTAAAGATAACACAAAATGGAAGTGTAATGAATCAGATACATAACATTGATGGAATAATATATTCAACAACAATAGTACTAATGAATCATATGCTAATAAATGTTAATAAAGGTTTTAAGGATTAAACACGTACCATGAAGAACAGAATACAACCAGACATATAACTCCAATAACTTCTCTTATGCTTTTGAATACTATCCTACATTCTTTATGAAACATACTTTGCCCAGTTAAATTATGGTAGTTTACTTGCATCCGCCACCACTACCAGACATTCCCTCATAACCATCAAATCAGATTGAGGGGCAAGTAACTTGCCAAGCACCCATATCATGAACAATTACTTGAACTTGTCATTAGCAACCTCAACTTTCTTCAAACTTTCCTCAATGGCAATGAGCTTGACATCTTTCTTTAACCCTAAGTTACTCCTCACACTAGTCAATACCTCATCTGTAGCGTCTAAAGGTACATCTTCTCCTTTATTACTCAGGCCGAGAACATATTCTACATCATGAGTAATATGAAGAACTGTCTCATTTATGTCCAAAACACAATTTTCAAGTTCAAAGTTGTCGAGTATCTACAAGCATAAATCACTATCCATTTTACCATAGTTTAGGTACATAATGCTGCCAAACACTATCTTACTAACATTGGCTTTTTTCACATCATTAAAAGAAGAAAGGATGTTCACTACATGTCTAGGTTAACATCTCATCTAGTACAGTAAAAAATAAATAGTATAAAATAAGTATTAAAAAGGATAACAAAATCCTAAGTTTTTGAATACCTATTTAATCTTACCAGCCTCATAACACCCTTAGATTCCAACTTTTTACTCTTATACTCTTTCGAGTTATTTATCTGCTTTATTTTTTTTTTTTGTATTCCCTCTTTGCATTAGGAGGAAGAGCACGCCACTTTTCAACTCTTCTCGAAAGCATCTTAAAAAAAAAAATTATGATATAAAATTTACCAAAAACTATCTTAAGCTATCCAAGATGTATGAAATATAACCTCACTAACCTCTCTCCTTAATCGGTTGCTCGTTTACCTTTAGCTTCTTACTCTCATCCTACATATATAAGGATAAACTAACAAAAAAAAAAAAAATCATTACATTCCAATAACAATACAAACATAAACAAAACAATTAAAAACAAAAAAAAAAAGGGCATCTTGATTCATATAAGTAATGTATGTATGATGTCATTGGCTGCTTCATCTTTCTTCCTCCAAAAAATCACAAACTTATAGTACATAACAACGTATTCACTAAAATTAAGTATTAATATAATTGTGGAAAGTAAACAATCAAGTGCAGTAAAAAAATTGTCCACATGCTTAATGAATGAACAAAACGGATAACATTATCGACAGTAACATTAAATTGTCAATAGTGCATCTGTAAACCCTACTACTTAAGAGACATGTAATTAACTAAGAGTACATCTCGATCATTCCTAAAGATCAACTAAACTAAGAAATAAAGTTTACATTTGGAAAACAAACTTAGTTTTATAATTCAAAAGTTTACTGTTGATAAAAATTCAAACACAAGAATAACCCTAAGTCATCCAAAACCCTAAACCTTAGGATAATTAAGGACTTGTGACCTTAAATGAATAATTGAAAATTTAATTTGAATAATTTTATTTAACTCTAGAAAACTGTAAATTTCCATAAGCAAATCATAATCTACGAATTAATTTAAGAACCAAACCTTAAAAGAATCACATATAAGATAGTTGCCTTATTTCCCTTATAAGCTATGTTACATATGAATAGGCAAATCAACCAATCACATTAAATAACTTATTAATTGAGAGTTGGAATCATCTATCACTTGAAAACTTCTCAAAAGCTCATGATAAGATAATTTCCTTATCTTACCATAACTTATACTATATATAGATAAGTTATCTCATCACTTTATCAATTTAATTTTAAAACATGTGATGGGACAAAACCCATACCCTAAAAAGCAACCCTATGGCCAGTTGAAAAGAAAGGATAGGGGGGGCCATATTTTGTCATTTAACCATCGACTTATTGTCTTTTATAAGCACTAATTTCCCTTAATATTTACATTATCCAATTATTTTAATGCATGGCTTATGTACTTAGTTTAAATGCAACAAAAAGGGGCTTGTTAGATGCAAATACACACACAACATAACCGACACACTCTTTCTCTTTTCCTCTCATGTCTTACTCTCTTTTCACACTTCAAGCACATAAACAAAGAGAGAACTCAGCTCCACTCACCATCACAATTGCCGCCACTTTCACACATATACATATACGATACAAAGTGTGTTTTGTAGCCTTCACCTTATCTACCCAAAGAGCTATTCTAGTAGACTTTGGAGCACCCCAAAACCGACCTTAAACACCAAGGTTTTGGTAACCTAAGGAGCTTACAAAAAGGGAAAGAAAGTAAGGAGCAAACGAGAATTCTAAATGCACAACCACCTTGTATACTTCTTAAGATGAGTAAGTTTTTAAATTTGAAGTGCTATATTATCCCTTGCCTAGGAGTTCATATATTTTCATGAAGATATTAATATGTGTATAAGGTGATAACATAGCTAGTTTACAATAAGTTATAAGCTCATGAATTTCTTACATAAAAGATGGAATATGAGTATATTAGGTTTAATATTATGTAAGATACTTGCCTAGCACTCAGGATGGAAGTTTGTGACTTGAGAAAATCATGAAAAGTGTACATGGATGATAGAATAACATGCTAGATGTGAAGTATTTGTAGGGTACTTGAATGTTATTTTTATTTCTATTGGGTTACATATGCTTAAATCTAGCTTTAGGTGAAAGGAAAAACTATTACATGATATTTTTATGAGGAAATCAACTTTTTGAGATGTAAACTAAGGTATAAAACTTATGATAAGTATGTGATTTATAACTTTTACTTAGTACTTAAGTTAAATAATCACCTCATGGAAAAGGAGTTAGGTTAGAGTTAGAATATAAATATTGTAGGTTCTTGATTTATCACCTAAACTTAAGAAAATGATGAAACAATTTGAAAAAAAAAAAAAGTTGGAAGCCCATAAACCCAACCGACCAAATTTGGAACCACAAGAAAATCCACTTAAAAATAAACTAAAACAAAGTGAAAAGACCAACCAAAGCAAGTATAATAAGTGTTTAAAACCTAAAACTCAAAACCAAGCCTAAAAACATCCAAAACAAGCCTAGAACTTCTAATTAGGCCCTCAAGAAATTCTAACCAGCACCTTAATTAATCAAGAAAAGATGTTTTGAAGCCCATAAGAAGCCTAAATAAAACTCTTTAAGCTCAACAAAGTCACTAACTTTAGTTTAGATGAAAAATAAGTCCATTTAACTACATAAGCCCACTTAAGAGTTTAAGAAAATTTTGATAGCACCAAGGTCATAAGAGAAGGGTAGAAATTTGACTTTGAAGAGTGTTTTAAGCTTAAAATAAAGTCCTAAGCCTAAGCCCAAAAGATTTCCTAAAATAACAAAAAGTCTAGCTGAATAACCAAACTAAGCCCAAAAGAGCATCAAACCTTGAGGAACCTTACTATTTTAACCATTGGATAGAATTACAAGTCTTATCTCAAAAATCTAACCACACTACGTTAAAGTACACTAAAAAATAATAGAAATCAACTATAAGATCATGAAAATCAGATTTAAAATGAGAAAATTATACACGATTGAAGTTTTAGTGTAATTAGGAAGAATACGAAAACTAAGTTAAAAATGTAACTTAAAAGATTTTAGGATAGCCTTCAAATTTTATTTCAATTTCCTATAATATCATATTTGTGATGTTCAGGGGACCCTACCGTTGGAGACGACCTACCCCTAAACTATTACAACTAATCCGCTATGGCCGAGTGAGTGATTACTAATGATCTCAGACTTGGTTTTGCTTATAACGTAGATGCACTTAAATTTATATAATGAACTTGAATGCTTGTAGGATATGGGAAATGCATGTGTATAATATTATAATTGAATACTATGAATTGCTAATCAGATAATAATGGGAATTGTTTATGATGATAGCTATGCATAGTTGTATAAAATGAAATTTGTCTGATCACAATGAAATTGAATTAATTAAGTATTCAATTAGGAAATTCAATAAGGTATGCATTTCTCATAATTGCATCATAATTATACCAACTGTTACCTCATGCGGAAGGTGAGAAGACATGAAAGGGGGCTCCTACCGAGATTAGGTAACTGTTATGTCATTATTATATATTTGAGTCTCTGTCCTAGCTATTAGGCTTACTAGGCACTAGGGGATGTTAACCGTTAACAAAGGGCTATGTCTTGTGACTTCCACTTAGAGTGTGTGATGTAGATTATGAAGGCCACCACATCGCTAGACCTAAGAATTTTGGCTTAGATTTTGGTCTATGAAAAGGAAAAATATATTTTCATATGAAAAGTAAAGTTGTTTGTATTATGTATAGGTTTGAGTTGTTTTGAGTATATTGGTGCAAGTGGAATAGAAAAACTCAGGTGCTAGAACCCGGTTGATGGTTTGTATCGGTTAATTATCCCCAACCTCGACTACGGAGGGCGTAATTCTGAATTGCATACAGTTCCTAGGTTGCTGCATGTTTCTTATTGTTCATGTATTCATATGTTTGTGTATTAAATAAAATTGTTATGTGGTATGACGAGGGGATTAACTCACTAAACATAAGTTTACACCTGAATAGATTTTTTTTGTTGTAGGACCATCTTTTCGTCTATCCAGGTCGAGGAATGCTTAAGGTAAGTCTTTACGTATGACTAATAGTTGGTTATTTCTTTTAGTTAGTTATAATTTTGTAAATAGACAGACTAATGATAAACTCTGATAAACTTATATGTACTATAATATTTTGTCATGGAATTCTAAGTTCCACGTTTTATTTTTATTAATCATAAAGTTAATTAATAATCTTAGATGATATGCATAATATTACTCATCTATATACCAATAGTAACATAGAGTAAAAGGAGCCTTATGTATCGTAAGGAAGGCTTATAATCAATGAGAGGGTTAATTATAGATCTTCGTATGGTATACAGCGATCTACCATGACAATGATACTATTTGGGTTATGATAACATCTACCATTTGATGTATTGTTGACAGTACACTATCACTATTGACAATGAAGCTTAAACATAAAAGCCCCCATCTAAGTTTCTGTCGACAGTAACTATAAACTGTTGATAGAAAATTGAAATTGTGTATTTCCCCCCATTCAAACGATCAACAAATACTTAAGATTATCAACAGTTTTGCCCGACAATAGCAGCCTTACCACAGATTTTTAAAACCTTAATTTGCTTAACTCCAAAGGTTGATTCATGGGACCTAATGTAATCCTAAACACAAAAACCTATAAATACAACAAGAAAATACAAAAACCTTGACATCTATTATTGATAGTTGAATCCAAATGCAAAAACCCTAAACCCCAACAAAAAAAAAAAAAAAGAATTTTAATGAAAGTAGTAGGAAAAAATTATGAGACAACATACTAGGATGAATTCTTTAAGAATTATACTAAGCAAGCCTCTTCTATACTGTGATTGATACATTTTTACCTTGATAGAATTCCTTCTTACTTTGAGAGAGTGAGTAAAAGTGTATTTGTCTTCTTAGGTTTTAGAATTTTTTATTTCATTTGGTTTTGTTATTAATTAATTCTATTCGTTAATCCTTTTTTTTTCATTTTTTTAATTCTTAAAACCCATTAATCACTACTTTAGGTCGTAGGTTATGGTATTTTAATAAAAGAAATGATCTAGATTTTGTTTGTGTAGATGAATGGTATAGATTAGGTAATGTTATAGTAATGCTATTTTGCTAGTATTATTATAGAAACCCTGGATATTTATATCTCACCTTCGCCTCATTATTTATACCAATTGTGCTACTTAAGAAAAACTTTAATAATACCAGCATGTCACATAAATCGATTAATAATGTATAAGTAATATACTATTATTATAAATTAATATATTATTATTCACTTAAATATGTGACGCGTTAATATCAATAAATCTTTTTTTCCTTGCAACATCCTTAAGTCTCTATTCTTTTTGTTTTTATTTTTTAAGGCCATGTCTTGCATTAAATTTTATCAATAAAAATATTTTACTTTGATTTTATAGCGTATAAATAAATGTTATATAGTTATTGAAATGACCCGAAAGCATTATTTGGTTTATAATCTTACAATTCAATTCCTAAAATCCAACTCTTGGAAAATTGATTATTCAGTCATTGTTTAGTAATTTATAAATAATAAACATGAGATGCTATTATCCAGTAAGATTTATTAGACTTGAGTATTGGAATTATAAATAGGAGAGACTAAGAGATATAAACAAAGAAGAAAATTGAGAAAGTAAAAAGGGAGAGACAGAATAGAGATAAGAGAGAGAAACTATAATCTTATTAAAATAGATAATATGCACTTTGGAAACGAAATCATAATAATAGGCCAATTACAAATAGGATTTTCAAGAAATTGTAATTTTTTTTAATAGAATCGGATTCCAAAATTATTTTAGAGCTATAAGTTTTGCGGTGCTTATCGTGCCTTACGTGCTAGCTAGCTGCGTGCCTGACGTGCTTATAGGTGAGACATGCCTGAAGAATGACGAAATACCTAGGCAAATCTCAACTGGAAGGAAGAAGATTTATATGGAGGAGTAAATAAGAACAAATAAGCAAGCATAGAAGCCTCCATAGCAATAATGACAATTGTAGATAAGGTATTGTAGGATAGAAAACCTTTAACATATGTAATGACCGAAAGCCTCTTAAATTTCAAAGCTTCTCGTAAACTCCCCAAAATGTTCTCTCCCTAAAATGAGGATATGCTCGTGTCAATTTTTTTTTAGTATCTTTTTTCGTGTATATTTTAGCATCTATTGAAGCATTGTGTTTGCCAAAAATAAGAAAATATATACTTTCTTTAAAAGAAAAATCTAACAAATCCTTATAAAGTTGAATGCTAATTATATTTTTTATTTTATTCATTTTCACTAATATATCTATCAAAATATCCTTTTCTAATGTATATACTATATATATATATATATATATATATATATTTAAACGCTTTCTCTTAAAATTATGTGGGTATTTACTTCTCAATTCTTATATTCTAAATTCAATTACTTCCTTCATTATATCATTAAAATAGAAATGTATAAGTAAAATAGTTTTCCAAATATTAGTTTCAATTTTTTATCCTTAACCTCATCCAGGATCTATGTAATGGCACTAATTAGCATAAATCATATAAAAAAAGTAAATAATAAGATTAGTGACATAAGTAATTAAGCTTGATTGTAAATTATATGCAATTTGCAAATTAATACACTTTGTTGACCCTTGATTTTCGCCAGGATCAAAGGCTAACAAGCAAGAACCATCATGTGAACGAGCTGTGAGCTAGTCAGTAACCTTGAGACCTCCTCACAAGGTCGTATACTTGCTAAAGAAACACGTGAGCTGTCGGCGAGCCTATCCTCTACATGTGACTCGCTTGATGAGTTGCTTAGCACCTGTTTAAGTAGGTCACCCCTAATCATTGAGTCGGCATGCACTAATCATCTGTCGTTGACTTAAAGCTTAACTCGCCCTTGATTAGACATCAATCAATCCCTTCCTTCGCATCCCAACTCCGCTTTTGTCTTTAACACCTACACTCTACTACAACTCGTTCATGAGCATCTAACATTCGTAGTACGGTAGGCATACTTGACACCCCTACTCCTACTAGATCTTAAGCTGTAGATTTGGTGGTTTGATTGGCTATAACATGTTACCCGCAGTGAAGCTTAGTCTATACCTCGGAGCACACTGTTTGCCGACAGTTAATACGAGCGAATCCCTTGTCTAAGTAATCCATATAAAAGTTGCCAGGTACTAAGAAGTAAGGGGGAGAGACACTTCTCGCTCTCCAAAAACTTTTCCCTTCCCTTTCTCTCCAAAACAAAAGTTCGACACATTACACACACCCTAGGCAAGTATGGTCCATTAGGTCTTTGGTGCTCGTATCCCTTTTTCTCGATCCTCTTTGCTAACTTAAGTGTCGAAAGGCCCCTATGGTCACACCCATAAGGGGCTTTTTGTAAGTATCAAAGAGTAGGAGGCGAAACTCGAAGCCTAGGCCCACTTTCAATGGGCTACACACGAGCTAGGATATCTTAGTTGGTCTAACCATGATCAACATTTTGGCGCCTATTGCTTTAAGCTACCATGATGATGATGGCTAAAAGCAAAAACAAGTAGTCGTAAGCTTCCCTTCTGGAGGATACCAATATCTCCTAATAAGGCAGAGGTGATCAAACACTTATACCTCAAAACGAAAGTACCAGAGTCTAATAGCTCAGGTCACTTGTCCAGTTGATGTTGGAAGAAAACAAAAAATACCATGAATCTACTAATTGCATCTCAAAAACATCTAAACGAGGTAACTTTTGACTCCTCATCGCAACCAATAAAAAATGATGATTTATGCAACATACACCTCACATGTTTATGATCTCAGATTTAGCATGATCACTAACCGCATGAAGACCTATGCAAACAACTGAACCACAACTATAGCAAAACACATGTGGAAGGCAAGTGCACAGTGACAAGTAAGCCAATCGAAAGCTAATCACCAAGGCCATCGCTAAAAGACTATGAAGATATGAACATAGACAAGTTCAATGAACACATCTGCCATGCCTCTAGCAAGCGTGATAAGAAGAAAGTCGAATCGTCCGTATGGGTGTTGCGTTCTATGCCAACAAATAGCTCATTCATCTCTCCAATCGTTGAGGAAACACTCCACAAAACTTCTGAGATGCCATCATGTGCAAGGCTTCCCTAACATACTAGTGAAAAGCCACCTTGCTTTGGTTTAACGCTTTCCTCGAGGCATCTATCACTTCATTCGATGACCTAGGAAGCAAGTTTCAACAACACTTCCTCAGTTCCCAAGTCTTATGAAGAGACTCCTTCATCCTCTATAATGTTAGGCAATGCCCTAATGAAACCCTATGAGCATACCTTGTACGCTTCAACTGAACGAAGCTGTAAGTTTTTAGGCTAAACATAGGAACGACTCTACAAGTACTCTTAGCAAGCATATATCTTAACAAAAGGCTCTTCAATGTAGTATCATTAGATAAGTCTGAATCCTTGGATGAATTCATGAAAGTCGCCAAGAAATATATAGCTTAAGAAGATGCCATCAAAGCTCCCTTTGAAGTGGAAAATAACATTAGCATCTTAGCAAAGATTCATCTAAGACCTTATGATCCCATACCATAACCCATTAGATGAGAAAAGTGTGAAAAGCAAAGATACAAATTCTAAGACTATACCTTGTATACACCCCTAACTCAACCACTTAATGAAATCATATACAAAGTCTAAAAGCAACTCTCGAGACCACCTAGTATTTAGGAGATGCCAGAAGTAGTGAACTTAAGAAAATACTGTGACTATCGCAAAGCACATGGACACAACACCAACGAGTGTCACCATTTCAAGAATGCAATTGAAGGCCTTATTTGTAAAGGCCGCATTGACCATTTTGTTGCAAACGAGAAAAACCAAATATAATGGCTAATCTAGCATCACTAAGTAGATAACCAATAGCAACACCATAATCAATAGGCTAATGCCCTTACGGATGAACAGAACCAAAGGGGATGACATGGTTAGGTTAACACCATATTTAACGAACTTAGCCACCTCTTAAGTGATATTACCCTGATACCCAAACATGAGGTGTACACCATGAAAAATAAGAACCTAAAGATCCATACAGCAGTAACTTTTACCAACATAGATGAGCAGGGAATTGACTTGCCTTACAACACTCGTTATAAACATTGAAATTAGGTACTTCGATGTTCTTAAGACATTTGTTGATGATGGAGTTTGACAGACATACTCTTCTATAGCACCTTTGAGCAAATGAAAGAATATCTTGACAAGCCTCTTCAATCGTCTAAACGCGGCCTTATAGGGTTTGGGGGCAGTAGACCAGTGCTTACAAAGGGGATCATCACCCTACCTATTCGACTAGGCGACGACGAAGATGTTGCCATGTAGTCAATAGACTTCGTTATTGTTGACATATGGCACCACATAGCATCCTTGGCAGATCAAGCATAACAAAATTCGACATGCTTATTAGCTAAAAATGCCACAAGGCAAAGTTCATGACCCCCACTAGAGTAAGCAAGGCCGGAAGCAATCAGGCTTTATCCAAAACACTCTACCTTAAAGCCTAATCTAGAAACAACATCATAAACATTGAGTCAACCAATACCCCTACTTCGACAATAAGGGGTGAACCTGCGAAAAAGACTTTAGAAGTCTAGATATCCTAAGCCCCTAGAATGATAACCAAAATAGGGGTTGAATTGCTAAACAACAATAAGGCCAAACTAGTTCCTTAAGGAAAGCTCAAATGTCTTCGCGTCTATCCCAGAAGACATGTTAGGGATCATTGGCATATCGGAGGCTACTTACCACCTCAATGTTAGTCCTACCATCCAACCAGTTAGGTAAAAGAAATGGTATGTCACCGTTGAGCATTAGGTCGTAATCAAGGAGGAAGTGTAGAAGTTGCTTTGAGTAAGCTTCATTCGACATGAGAAATACCCTACTTAGCTCACCAATACAGTGCTTATCAAGAAAGCGAATGAAAAGTGGTGCGTGTGCATTGACTACACTAACCTCAATAAGGCATGCCCAAAGGACTACTTCCTCCTACCGTATATAGACTAGCTTATCGATTCAATGTCTGGTCATATGCTTCTCAGTTTCATGGATGCCTACTTCGAATATAACCAAATCTAGATGGCCCCTTAAGATAAAGTCCATACATCCTTTGTTATAGACTTTGAGACCTATTGTTACAAAGTAATGCCCTTCGGCCTAAGAAACACAGAGCCACATATCAAAGGTTGGTGACCCACATCTTTAAGCAGGAACATCAAAGTCTACATTGATGATATGATTGCTAAGAGAAAAACTAGAAAAGACCACATTAATGACCTTCAAGAGATCTTCTAAACCCTCCACTAATTCCAAATGAAACTTAACCCCTAGAAGTGCATCTTTCGGTTGCTTCGGGCAAGTTTCTTGGTTTCATGGTCATAGAGTGAAGGATAGAAGGCAACCATGATAAAGTCAAAACAGTCTAGGACATTAACGGCCCTCAACCATTTCATATCACAAAGCGTTGACAAGTGTGTAGAAATTTTCAATTTGCTCAAACAGCTTGTTAAGTTTAAACAAACACCAACATGCCAGTGAGCCTTTTAAGAGTTAAAGAACTTCCTAGTGACTTTACCCATACTCTTTAAACTAATACTCGGAGAAGAATTGTAATTATACCTTGTAGTACTCGTCTAAGTTGACGGTTATGACCATTGACCAGTCTACTACATTAGCCACATCTTCTAAGGGCCTAAGCTTAGATATACAAAAATAGAAAAGTTTGCATTCACGGTAGTCATTGTAGCTCGTAAGCTTGGGCCTTGCTTCTAATCACATCCAATCGTCATACTAACGGATGTACCCCTTAGAATTGCTTTACAAAGGCTTAATACTTTAGGTTGAATGATGAAGTACTCCCTTGAGCTCAATGCCTATGGAGTCTAATTTCGTACAAGAGAAGTAATCAAAGCACAAGTCCTCACAGACTTTATAGCAGAATACGTTGGAGCAGATGAGCTTTAACTCGAGCTCACCATACCCATTTGGACACTCCATGTCGATGGTTCCTCTACTAAAGGGGGGGTATAGGACTGGTATTACATTACAAGGCTTGTATAGAACAAAGATCCTTTATGCCTTAAAGTTTGGTTTCCTAGCGAGTAACAATGAAGCCGAATATGAGGTACTCATTGCTGGCATGAACATTGCCAAAGACATTGGAGTGTAAAAACTTAGCATACACTTAAGCTTTATGTTGGTTGTATAGCAAGTCAAGGGAGAATACAAGACCAAGGGTGAAACATTGGAGAAGTACCTACACTTAGTATAGGATCTTCTCGTGGAATTCGCTTCTTAGGAAGTCAACAAGATCTTCGAGCAGAAAGTGTAGAGGTAAACAGATTATCTAGGATAACTTCATCCACCATTTTTGCATCACATGACTGCAATAAGCCACTCTTTATATAGTATCTCCTTAAGAGAAGTACAATAGTACAACAACAAGTCACTGAAATGATAGAGGTAGCCCTTGAGCCCTCTTAGATGGATCACCTTACGCTGTACCTTAGGATAAGGGTATTACTTGAGGAATGAGTTGAGGTGAATACGCTAACTTAAGCTGTAGCCAACTATACATTGATTAATGATGCACTCTACAAACGAAGACATAGCATCGTGCTTCTCAAATGCCTTTGAACATAAGAGGGTGGTCAAGTCCTCTAGGTGTTCAATGTAGGAATTTGTAGCAATCACATCCAGTCGTAAGCATTATACCTTTGAGTGCTTAGGCTAGGTTATTATTTACCCACTATGAAGGAAGATGCTAAGACCATGGTCTAGAGATACCACTCTTGCCAAAAGCATATGCCGATCACTCATATCCCCAGTTCGGAGTTATACCTCTTAACATGCCCATGGCCATTTGTGTAGTGGGAATTAAACGTCTTTGGACCCTTTCCAAAAGCCTTGGCTAGTGAACGATTCATCATGGCGGTAGTGGATTACTTCACCAAGTTAGTAAAGGCATCGATTGTTGCAACCATCATAGCTTGAGTTACTGCAACCATCATAGCCCGAGCTATCGAAGGGTTTATGCTTAACTACATTGATGGGAATCAACCTTCAACCATATCTAAGCTGAGGTTGACTAATCCCAAGCCGAGATTGATTAAGTTTTGTCGAGGCCAATCTAATAACAGAAGATTGAGGAGAAGAAAAGGAGACACTCGGCACCAAGTCTATCGTCTGCCAAGAAGTTGAGAGACCATACAACTGAGGACTCGAGGCCAAAGATCCACTCGGCACAGTACCGAGAGACTAGTGCCAACTAATTCTATCACTCGGCAATTATGGGCTGACTGTTCTATTGTCTCGGCTAAGCACCACAAGACTTTAGAAGCTCTTCTTCACATTCAGACATCTAACTACTGACCTAGTTTTGCCACTAAGGTTTAGGACTTGCTATAAATAGCAACATTTGTAATTATAAAAGAAATAATACACATATAGAGACATAGTAAAGAATATTCCCCATTCAGAGAGCGAAACTTTCCTCTTTCAAGTAAGGCTATACTTGAGCTAGTAGAGCTTGCGTTTGCCGGATTATTGAGTATTGATTAAACTCTTTAATCTTTCCCATGTTCTTATCAGTCTTGACCTTGAGATTGTGATGAACCTTTCATTTGAACCAGTTAGTGAGTTGCATCTAATCTTCATTTGAATCCCGATTGACATTTAGTGTTTGTAAGTTGTATCGAACCTTATTTCGAGTTTAAACCTTTGATTGTGTTTATGTGTTGGTGTGTGATATCCATACACGTTCACCTTCAAAACCCCTTGCACCATCTTCCTTTTTGATACGCATCATCTTGGTATTAGAGCTTTAAGGAGACGCATGTTAGTGTTCTTTAAAGTTTGTTTAGCCATTTGAACATCTGTTCATCGTCATCCTGTAGTATAATGTGTTGTTCGTATTTTTAGTAGTTGTGGTTTTGTGTTGTAGTTGAGTCCAGTAACATTAATTTTAGTAGTTAATTTTAGTTGTTGTGGAAGTGTTTGTCAGTAGTGGTAGCTGCAGAAGTTAAGATGTGGTTGTTTTTGGGTTACTATAATTGTGTTTTGTTATTTGTTCAATTTTCCGGAAAAGTACTGTACGGACAAGGATGTTGGAAGATAGTGTCAACAACATTGGTGATAGTCCTCGCGGATGTTTGGGATGACGTGTTGATAACTTAGAATATCAGATTCGGAATCTCACTAATTCTATCCAAGAACTTACTGGTTTAGTTAAGGTCGTAGATGTGATGGTCAAGAAGAAAGAAGGGAATGAACACCCACCAGTAGAGGTGATTCCAATGAACTTGACAACGATGAGCAATAGCTGAGAAGGAGATAAAACTAACTTATGCTGAGAAGAAGAAATGAAAGGAGTGTTGGCTCCGAAACAAATCAAGAAACCTAGAGAAGAGAGTCGAGGCCAAGAAGGGATATAGCTGAGTAGAGCTCCAACAGAAGTGGTCGATCTGAGGCGAACCAACTAGCTCGGAATGCGAGGGATGAACCTCGAGCACCTGGCTAAGGACTTGATAATATAAAGCTTAAATTGTCAACCTTCAGTGGAAGTAGCCAACTTGAAGAATTCCTTGACTGGGTTCCCCGAGTCGAGAAGTTGTTTAAGTGTTACGAGTGTGATGATCGAACAAAGGTTAAGTTGGCTTTATTATCCCTTATTAAATATGTAAGTCTTTAGTGGGATAAGTTAGTTGCCAACGAGATACTAAAGGAAAGGAGCCAATCAAAACTTAGAGGCTTATGAAGCATTGATGAATCAGTGCTTTGTGCCAACCTACTTTAAGCAAGAGATGCTTCATGCGTTCTAGCACTTGAGACAAGGTTGAAATACTGTTGAAGAGTATTTACAAAAGTTTGAGACCTTGATGATGAGATGTGAGATTGCCAAACCACAGGATCGTACCATTACTAGGCTCTTAAGTGGACTCTGGACGATATTGCCGACATAATTGAATTGCAATCGTTCAACTCTCTAGATGAGCTAATTAATTTAGCATTAAGAGTAGAGAGACAAAGGAGGAGAAGGCATTAGAGGTCGAGTAGTCGACCTTAACAAGGCAACCTCGAGCTTGAGAGGTATGCTAAGAAAAAATGGCTAAAGAGGATGATGGAGAAAGGAAAGCCTAGTTGACCTGTCCATGCTAAGAAAAAGATTGCCAAGAAAGAAAAGACATCCAACAATAAGGCCTGAGATGTGAAATGCTGCAAATGCTTAAGCTATGGACACATTGCGTCCTAACGCCTGAATAAGAGGTCATGGTCTTGAAGGGTAAAGGGCTCAAGGCTCAAATCGAGAGTCAGAATGACAAAAGTTCGGAAGACCAGTTAATAGAAAAAGATGTCTATGTTGAGGATCTGGATAAACTCTTAGTTATGGTGATACGAGCTAACCTGAAGGCAGATCCCAGACAAAGGGAAAATTTATTTCATATGTAGTGTTTGGCGAATGGGAAGACTTGTTCCTTAGTTGTTGATGAGGGGAGCTGCACCAACATTGTTTCTGCCAAGTTAGTAGAAAAGATGAAATTGTTGACTTACCCACATCCTCAACCCTATGGATTGAAGTAGTTTGATGATAAGGATATAGTCCATATGCATAAGAGAGCTTGAATAGCATTTAAGGCAGGATAGTCCAAGGATAAGATTGAACTTGACGTGGTGCCTATGAATGTTGCAAATTTGCTTCTTAGCCAACCATGGGAGTATGATCAGAAGGTGATCTATGATAGTTTTCTCAACACTTACATTATTCAGAAGGATGGGAAGACCTATTTCTTGACCCCCATGAACGTTGAGGAAATCTAGAGACACTCGGCATCTATGGTAAAGCGAAAGGGGAAGAGAAGTTTGTTTGGCATCTCGACCCGTGCTCAATGTTTAATGTAGAGGACGACTTCCTTACGGACATGCAGTAATGATGGGAATCAATCTTTGACCATATCTAAGTCGAGGTCGACCAATCCCAAGTTTAGACCGATCAAGTTTTTCTAAGGCCAATCTAATAACAAAAGATTGAGGGGAAGAAAAAGAGACACTTGGTACCAAGTCTGTCATTTGCTAAGAAGCCAAGAGATCGTACGATCGAGGACTCGAGGCCAAAGATCTACTCGGTACGGCATCGAGAGACTAATGCCAACTAATTTTATCACTTGGTAATTATGGGTCGACCCTTCTAGTGTCTCGGCTAAGCATCGCGAGACTTCAGAAGCTTCTCTTTGCACCTCGACATCCAACTATTGACCTTACCCAGTTTAGATCCTACTTCTTCTAAGATAGGCTGAGTGACTACATGCTGACTTCTATTAAACACAGTTTTATATTATTGTACATGTTTTCTTTATTTTATTTATGGGCCCATTCTTTAGAGTTTAAGGCCTTGTATATTATTTACAATTTTGCTACTAAGGCTTAAGGCTTAAGACTTACTATAAATAGCAACATTTGTAATCATAAAAGAGATAGTACACACACACAAACACGATGAAGAATATTCCCCATATAGAGAGTGAAACTTTTCTCTTTCGAGCAAGGCTATACTTGAGCTAGTAGGGCTTGTGTTTGCCGGATTATTGAGTGTTGGTTAAACTCTTTAATCTTTCTTTCATTTTTATCAATCTTGATCCTAAGATTGCAGTGAACCTTTCATTTGAACTAGTTAGTGAGTTGTATCTAATCCTCATTTGAATCCTGAACGACATTTAGTATTCGTGAGTTCTATCGAGCCCTATTTTGAGTTCCAACCCCCGATTGTGTTTGTGTCTTAGTGTATGATATCCATATACATTCACCTTCAAAACCCCTTGCATAACCTTCCTTTTTGAGATCCACTGCCCATGATATGCATCATACGTACTATCCTACTTCGGAGTACTGTATATGTTGATCACCAACAATGGGAGGCAATTCAACAATGATTGTTTTAGGTACTTATGCAACAAGCATAACATCGGGTTACACTACACCTTGGTAGCCCGTCCTTAGACTAATGACTAAGTTGACGCTATCAACAAGATAATTTTCAATAGTTTGAAGAAGAGGGTAGAATAAATAGGAGGTAGCTAGGCCGATGAGCTTCCCAATATACTTTGGGGATATCGCACGACATACAAGACTTCGATAGGAGAAAATCCATTTTGTTTTGTGTTTAGAGCAAAAGTTGTCCTCCTTACGAAGTTCAAATCACCCACTAGCAGGATATAACACTTTGATGTGAATACCAATCACATAGCCTTAAAGGCAAGCCTTGACACAATCGATGAAGTTTGCGATGTTGCCTGAGTACATATAGCAACCTATTAGCAGCGAGCCATACGATACTACAACTACAATATCCGATATAGGGTTTTCCACCTCAAAGATTTAGTGTGCAAAAAGTTAGAAGCAACTGGCTCAATAGAAGGTTGGGGCAAGGTTGGCCCAATTGGGAAAACCCTATATAAGTGGTCAATGATGTAGGGAAAGGTACTTATAAGCTCGAGACATTGGAAGGATGACCTATCCCTAGGGTATGGAATGCCTAGAATCTAAGAACTTACTTCCCTTAAGTTATAATGGCAAGAATCAAAAGCACATGTAAACATGGTTAAATGCAATGAATTGATGAAGATTCTTGCATGTGCTCTCTTCCTCTCTCACTTCTTACGTATCTGTACAACGTCTTGCTACACTTCGATGTGGCTTTGGGTTGATTTCCATCCCTGAACACACTTTCCCTCATTAGTCTTCACATTAACGCTACGGAAACGCGCCAAAGCATCGATCTACATCAAGCCCCTAATATTAGGTTGATTTTCATCCCCCCAAGCTTTGGCTAAGTTAGTTCTTACGTTAATGTTGCGAGTACCCTTCTTGGGGTGTCAATTTACATTGAGCCCTTAACCTTGAGTCAATTCTCATCCCTAAGCTTTGCTCAAGTTAAATCCTATACTAATGCCATGGGTACTGCATTTAGGCATCGATCTACATCGAGTTCCTAAACGTCAGGTCGATTTTCATCCCCGAACTTTTATCTATGAAAGGCATTATTATAACAGTTATTAAACACAACCCCAGGATAAACTGAATAGCGATAATTGAAGAGAAATACAATGAGCAAACAACAAATGATGAGTGGAAAAAGGGAACTTTATTTCATTAAAAAAACATAATATAAGGTTCGATGGGTCGGCAAATCAATATCGATTACATCTACACAGGAAGCTAAGAGATACAAAATCATGTAGCTTCTTTCTACACTATGTTAATGTGCCCACCTTGAGCAGCTACTCTCAACCCATCTTGGCTTCTTGCTTAGAGCTCTTCTCTACAAGGAACACATCTCAACTTCATCTTAGCTCATAACCCTTAAAGGGACAGTTATGGCTACCCTCCTATGCTCCCATAGAGCTGAGCTCTAAGGGTCCTAATGACACTCGACCTACAAGTAAAGGTCCCCTACTCTACCTTCTAGAGCCTCTCTTCCATAGAAGCAGTAGTGGGGATAGTTGATCCTGCTACTCTACCTAGAGTGTCAAGTTGCTAAGGCCCTACTAACGGCAAAGGAAGGCTAATGCTTTACCTAGAGTGAACTAAAGGACCTCGTATAGATGAGTTATGTAAATAATGTGTTTATGATATTTAATATATGAATGCTTAGTTATTTTAATAACATATTAATAAATAATACATGTAATACTACACAACTTTAAGCTGCTAGCTTTTGAATAATTTACATCCTTTATAAAAATATATATTTACTTATAAGTTAGGTTAATATATGTAAAATGGTTTATTCTAATGTTACTAGTAACCATGAGAATATAGATATTAGCAATAAAATAACTAGTATAATAATATTACTAGTAACATGAAATAATATATAAAAATAATTGAATTAGTATAAACCTGTTGGCTATATATCTTCTCTTCATTAGATTGTTTGGAATCATTCTTAGGTGTGAAAATGTCTAAATTACACTTAGAGTTGGATATACAATTATATAAATTAACTGAAAATTTTAGTGTTTGAGACACACTTTATAAATTATGATTTATAACAATGTTCTTGGAATTAAGTTAAACCCTCATAACTAGGTGATAAAAATTAAAAAAAGTAACTATATAGCTTTAATATTTCAAATTAAGCTCCTTTATATGCAATTTTCTTAAAAATACTAAGTTTATTAGTTTTAATCGCTATAATATAAAGTTTCATAATTTTAGATATAGTTTATGATAAAGCCTTTAAGATCACCTATGTGATCTTAATAATTAATTTTAATGAGTGAAATTATATATAAGATGTATATGAATAAGCTCTAAATAATCAATTAAACCTGTATATATATGTATATATATATCATGTATTAAAAAAAAAAAGTGTATTTAGGTCTTATCTTGAAATGTAAAACTAATGAAAAATTGGTTTTGAATAAAACTAAATGATAATATGAGTCTCCCAAAAATTATAAGAAATAGTCTTGTAAAGTCGGATTTCGAGAATAAATTGAAATGCAATCAATATAGATTATAACATAAAGTTTATCAGGTTAAATTTTAATTAGTCTAAAAATAAGAATTTTAGATTAGATATATAATATAATATTATACTATTTTTGAAATATATTATGAAGCTTTAGAAATAATAAATCATGATAAAATTTCATTCGAAATGTCATATAAAAATTGAACTAACAAATATATATATATATATATATATATATATATATATACATACATGCACTAATACATGGCACTGCCTTAATCAGGAGGTAAACCTTCCAATACATAAAGCAAAGAAGAGAGAGAGAGAGAGAGGGTGAAGAGAAAAGAGAAAGGACGGAAAAAAAAAAAAGAAGATGAAAAAAATAATAATAAGAAAATGAAGAACAAGAAGAAAAGAAGACTAGAAAATTTAATTTATTCAGTGTTCAATAATTCCAAATAATATCATTTCTATAATTATAAGTATTGTTTTTTAATTGCTGTTTAATAGTTATAGAAAAGATATATCCGTAATCTTATTATTTTCCTAAATGGAGTATTTTATCCATACAATTTCATAAATTTCTTCTTTTTTGAATTTCAAACTTAAAATATTGATATTTGTAGGATTTGTATATTGTAGACATCTTATTTTTACCATTTTTTAAATTGAGCTAGATTAATAAATAAATAGAAAATAAAAAAATGAAAATCAAAAGAAAAAATGAAAAAAAAAAAGAGAGTCGAGTCGTATTACATCGCATCGTATCATATCGAGTTACGTTGTGTCGAATTGAGTCGTGTTGTATCGTATTGATTCGCATCGTGTTAAACCGAGTCACATTGGATTGTTTGGGTAATGTGTATGATTAATTTAATAAATTTTTAAGTCATTGGAGAATTGGGTTTTATTAAAATAATTTTGGTTCAGTCTAATATAAAATAGATTTTTTTATCTAAATTATATTAGGCCAAATTAAATTTATTAGGTTAGATTAAATCTTAGATTAGATCAAGCTTTAAAAAATAGAAAGTTCGAATCAAATAGGGTTTTTAGAAATTAAATCAAATAGGGTTTATAAATTGGTAAGTGATATTAATTAAGGTTTTTTTTATTACACACATAATTCCACGCCTACAAGTACGACAAACACCCTTACTGTATGCCACATTCGCTTGATCCAATTTCCCAAATCCCATAAAGTCAAAAGTCAACAATCCATTGTTTGATGCCACCAATCTATTGTCCCCTAACTGCGTAGAATCCATCTTCACGCTGAACACGAATCTAACCGAGCGCTAATCCTCTGATGTCCGAAGTCCCTGACCCCATCTCAAGCCAACAGAAATCAATAATTGCCATTGATCCAAAGTCCCCTGATGCAAGCCAAAAAGCCTACAACTGACGCCGGCAATTCCAATCCACAAACCACATCCAACAACACATTTCTCAAAGCCCCAATCCCACAACAATTCCCTCAATTCGTAAGCCTCCCATGCATTCAAAAACGAGTTCCTGGACGTCCAACAAGCAGCAGCCACAATTCACCGATAGTGGAACACCAAAATTTCCCCCTCAAATCTGATCGATAATCCACTGCCGACTCCCTTTGAAGCACCAATCTGAACTCCACAAATCAAGCAGCTGCATGTCCCCAAAAGCCGATAGTCACACAAGCAAACGCACAACTCCCTTACCGAAGGCCATCCACAATCCGCAATACTTGTAGCCAGATGCAATCCCACGTTGAGCACTTAAAATATCGCCTGACATTTACAAATTCAACGTATTGCACGATAAGCCAACATCCACCAAACAACAATACGCTGCCTAACGAAATCACTAGCACACACGAAGATATGTACGATCACGATGCAATATTGATAACATGATCATGCATGACTCAGTTCGTGTAGATAAAAAATATTTTAAATTATTTTATTTTATTGGTTGATTCAATTTTATTTTATTAATTTGCTTTCTTTAAAGTGCAGGCTTTTTTAATGATATTTTTAGACAATTCCAATGAAATTTAGTTAAATTGAGTTTTCAATAAAATTATGTGTCTTTTTTTAAATAAATGTATCTTTAGCATATCTCACAGATGAAATGCGTATCTAGATTGTATCGAGATACGTATTTTACAGTTGAAATTTGAAAAAAATATGTATCAAGATACATATCTAAAGTATATCTAAATGTATCTTACAGTTGGGATTTTGAAAAAATATCTTTTTGATATGTAGTCGTTTAAAAGAAATAAAAATTCTTAATTGAATTTTTTTAAAAGGATTTAATTAGTTAGAGTTTTTCTTAATTCGGAAAAATTGGATTTCTTAGGGTTTTTTTTTTAAATAATAATAAATTGTTAATAAACATAAACTTGACTCAGTTTTTGAAATAAAAATAACACACCCATTAAATATTTTATAAAAAAAGAACTACGGCTGGTTTGATCTCGATTAGCGAGTATGTAGGTACTTTCGGAGTAACTGCATAAAAAAAATATATTTTCCCTTTTTTCTTAGAAATTCGTAATAAAAAATTACTTTAGTTATCTTTTGCTTTTTCTATATATTTTTTTTAGTATTTTTAGAAAATTATAAAAATAAAGCCCATCGATTTATTTAGTTTTCATATGGTGACTTAATCTTAATAGGTTAGCTTCTAAACCCGGGTTTTTTTAGTTTAATTTTCTAAAAAAATCGCAAGATTTTTTAGAATATTCGCAAACTAGTGGTCAAATTAGGGTTTTCCTACTTGAAAACCTTAATTTTATTTTTTACCAGTTGAATTGGTTAATGAATCCAATTTTTAAATTTTTTTTAAGAAAAATATTTCCTTACTTTAATGTTGAGTAATCTGTATTATCGGACTGGGCTTAATATAGGTTAAATTAAGGAAACCAAAATAAGACTAGATAGAATTGGCGACTCCATTAGAAAATCCTACTGGGCTAGGTTTTATTTTCAGTAATTATTTGCATGTTTAGATGTGGTCAAACTTAGGCTGCCTTAGGAACTTAGGACGAGCCGCCATTATGTAACCCTCAGGTCGTTGGGGTCTTTACTCTCGCTTGGCGGTGATAGGCAAGCCCACTTAAGTTTCGATGTAGCTCATTAGACTTCTCCTTAGAAATCTTTGGAGTTACAGAGCCTGAGACCTGTAAACCTACCCTCTTGCATAATCCTTTTTGAAAAAAGGGTAGTTATTCTTAAATTATAGGAAAAGCACATTCAATCCGTGGTTGACTCGATCTCATTCTTCAAAAATGGGGAAATTCATGAAAAAAACCGATAACCCTTATATATAAGTATTTGCAAACTTCATTTTTCTTAAAATATCTTATTTCAAACCTACTTATATATAAGGGCATTTCCTAATCACGGATTCATCATATTTTCTATAATTTATTAATTACTACCCTTATTGCATTGCATGCGTATGTAGCATACTGCATTTCTTTTATTTGAGTTTATTCTCCTCATGCTTGTTTCTATTTAATTGTTTTCATTCCTTGTATTATATGTGTTTTATTTTATTTTTATCGTCTCTTGATGAATGAAAGGTTGCTAATTTCTAAGAAAATTCCTTTAAAAAGCTGCAAAATTATTAATGTCATATCCAACTTTATTGTAAATTTACTAGCCTCGTTGTAAATAATAGCTGCATTGCATTTTATTTGTATTTTTTTTTTTTTTAGTAATATAGATATGGAGAGTCAGGGTAGTGTCAATCTAGAGCCCATCTATGAAGTCCAGTTAGATAAGTATTCCTTCCCCAAAGCCATCTTGAGAGATTGGTTGAACTAACTTTCGCCTGCCAAGCAAGATCACATTCGCAAGAAGATCAGGTCGGTCATATCCCTCATGTGGGTCCAGCTCCACTGGCCTCTAATTTGGGCCCTTATCCATTACTGGGATCCAGAATCAATAGCTTTCAATTTTAGCCTATACGTATTGACTCCTACTATAGAAGAATACTCATAGCTACTTGGCGCCCCGCTTCTCGAAGCAAGCATAACCATCCCCAATCTTAAAGTCCGGCCTGAGAAAGCTTTCATGACCTTGCTAGGAGTTAAAAAGTTAGCCCTGATGCCGTTCTTATCTTCAGAAGGCAAGAAGTGTTTCGGTATCTTAAGATTAGTAGAGTGGTTCTCAAGACTAAATGCTTATCAAAAGTATTGTCAGATCTTTTGAGAAGAATATAAATCATAGGTTGACAAGAGAGTAAATGCTTTTATCGTAGCAGTATTTAGGAAAGTGTTATTTCTCGTTAGGTTCGGTTAAGTTCATTATAGGGTTGCTAAGTTAGTAAATCAATTCCTAGTTGGTAAATCCTATATACTAGCATTACTGGTAGAATAGTTCAAGACACTTACCCACCTAAAGAAGTAGAGTCATGGTTATTTTACAGCTAACCTTACAATTCTAGCCATATGGTTTCTTATTCATACATAGTTCAAGACACTCACCCACCTAAGAGTTCTTGACCTAAAATATGAACTTGATTGACGACTTTGCCCGCCACCTCAAGGTACCAGATGAAGCTCAATTTAATGGATAGGTGTCAGTTATCAGCAAAATGTAGCCAATAGACTTTATGTGGATAGCTAGATGGAGCCATTGCACTCAACCCATCTTAGGGTGTATCAATTATGCAATGGTCCCCCTTATTGGTGTTACAGGTTGTATAGAATATTTCCCAGCTTGTGTCATCAAACAGCTGGATCCACTTCAAGAGATAGCCTACAAAGACTCCTTGGATGTCATCACGATGAATTATCAAGATCTGTATCTACCTACAGCTACTCTGATCAAATAACTAGCAAAACTTGTGAAGTTATGGGAATGGAGAGAAGTCAAGAAAATAGTTAATGTGGGAACTTTGAGGGGTAAAGTTGGAGAATACCGAGCCACGAAGCAGTTCATCTATGATCAGTTGGAGAAGACTGGAAAGATACGGTATGAAGCTCTAGACGTATTCAAATATGAGCTAGAACTAATATGTCTTTCACCCATCGAGCAGGCCTACTGAGATGTCATACAGGCTAGAGTTGAAGCTCGGTTCCAAGAAAGTAGGAGAATCATTGAAGAGTTAAAGCTGGAGAATGAGAGACTGCTAAAAGAAAATCAATTCTTGAGGAGCAAGATTCGAGAAAAGGGATGTTATGGTACAAAAACTTATGAGAGAAGTTGATGAATCTCGTCCCAGTCGGATCTATTGACTCTTGTAGATATAGGATTTAAGTTTTTAAGAAAATTAGTTAGGAGTTTTTCATTTCTTTTCTTTTAGTCCATTGTATAAGTTGGATCTTGTGATTAATAAATTTGTAGTTTTAGTAAATAAAATTTTCATTAATTATGCAGTCTCTTACTCATTATTATTTTTATTATTTATTTATTTGTTTTGTTGACTTTTAAAAAGAAAAAAAGAGAAAAGAAAATTTGAAAAAAAAAAAAGAAAAGAGAAAAAAAAAAACATAAAGAAGAGGCAAACAACAAAAACAACAAAAATCACAATAAAAAAAATCTTTAATTCACCAAAAAGGCTAAAATTTGAGTTTTCGCATAGGATTTTGAAGATAGTGTCCAAGCGAGTAGACTTAGATAAAAGCTTGATATTCACTCGTTCTAAGGCCAAAATGTCAACTCAAGGCATTGGAAACATCAATCAAACCGAGCTCAACTTGAGAGTAGCAACTCTAGAAGAAAACATGAATAAGATGGCCCAACAAATCCAGGCTCTCACTCGGGCTATTGGGATTCTTAATAACAGATGTCGAGCCCTATTTCGATTTTCTTAATTCAACTTATATTAAACACAGTTCGCTTAATATGAATTACTTAATATTAAATTAAGGAAATACTTTTAAAAAATTTTAAAAATTAGAGTCGCCAACCAGTTTAACTAGTAGTCTATAGATATTCTAAAAAATTTAATTTTTAGAAAATTGAACCAGAAAACTAGGTTCGGGAGCTAACCTATTAAGATTGAGTTACCATGTGAAAATTAAAAAAATTGATAGGCTTTATTTTTGTAACTTTTCTAAAAATATTAAAAATATACCTAAGTTCACAAACATGTAATTAAAAATTATTTTTATTACGAATTTCTAAAGAAGAATATTTTTAGACGATTGCTCCAAAGGTGCTTACGTATCCATTAATCGAGATCAAACCGATTGTAGTTCTTTTTTATAAAATTTTTGGTAGGTGGGTTATTTTTATTTTGAAAATTGAGCCAAGTTTACGTTTCTTATCAATTTATTATTTTAAGGAAAATAACAAACCTAAGAAATCTAATTTTTCCGAATTAAATAAAAAAAAAACCCTAATTAACCAAATCTTTTTTTTAAAAAAAAAACTAAACTTAAGATTTTTTTATTTTTTTTAAACCACTATATGTTAAAAATATTTTTTTTATTATTAAAAAACATGATTTAAAAGAAAAAACTTAATTCAACTAAAAAATTGCAACAAAATAAATAACAAAAAAAAAGAATTGCACTTAAATAAAAGAAATAATTTAATAAAATAAAAAGATAAATAAAAAAAAATATTAATAAAAAAAATATAAAATTTTTCCTAACGTTGGATCTTGAGAGTTGGGCGATCATAAGGCACTATTGAGTGAGAGTTAAGTGAGTGTGGGCGAGCGTGGGCGTGTGCCGGGCGAGTGCGGGTGAGCGAGGGGCAAGTGCCGGTAAGCGCTAGGTGAGTACGGGTGGGTGCTGGCAATAGTGGGCGAGGCCCAAGTGAGCATGGACGATTATGGGTGAGTGAGGGTGATAGTAGGGGATGCTTAGGCGGTGTTATGGGGATGACTGGGCGAGAGCACGGGTGACTGGGCAATGGCTTCAACGATGTTGGCGATACATGTGGTTGCGGGTGGTAGTGTTTTGGTGACTGTGTGGCAGCACATGGTATGTGGTGGTGGTGCTTTGGTAACGTATGTGATGGTGTGTGTAGTGTAAGTGGCATGTGATTAAGAAAACCTTCCTTTGAATCCCTTATTGATATGTTATTTATAAGCTCAAAATCGAATCTTTCATATTGAAGATACGATTGCGATTCTTCCAAGATTTACCCTAACTTCTAGAAACTCTAGTTATTTTGGGCTTTCTATTTCAGGCCCGATCCGATCCTAATTAAATATAGCCCGATAACTCAATAAATCTAATTTGAGCCCCTAAATTAGATGAATTTTTATTCTATAATGGTCTGGCCTAAAATTAATTAAGTTTATATCGTCACCTAATCCGACAATCTAACTCAATTTTATTTAACATAACATGACTCAACTTATGACTCAACTTGCTATGACTTGACTTGATTTTCTTTTTTATTTTTCATTTTTTTCTTTTAATTTTCGTTTTTTATTTTTTTGTTTATTTATTAACCTAGCTCAATTAACAAAATTGATAAAAAAAAAATTGGCAAAAATGAGATGTCTATAGTTATCCCTCTTTGTAGTGAAGTTTGATTAGAACTTTACTATAAAGACAAACGAGATATCCATTTTTGTCAAACTCAACTTAAATAATCTGAAAAAGATAGATCTCTTCAAGATTTCTCTTTGTTTTTAGTGGATAATCCAAAAAGGATAGATCTCTTCAAGACTCGTTTTGGTTTAACTCGAAGAGGATAGATCTTTTTGAGATTTGTTTTGGTTTAATCCGAAAAGGATAGATCTTTTCTAAATTTGTTTTGACTTGTGATCTGAAGAGGATAGATCTCTTCAAGATTTTTTTTGGTTTGGTTAGTAGATGACCCAGAGAGGATAGATCTCTTCGAGATTGGTTTTGGTTTATCCGAAGAGGATAGATCTCTTCGAAATTCAGCTTAGTTAATCTAAAGAGAATAGATTTCTTCGAAATTCAATTTGGTTAATCTAAAGAGGATAGATCTCCTTAAGATTGGTTTTGGCTAATTCGGAGAGGATAGATCTCTTTGAGATTGGTTTTAGTTGATCTGAAGAGGATAAATCTCTTCGAGATTCGACTTGGTTTCAAAAGCTAGCTTAATTCTTCAAACTATCTCTTTTCCAAAAACTTTTAAGATTATTTTTTCTGGGATTGAAGAATTTCCTAAATAGCAATTGATTGGTATGCTTACATCAACTCCCGATATTTATTCATTCAATTGGCAGAATTTCACTAAAGGACTGTGATTGCTTCTTCCTTCTTTTTTCCTCTTTTCTTCTTTTGCTTTTCTCTTTTTCTTTCAATAAAATCTTCTAAACTTTTAAGTCTCGTAATTGTACCATTCTCATTCCTTGAATTTGCTTTGTTCGATACCAAATTTCAATTTCCTCTCTCCATGACTTTTGAATGATCAATCTCTTTTCGTGGAAAAAAAAATTAAATTATTAAGAACATTCGATTTCATTTTATCTGGTGATTCAGATTCATTGGTAATGCTTTGGTGTTTAAGTGTATGAGGCTAGAAAAACATGGTACTCAAGGGTTTATTAGTGAAGTGTTTGTTGGTTAATGACCGTTCGAATTTGGAAACATTCATGGATATCAACTTTACTTGTAAACGATGAAAGATTAACTATAAACTTATTCAAGAAAAATTGAAATCTTTATCGAACTCAGTTTTCATGGATAATATAACTTGGCTACATCTGAATTTACCGATCCCCTTAATTCTGCGCCATCCATCTCTATCAACATTAATGCACCTCCCGATAATACCTTTTTTACCACATAAGGGCCTTCATAATTCGGAGCAAACTTGTCCCTCGGGTCTTTTACATTTGGCAACACTTTCTTCAACACCAAGTCTCCTTCTTTGAAGTATCTCGAGCGTACTTTCTTGTTAAAAGCTCAGATCATTCGTTGTTGGTAGCACTGACCATGACATATCACTGTAAGCTTTCTTTCATCTAAGAGATTCAAATGTTCCATCCGCTTCTTCACCCACTTTGCTTTATCAAGTTGAGTTTCTACCAATACTAAAAAAAAAGGTATTTCTACTTCCACTAGTAGTACTACTTCAGTTCCATACACCAATGAATACGAAGTTGCACCAATAGAGGTTCTGACTGAGTTTCTGTAAGCTATGAGGACAAAGGGAAGCATCTCATGCCAGTCTTTATAAGTGATTGCCATCTTCTCAATGATTCTTTTGATATTCTTATTTGCGGCTTCAACTGCTCCATTCATCTAAGATTGATATGGAGTTGAGTTTATGTGATTGATCTTGAATTGGTGACACACTTCATCTATCAACTTGTTATTTAAATTCGTCCCGTTGTTTGTAATAATAGACTCGAGTGCACCGTATCTTGCAATAATAACTCTTTTCAAGAATTTGACCACTACTCTTTTGGTCACCATAGCATACGATGTTGCTTTTACTCACTTGGTAAAATAGTTGATCACGACTAAAATGAATCTATGTCCATTTGAAGCTATTGGCAAAATTGGACCGATCATGTCAATCCCCCACATCGAGAAAGGCTAAGGAGCTAACAATACATACAATTCTTAGGAAGGAGCGTTGATTTTGTTAGTGTACACCTGGCAAAGGTGACGGTACCTCATGTGCTTGATACAATCTGATTCCATCATTGTCCAAAAATAACCCATTCTCATGATCTTTCTAGCTAACATACACCTATTCATGTGAGGACCACAAACTCCTTCATGTACTTCTTTCATTAATTTCTCAGGTTCTTCTTCATCTACATACCTTAGCAATGTTGCATTTGGTGACCTCTTATATAATGTGGCTCCACTTAATTGGGAATGAGTAGCCAATCTTCTTAAAGTTTTTTTATCTTTTCGATCAGCATCTTGAGGAAACTCCCCCATTTGAAGTAATTTTTTGATATCATGATACCATGGTTCTTTTGTTCCCTTCTCTTCAACTGTAAGGCAAAATGTTGGTTTTTCTTCCACCTCAATCTTCAAGGGTTGAATTTCTATCCCATCTGTGACTTTTACCATTGACCCTAACGTAGCCAATGCGCCGACAAATTGATTTTGGATTCTTGGAATGTAAGTGAATGAAATCTTCTAAAATTTTTCAATTAGCTTTCCTAAATGTTCATGAGAAGGTATCAATTTATCGTCCTTCATCTTATATTCTCCTAAGATCTGAAGAATTATAAGGGAAGAATCTCCGTATACTTTAAGCTCTTGTATTCCCACATCTAGCTCCATTTTGAGTCCCAAAATGCAAGCTTCATTTTCTGCTATGTTATTGGTATATGGAAATGTTAACTTCGCTGTCATAGGGAAATGGTTACCTTTCGGTGATACCAATATTGCTCCTATCCCACATCCAAACATGTTGGTTGATCCATCAAAATACATCCTCCATCCCAATTTCTCATCATTCAATTTATTTGCCATCATCACATTTTCATTAGGAAATTGTGCTTTTGAACCATCGTCCTCATCTTCTAATGGGTATTTTGCCAATTGATCAGCTACTGCCTACCCTTTGACTTACATACTTGATATCAAATTCAGAGAGTAGCATCTGCCATTTCGATATTCTACCAATCAATGTCGGCTTTTTTGCTAAATACCTCAATAGGTCATGTTTTGTTAATAACTCTATTGAATAATAAAGAGTGTATATCAAATTCAGAGAGTAGCATCTGCCATTTCGATGTTCTACCAATCAATGTCGGTTTTTTTGCTAAATACCTCAATAGGTCATGCTTTGTTAACAACTCTATTGAATAATAAAGAGTGTACTGCTTGAGCCTATGCATCACACATATTAAGGCACAACACGTTCTTTCCACTTCTGAGTATTTTTGCTTGCCTTCTATGAATTTCTTGCTCAAATAGTATGTAAGATGCTATTTTCTTCCTATTTCATTTTTCTATCCCAACATTCATCTCATCAATTCTGGAAGGATTGTTAAGTAAAGGATCAAAGGCCATCCTGGTGTAAGAGTGACCAGTACGGGAGGATTCATGAGATACTCTTTGATTTCAGCAAGTGCTCGCTCAAACTCTTCATCCCATTCGATCGTTGCATTCTTCCTCAAAAGTTTAAATAACGGCTTGCATCTATCAATTAACTGCAATACAAACTAAGCGATATAATTCAACCTTCCTAACAATCCTCAAACTTCTTTTACAGTTTTAGGTGCTAGCATATTTACGATTGCCTTGACTTTATTTGGGTCTACTTTGATTCTTTTTCTACTGACTACAAAACTAAACAATTTTCTTGAAGTTATTCCAAAGGTGCACTTTTCAAGATTTAACTTCAATTGAAACTCCCTTAATCGTTCAAATAACTTTCATAAAATATCCACATGATTTTCATCCTCATATTTAGCGATCATATCATCCATGTAAACCTCAATTTTTTTATGCATCATGTCATGAAACAAAGATACCATAGCACGCTGATAAGTTGCCCCAGTGTTCTTTAACCTAAAAGGCATCACATGATAACAAAATGTTCCCCAAGTAGTAATGAAAGTGGTTTTGATTTTATCCTCTTCTACCTTCTTAATTTGATTATATTTCGAAAAACCATCCATAAACGAGAGAAGATGGTTGCCGACCATGTTATCCATTAATACATCAATATGTGGCAAAGGAAAGTTATCATTTGGTATCGCTTGGTTTAAATCTCGGAAATCTACAGGGACCCTAACCTTCCCATTTTTCTTCAACATTGGCACCACATTGGCTACCTATTCGTGGTAATCCGATACTTTTATGAATCCAACTTCTCACAACTTCTTCATTTCTTCTTTTATTTTGAGGAGTATATCCAACCTAAATCGTCTAAGCTTTTGTCTTTTTAGTTTTATTTCCTCCCTGATTGGCATTTTATGAACTACAATAGACAAATCTAAACTGGGCATATCTTCATAAGACCAAGCAAATATGTCCAAGTATTCTGATAACAATTGTGACAATCTAAACTAGGTATATCTTTATAAGACCAAGCAAATATGTCCAAGTATTCTGATAACAATTATGACAATCTAAACTGGGCATATCTTCATAAGACTAAGCAAATATGTCCAAGTATTCTAATAACAATTGTGACAACTCCTGTTTCTGATTATCTGTTAAATTACCGCCAATTTTCAAGTTTCGCGGATTTTCCTTTGTCCCCAGATTGATCATAACCATCAGTTCATCAATAATCACTCTACCCTGGTCATGTTGATGCTAACTCTCCTGAATTTCATTTGGAGTCTCAATATCATCTCCAATGTCAGACCTAGCAGGGTCGAAGGTAATATTGGTACTTCATCATTTACATGTGCGAGATGTCTATTATGTTCATCATTTTTATCGGATCTGAAGAATAAAGGAAAATAAGAAAAGAAAAGGACAATGAATAAATAATAAAGAAGAATTGATAGAAAGAAAGGAATGAATTTTATTGAATGAATGAATTCAAATTGTCTAAAAGAAAAGGCTTAACTAATAGGACTAATTATCAAAATCAAATGTTCCTAATTAATCTAATGTTGTGTTTCTAAAGAGACTTATTAATGGGAATGAAAAACCGGTTGCATAAGGAAACTGGTACGCCAATATCTTCTTTCTCGTCTGGACCGATGCTGCATTGTTGAGTCAAGGTCTTGGATAAACTGGCTACTTCTAGTTTTTGAACATTAGCTGGTACTGGGAATGTTTAGCGGATGTTCAGAAAGTCCATGTGAGCATGGTACAACTAATCTTCTCTCTTGCTTCTTGTTTTAGTCTTCATTTCTTGAATATCCTCTTCAGTGGACTCATACCTAAGTCCAAATGCTCCAATCTGCTACTTAAACTATTTTAAGCGACCCCGTACCCCCTGTCTTAACTCTTCAATCATACTGACTTCATAAAAAATCTACAATCTTGACTCCTCCAATTCTTCATTCCCAATATAGGGAATAGTTGTCTCTTTGTAAATCTCGTAGTCTTGCTCCCTGAGAATAATAACCAATTGCCCATTGGCTATGAATTTTACTTTTTGATATAGATTGGATGGAATTTCCCTTGTTGAATGAATCCATGGTCTTCTTAATAGAACATTGAAAGTTCGTAGTATATCCAAAACTTGAAATGGAATAGTAAACATCTATGGACTGATCTCGACTTGCATCCTAATTTCTCCAATTATCTCCCCTTTTTGATCCATTAAAAGCTTTTACTAAAATCGAGCTAGGCTTTATCTCAATTGCATCGACTCCAAGTAAATTTAGTGTCACCAAAGGACATACATTCAATGAAGACCCATTATCTATTAGAACTCAAGCAACCATTTTCCCTGTACGCTTAACCACTATGAAGAGGGGCTTTGTATGTTAGTCTCCTTCTCGACAACATTTTGATCTTTATCATCCATATCTTCAAAGATCTTTTGAGAAACCTCTTCTATAGTAGACTTCCTCTTGGCTTCCTCAGTCTGATCATAAACTCGTCTCCAACATGTGAGCCTACCAACCATAGGTGATGAGGCCCTAGTTGTCCGATTCATCACTTAGTAATTCTTCGAGGCTATTGGGACATTGAAAGCAATCTTCTTAGGCTTTCCCAATTCCTCAACCTTCTTAGTCTTCCCATGATACTTGAAAACCAACAGCTTAGGCCTATCTCCAATCATTCCAACCATCTTTGCCACCTTCTTGGCTTCTACAATAAGTTGTCTTCTTCCTCAAATTCTGGACCCTATCTAGTAGGTGGTGCGTTAGCATATACAACAAGTGAACCAGCATAATCTACCAAATACTCAAATACTCCAGCTTCATATCTTTTTCTAAGCTCCTTCTGAGTACTTCTCTTTCGTAGTTTTGGAATTGTCATAGCCATGATATTAGCTTTCTTTATCTTCCCATCGTTCAGCAGTAGATATATTATCGATCTAGTTTAAGTTCTATCCCTAAGATTCGTATTTTGCAAGTACTCGACTTGCTTTAGATTCTAAGCTATCTCCTCAATAGTGATGGGGAGACTATCTAGATCAATCTCCGGTTCAAAAACTTTAGCTATGATCATGTTGATTGAATTTCCATGATTTGGCAGAAGATTGTTACCCACATTAGGAGTAGGAGTTTGAATGAAATCTAATTGAACTAATTTTGTGTCAATAAGATCCTAGATCTTATTTCTAAGTCTCCAACACTGATATGTAGAATGCCCTATTTGCCCCAAATGATAATCACAACAAAGCTCCAGGTTATAATCCCTCGGTCTTTGTTCTTCCCTAGGTATTTCAAATGTCAGAAAGTTCTCTTTCCTTAATCGTGCAAGAACTTAGCTTAAAGGAATGGGAATATGGGTAAACTGTCTTCTTTGTAGGCGGTTGTTTTGATTCGAATTCGTTAGGGGATTAGATCCTCCCATCATGGCTATTGGGGCTGCGGGTTTGATAAGATTGCTGGTATTGACAACGCTTACAGTGACTTCTTTGGCTTTGTTGTAAAATCTCACTGGAGGTGTCTTTTTCTTAGTTGCTTTAGGATTAGGAAGCCTTCCAGTAGCGATAGCTTCCTTAATTTAGCACCCTAAGGCCACAATTTTTGCAAAGTTAGAAGTGGGGTGCCCGACCAAATGTTGGTAATATGGGCTTCCAAGAGTGTTGATGAAGGAGAAAGTTAAGTCCTTTTCTATCAAGGGTGGAGTTACCCTAGTTGCCATGCCCCTCCATCTCTAAGCATATTCTTTAAAGTTTTCGATGGCCTTCTTTCGTAGATTATTCAAATCCAACATGGACGGGGCCACTTCAATGTTGAACTTATACTAGTTATAGAAAGCTCGTGTTAACTTATCCCAAGTATCGATCTCATTCAAATCTAATTGGGTATACCAAGTTAAGGCAAGCCTAGTTAAGTTGTCCTGAAAAGTTTGGACCATGACCTTGTTATACTTCGTATATTTTTCCATTTTCCTGATGTATAACCGAACGTGGAGTTTTGAGCAGCCAGTCCCATTGTATTTCTCAAATTCCAACACTTTAAATCTTTCCGGGAAGTCATCGTCTTCATATGTCGGCAAATTAATCATCCTCATCTGTTCAAACCAGTTAACCATTTCCAAGGTTTTCATTTTCTCGGTTAACTTTTACATGAACTTTCTTTCCATCTCGCAGTGTTTCTCTTCAATCTCTTTCCTCTATACTTTAGCATTAGGGACCGATTCTTCATTTTCTAGTTCAGGGGGAGGGGTCGTTTCTGCATTCCGATTTAGGTTGACTTGAGATCCTTGTCTATCATTAAGAATCCTGATAGCTTGAGTGAGAGCCTAAATCTGTTCAGCCATCTTGTTCATGTTTTCTTCCAGAGTTACTACTCTCGAGTGGGGCTTGGTTTGACTGACATTTCCAGTACCCTAGGTTGACATCCTGGCTTTAGATAGAGTAAATATTAGGCTTCTAGTTGAGTCTACTCGTTTAGACGTTATCTTCGAAATCCTATGAGAAAACCCAAGTTTTAGACTTTTTGGTGGATTAAAGTTTCTTTTTTTTTTTTGTTCTGTTGTTTACCTCTTCTTTTTGTTTTTTTTTTTTCAAATTTTCTCTTTCTTTTTTCATTTAAAAAGTCAACTAAACAAATAAATGAATAATAATAATAATAATGAGTAAGAGACTGTGTAATTAATGAAAATTTTATTTACTAAAGCTATAAATTTATTAATCATAAGATCTAACTTATACAACAGACTAAAGGAAAAGAGAAGAAAAACTCTTAACTAATCTTCTTAAAAACTTAAATCTTATATTTACAAGAGTCGCCAGATCTAGCTAGGACGGGCTTCATCAACTTCCCTCATAAGTCTTCGTACTGTAACATCCCTTTCTTGGATCTTGGTCTTCAAGAATTAATTTTCCTCCAACAGTCTCTCATTTTCCAGCTTTAACTCTTCAACGATTCTTTTACTTTCTTAGAATTGGGCTTCAACTCTAGTCTGTTTGGTGTCTTGGTAAGCCTACTTAGTAGGTGAAAAACATACTGGTTCTGACTTGTGTCTGAATACGTCTAGAGCTTCATACCATATCTTTCTAGTTTTTTCCAACCGATCATAAATGAATTGCTTGGTGGCTCGGTATTCTCCAACTTTGCCTCTCAAAGTTCCCACATCAACTATCTGCTAGTCGTTGATTCAAAGTAGTCGTGGGTAGACAAGGATCTTATAATTTATTGTAACAACGTCCAAAGAGTCTCTGTAGGCTATCTCTTGACGTAGACCCAACTGTCTAGTGACACAAGTTGGGAAGTATCTTGTACAATTAGTAATACCAATAAGGAGGACTCTTACATAGTCGGCATACCCTAAGACTGCTTGAGTGTAATGGCTCCATATAGCTGTCCACATAAAGTCTACTAGTTGCATTTTGTTGATAACTGACACCTATCCATTAAATTGAGCTTTATCTTGTATCTTAAGGTGGCGAGTAAAGTCGTCAACTAGGTTCATATTTTCAGTCAGGGATTCTCTGAGAAGATTCCCTCCATACCCCTATGTGTGACTAAGAAACCACACGGCAAGGATTATAAGGTTAGCCATGAAATAGCCGTACATTTGCTTCTTCAGGTGGGTGAGTGTCCTGAACTATTCTGCTAGTAACGCTGGTATATAGGATTTACCAGTTAAGAATTGAGTCACTAGCTTTATTACCCTATAATGGACTTAACCATATCTGAAGGGAAATAGCACTGTCCTAAACACTGCTACAATAAATGCGTTGACCCTCTTTTCGGCCCACGATTCATATCCTCCATAGAAGATTTGACAATATCTCTAATAGGCATGTGGGCTTAAAAACCACTCCACCAATCTTAAGATGCTGAGACATTTTTTGCCCTCTGAAGACAAGAATGGTGCCAAGGTTGACTTCTTGACTCTCAACAATGTGATGAAAGCTTTCTTGGACTGGACTCTGAGATTAGGGATAGCTATGCCTTATTTGAGGGGTAAGGCACTAAGTAGCTGCAAGTACTCTTCTATAGTGAGTGTCAATATGTGTGGGCCGAAGTTGAAAGCCATAGAATCTGGATCCTAGCAATGAGTAAGGGCCTGAATTAGAGGCTAGTGGAGTTTGACTTGCATAAGGGATATGATTGGCCCGATCTTCTTATGAATGTGGTCTTACTTGGCAGGTAGAAGCTCATTCAACCAATCTCTTAAGATAGCCTTAGGGAAGGAGTACTTGTCTAACTAGACTTCATGGACGGGCTCTAGATTGACACTACCTTGACTCTCCATAGTTATATTACAAAAAAAAAAATATAAACAAAATAAAAGGCAACAATTATTTACAACAAGGCCATTAAATTTAGAATAAAGTTAGATATGATGTTAATAATTTTGCACCTTTTTTCAAAGATTTTCTTAGAAATTGCGCAGTCCTTCATCAACAAAGGAGCAATAAAAAAAATAATATACGTATAACATAAGAAAATAAAATATTTACAGAGAAACAAACATAATTTAACATATAAAAATGCAACATGTTACACACAGATGCAATGCAGTAGAGCAGGTAATTAATAAATTATAGGAAGTATGATAAATCCGCGATCAAGGAGTACCCTTATATATAAGTATGTTCAAAATAGGATTTTTAAAAAAATGAAGCTCATAAATACTTATTATAAGGGTTACTGGTTGTTTTTTCTTGAAGAATAAGATTGGGCCAACCATAGATTGATTAGGCTTTTTCTATAATTTAAGAATAACTACCCCTTTTTCACAAAGGATGATGCAAGAGAGTGGGGTCTATGAGTCTCAAGCTCTATAGTTTCAAGGCTTTCCAAAAAGAAGCCTAGTAGGCTATATTGAAGCTTGAGTGGGCTCACCTATCACCACCAGGTAGAGATAACAACCTTAGCGACCTGAAGGTTACACAATGGCGGCCTGTATTAGGTTCCTAAGGTTACTCAGGTCTGACTATATCTAAACACATAGATGGTTAATAACCCCACCCCCCTAATAACTCCCATAGTACAACTATAATACAAAACAAAAAGAAAATAATAATAAAAAAACCCATTAATAATTTTTTTTAATTTTCACATGATTAGCCTACTAGGCTTGCCTAATTGAGTCGTCGAGTCGTCGATTCTATCGAGCCTTATTTCGATTTCCTTAATTCAACTTATATTAAACACAGTCTGCTTAATATAAATTACTCAACATTAAATTAAGGAAATACTTAAATTTTTTTTAAAATTGGAGTCGCTGATCAGTTTAACCGGTAAAAAAACGAAATTAGGGTTTTCGAGTGGGAAAACCCTAATTTGGCTACTAATCTACGGATATTCTAAAAAATTTAATTTTTAAAAAATTGAACCATAAGATCGGGTTTGGGAGCTAACCTACTAAGACTAAGTCATTATGTGAAAATTAAAAAAATTGATGGATTTTATTTTTTTAGTTTTTCTAAAAATATTAAAAACATACCTAAGTTTACAAAAATGTAACTAAAAATGATTTTTATTATTTTTATTACAAATTTATAAATAAAAAATTATTTTTAGACGATTGCCCTAAATGTACCTACGTACTCACTAATCGGGATCAAACTGGCCGTAATTCTTTTTTATAAAATTTTTAGTAGCTAGGTTATTTTTATTTCGAAAAATGAGCTAAGTTTACGTTTCTTATCAATTTATTATTTTAAGGGAAAAAAAAAAAGCAAACCTAAGAAATCTAATTTTTCCGAATTAAATAAAAAAAACCCTAACTAACTGAATCTTTTTGAAAAAAAAAAAAACTCAATTTAAGATTTTTTATTTTTTTTGAAACCACTATACGTTAAAAATATTTTTTATTATTAAAAAAACATGATTTAAAAAAAACTTAATTCAACTAAAAAATTGCAACAAAATAAATAATAACAAAAAAAACCTACACTTAAACAAAAGAAATAAATTAATAAAGGAAAAAAATAAATAACTAAAAATATTAATAAAAATTAATTAAATAATATAAAAATTTACCTAACGTTGGATCGTCGAGAGTTAAGTGAGCGTAAGGCAGTATTAGGTTAGAGTTCAGCGAACGTGACGAGCGAGGGGGCGAGCGTAGGTGTGCGTTGGGCAAACGTAGACCAGTACAGGTAGGCACTAATGACTATAGGCGAGTGAAGGCGAGGCGTAGGTGAGCATGGGCGACTGTAGACGAGAGAAGGTGATAGTAGGCAAGGATTGGGCGATACTCGAGTGGTGTTATGGCAATGCTTGGGCGATGGCAGGCGAGACTAGGCGAAAGTACGGGCGACTGAGTGATGCTGGCCGACGACTCTGGTGAGAGTGAGTGATGGCTGGGCGCTGCGTGGGCGATGGTTTGGGTGGTGTTGGGCAATACATCTAAGTGGTGCTGGGTAGTAGCTCCAACGGTGCTAGCGGCACATGTGGTTGCGGGCAACGGTGTTTTGGTAAGTGTATGGCAGCGCATGGTGTATGGTGGTAGTGCTTCAATGGCGCATGTGATGGTACATGGTGGCGTGCATGGTGTGAGTGGCGTGTGATTAAGAAAACTCTCCTTTAAATCCCTCATCGATATGCTATTTATAAGCTCAAAATCAAATTTTTCGTATCAAAGATACGAAAGATACGATTGTGATTATTCCAAGATTTACCCTAACTTCTAAAAACCCTAGATATTTTAGGCTTTCTATTTCAGGCCGTCTCCGATACTAATTAATTATAGCTCGATAACTTAATAAATTTGATTTGAGCCCCTAAATTTGATGAATTTTTATTCTATAGTAGTTTGACCTAAAATTAATTAAGCCCATATCGTCACTTAATCTAACAATCCAACTCAATTCTATTTAACACAAGACGACTCGACTTATGACTCGACTTACTACAACTTGACTTGATTTTCTTTTTTTTTTCATTTTTTTTTCTTTTAATTTTCGTTTTTTTTTTATTTTTACTGTTATTTTTTTATTTTTTATTTTTGCTATTTATTTATTAACTTAGCTTAATTAACAAAATTGATAAAAAAAAAATGGCAAAAATGAGATGTCTACAATAGACAAGGATCTCAAGTCAACCCGAAATGGAACGCAGATTTGACCCTCCCCCCTGAATTGGAAGATGAAGAATTGGTTGCTAATGCTGAGGTATGGAGGAAGGAGATTGAGGAGAAATATTAGGAGATGAAAAGAATGTTTATGCAAAAGTTCACTGAGAAGATGAAAACCCTAGAAATAGTTAACGAATTTAAATAGATAGGAATGATCAACTTGCCATGACAGGAGGATCTGATCCTCCATCGAATCTAAATTAGAATAACCGCCTACCTCTAAGCTAGGTTCTCGCATGACTAAGGAAAGAGAATTTTTTAACATTTGAAATACTAAGGGGAGGACAAAGATTGAAGGATTACAACTCGGAGCTTCGTTGTGATTATCATTTAGGGCAAGTAAGGCATTCTATAGACCAATGTTGGAGACTTAGACATAAGATCCAGGATCTTATTAATGCAAAATTGGTTCAATTGGATTTCATTCAAACTCCCACTCTTAATGTAGGTAAAAACCTTCTACCGAATCATGGAAATTTGATCAATATGATCATTGCTGAAATTTCTGAACCGGAGATTGATCTTGACAGTCTCCCCATCACTATTGAGGAGATAGCTTGGAGTCTAAGGCAAGCCGGGTACTTGTAGAATATGAATCTCAAGGATAGAACCCGGACTAGATCGACAACATATCAACTGTTGAAGGATGGGAAGATAAAGAAAGTTGATATTATGGCTATGATGATTCTAAAATTGTGAAAGTGAAGTACTTAGAAGGAGCTTAGAAAAAGATATGAAGCCGAAGATCTAACAGTTGACACCCTAAGAGAATCGTTAAGGAAGTTTGAGTATTTGGTAGATTATGTCGATTCACCTACCATATATGCTGATGAACTACCCATTGGATGGGGTCCAGAATTCGAAGAAGAAGACAAACTTATTGCAAAAGCCAAGAAGACGGCTAAGATGGTTAGAATGATTGGAGATGGGCCCAAGCCGTTGGTTTTTTAGTATTGCGAAAAGACTAAGAAGGTTGAAGAATTTGGTAAGCCCAAAAATATTACTTTCAATGTCCTAATAGCCTTAGAGAATTACAAAGCAGCACCTCTAGATTACTAAGCGATGAATTAGACAGTCAGGTCTTCATCACCTATGGTCAGTGGGGTCACGCGCTCAAGACAAGTTTATGATCAAGACAAGGAAGCTAAGAGGAAGTCTATTGTAGAAGAGACTTCTCGAAAGATCTTTGAAGAAACGGATGATAAAGATCATAATGATGCTAAGAAGATAATGAAAGCTACTGAGTATAAGATAATGGATCAATTAGCTAAAGTACCGGCCTAAATCTCTCTAATGGGCTTGCTGTTATCATCAGATACTTATCGAAAGGCGTTAATTAATCAAAATTCTGAAAGATGTCAAAGTACCTGAAGGGATTTCTATTGAAAAATTGAGGCTAGTGGTAAACTCGATATTTACAATGGATCAGATTTTGTTCTTGCCAGATGGGTTAGGAGAAGGAGACCAGCACATAAAGCCCCTTTTCATAGCGGTTAAGTGTGCAAGGAAAGTGGTTGCTCAAGTTCTAATAGATAATAGGTCATCATTGAATGTATGTCCCTTGGCGATACTAAATTTACTTGGAGTAGAGGCAACTAAGATAAAGCTCAGCTCAATTTCGGTAAGGGATTTTGATGGACTAAAAACGAAGATAATTAGAGAAATTGGGTTGCAAGTCGAGATTGGTCTATAGATGTTCACTATTCCATTTTAAGTTCTGGATATACCACGAATTTTCAATCTTCTATTAGGAAGACCGTAGATTCATTCAGTAGGGGCAATTTCGTCCAGTCCACATCAAAAAATGAAATTCATAGCCAATGGGTAGTTGGTTATTATTCTTGAGGAGTAAGACTATGAGATTTACAAAGAGACGACTATTCCTTATGTCAAGAGTGAAGAATTGGAGGAGCCAGGATTGTAGATTTTTTATGAAGTCAGTATGATCGAAGAGTCAAGATAGGGGGCACGGGGTCACTTAGAACAGTCTAAGCAGTAGATTGGAACGTTTGGGCTTTGGTATGAGCCCATTGAAGAGGAGATTCAAGAAATGAAGACTAAAACAAGAAGCAAGAGAGGAGATCAGCTGTATCATGCTCATATGGACTTTTCAAACATTCGCTAGACATTCCCAGTACTAGCTAGTGTTCAAAAACTTGAAGTAGCCAATCTATCCAAGACCTTGACTCAATAATGCAGCATCGGTCCAAACGAGAAGGAAGATATTAGCGTATCGGTTTCCTTATGCAACTGGTTTTCTATTCCCGTTAATAATTCTCTTTAGAAATGTAACATTAGATTAATTAGGAACATTCAATTTTGATAATTAGTTTGATTAGTTAGGCCTTTTCTTTTAGACAATTTGAATTCATTCATTCAATAAAATTAATTCCTTTCTTTCTATCAATTCTTCTTTATTATTCATTTGTTGTCCTTTTCTTTTTTCTTCCTCTATTCTTCAAATCCAATAAAAATGATGAACGTAATGGATGTCTCACGCATGTAAATGATGAAAGTACCAATATCACCTTTGGCCTTGCTGGGTCAGACATCAAAGATGATATTAAGACTCCAAATGAAATTCAGGAGAGCTAGCGTCGATATGAACAAGGTAGAGTGATTATTGATGAACCGATGGTTGTGATCAACCTAGGGACAAAGGAAAATCCGTGAAACTTGAAAATTAGCGATAATTTAACGGATAATAAAAAAAAGGAGTTGTTACAATTGTTATCAGAATACTTGGACATATTCGCTTGTCTTTATGAAGATATGCCTGGTTTAAATTTATCTATTGTAGTTCACAAATTACCAATCAGGGAGGAAATAAAACCGAAAAGATAAAAGCTTAGACTATTTAGACCGGATATACTCCTCAAAATAAAAGAAGTGAAGAAGTTACTAAAAGTTGGGTTCATAGAAGTGTCGGATTACCCCGAATGAGTAGCCAATGTGGTGCTAGTGTAGAAGAAAAATGGGAAAGTTAGGGTTTGTATAGATTTCTGTGATTTAAATTAGGTGACACCAAAGGATAACTTTCCTTTGCCGCATGTTAACGTATTAGTGGATAACACGGCTGGGAATTATCTTTTCTCATTTATGGATGGTTTCTCGAGATATAATCAAATTAAAATGACAGAAGAAGATAAAATCAAAAAAACTTTTGTTACCACTTAGGGAACATTTTGTTACCGTACGATGCCTTTCGAGTTGAAGAACACTGAGGTAACTTATTAGCGCGTTATGGTTGCTTTATTTCATGACGTGATGTATCAAGAAATCAAAGTTTATGTGGATGATACGATCGCCAAATCTAAGGAGGATGAAAATCATGTAGATATTTTATGAAAGTTATTTAAGCGATTAAGGAAGTTTCAATTGAAGTTGAATCTAGAGAAGTGCACCTTTGGAGTAACCTCAGGTAAATTATTGGGTTTTGTAGTTAGTAGAAGAGGAATTGAAATGGACCCAGATAAAGTCAAGGCAATCATAAACATGCCAGCACTAAAGACTATAAAAGAAGTTTACAGACTGCTAGGAAGATTGAATTACATCATTCGATTTGTATCGCAGCTAACTGATAAAGGCAAACCGTTATTTAAACTTTTAAGGAAGAATGCAACAATAGAATGGGATGAAGAGTATGAGCAAGCATTTGTTGAAATCAAAGAGTATCCTGTGAATTCACTGGTATTAGTCACTCCAACGCTGGGATGGCCTGTTTCTTTACTTAATGATTCTTCTTAAATCGATGGGATGCATGCTGGGGCAGAAAGACAAAATGAGAAGAAAAGAGCATCCTACATATTATTTAAGCAAGAAATTCATAGAAGGTGAACAAAAAAACTCAAAGGTGGAAAGAACGTGTTGTATCTTAGTTTGGGTGATTTATAGGCTCAGGCAGTATACTCTCTATTACTCAATAGAGTTGTTGACGAAACATGACTTGTTGAGGTATTTATCAGAAAAGTCGGCGTTGATTGGGAGAATATCGAAGTGGCAAATGTTACTCGCTAAGTTTGATATCAAGTACGTAAGTCAGTGTTCAATCAAAGGGCAAGCGATGGCTGATCAGTTGGCAAAATACCCATTAGAAGATGAAGTTGATGGTTTAGAAGCACAATTTCTTGATGAAAATGTGATGATGGCAAATAAATTAAATGATGAGGGATTGGGATGGAAAATGTATTTTGATAGAGCAGCCAATGTGTTCAGGTATGAGATAGGAACGGTACTAGTATCACCTAAGGGTAACCATTTCCCTGTAGCAGTGAGATTGACATTTCCATATACCAATAACATAGCAGAAAATGAAGCTTGCATTTTAGGGCTCAAAATGGCATTAGATATGGGAATACAAGAGCTTAAAGTATGTAGACATTCTTCTCTTATAATTCTCTAGATCTTAGGAGAATATAAGACGAAAGATGAGAAATTGGTACCTTATCACAAACATTTAGGAAAGCTAGTTGAAAAATTCCAATAAATTTCATTCACTTATATTCTAAGAATTCAAAATCAATTTGCCGATGCATTGGCCACACCAACATTAATGGTGAAAGTTATGAATGGGATAGAAATTCAACCCTTGAAGATTGAGGTGGGGGAAAAACTAGCTTTTTACCTGACAGTTGAAGAGAAGGAATCAAAGAAACCATGGTATCGTGGTATCCTCATATCAAGAAGTTACTTCAAACAGGGGAGTTTCTTGAAGATGCTAATAGAAAAGATAGAAAAAATTTTAAGAAGATTGGCTGCTCATTTTCTGTTAAGTGGAACCATGTTATATAAAAGGTCAGCAGATGCAACACTGTTGAGGTGTCTAAATGAAGAAGAAGCTAAGAAATTAATGAAAGTAGTGCATAAGGGAGTATGCGGTCCTCACGTGAATGGATACATGATAGCCAGAAAAATCATGAGGATGGAATATTATTGGATGATGATGGAATCAGATTGTATCAGGCACATAAGGCATTGTTACCTATCTCAAGTGTACACTAACAAAATCAATGCTCCTCCCCAAGAATTGCATGTGTTGTCGGCTCCTTGGCCTTTCTCAATGTAGGGAATTGACATGATTGGACTGATTTCACTAATAGTTTCAAACAGGCATAGACTCATTTTAGTTGCGATTGATTATTTTACCAAGTGGGTAGAAGCAGCGTCATATGCCACAGTGACTAAAGGAGTGGTTGTCAGATTCTTGAAAAGGGATATTATTGTAAGATACGGTGCACTCGAGTCTATTATTATAGACAACAGGATGAATTTAAAGAACAAGTTGATGGATGAAGTGTGTAGCCAATTCAAGATCAATCACAGAAATTCAACTTCGTATTGACCTCAGATGAACGGGGCTATTGAAGCTACTAATAAGAACATCAAAAGAATCATTGAGAAGATGGTGATCACTTATAGAGATTGGCATGAGATGCTTCCCTTTGCTCCTATAGCTTATAGAATCTCAGTCAAAACTTCTACTGGTACAATATTGTATTCATTGGTATATGGAACTGAAGTAGTATTATCGATGGAAGTAGAAATACCTTTGTTCTGAGTGTTGGTGGAAACTCAACTTGATGAAGCAGAATGGGTGAAGAAGCAAATGGAGCATTTGAATCTCTTAGATGAGCGAAGACTTGGAGCGATATGTTATGGTTAGTACTACCAACAGAGGATGATCCGAGCTTTTAATAAGAAAGTACACCTAAAATACTTCAAAGAAAGAGATTTGGTATTAAAGAAAATATTACCAAATGCGAAAGACCTTTGGGGCAAGTTTGCACCAAATTATGAAGGCCCTTACGTGGTGAAAAGAGTATTATTAGGAGGCGTATTAATATTGATAGAGATGGATGGCCCATAATTAAGGGGACTAGTGAATTCAGATACGATCAAGTTATATTATCTATGAAAACTGAGTTCAATAAATATTTCAATTTTTCTTGAATAGTTTGTGGTTAATCTTTCATCATTTATAAGTAAAGTTGATTTTCATAAATGTTTTCGAATTTGGATGGTCATTGACCAACAAATACTTCACTAATAAACCCTTGTATACTATGTTTCTTAATCTCATACACTTAAACACCGAACCTTTACTAATGAATTTGAATCACCAAATAAATTGAAATCAAATGTTTCTAATAATTTAATCTTGTTTCTTTCAAAAAGAGATTTATCGTTCAGAAGTCATGGAGAGTGGAAATTGAAACTTGGTATCGAAAAAAGCAGATTTAAGCACGAGCATGGTACGGTTACAAGACTCAAAAGTTTGGAAGGTTTTATTAAAAGAGGAAAAAAGAAAACAAAAAAAAAAAAAGAAGAAAAAGATGAAGGAAAGAGAAAAAAAGAAAGAAGAAGCAAACATAATCCTTTGGTGAAATTCTGCTGATTGAATGAGTAAATATGAGGAGTCAATGTAAGCATGCTAATTAGTTGCTATCTAAGAAATTCTTCATTCCCAGGAAAAATAATCCTAAAAGTCCTTGAAAGAGATATTTAGGAGAATTAAGCTAGTTATTGAAATCTCAAAGAGATCTATCCTCTTCGGATCAATCAAAATGACTCCTAAGGAAATCTATCCTCTTCAAATTAACCAAATTGAATCTCGAAGAGATCTATTCTCTTTGGGTTAACTAAATTGAATCCCGAAGAGATCTATCCTCTTTGGATTGGTCAAAACGAATCCTGAAGAGATCTATCCTATTTGAATTAGCTAAAATCAATCTTGAAGAGATCTAACCTCTTCGAATTTTGCTCAAAAGCAAAATCAATCTTGAAAAGGTCTATTCTCTTCGGATTGTCCTCTAAAGCAAAACTAATCTTGAAGAGATCTATTCTCTTCGGATTTGTCCTCAAAGCAAAACTAATCTTGAAGAGATTTATCCTCTTTGGATTGTCCTCAAAAGCAAAACCAATCTTGAAAACGTCTATCCTCTTCAGATCTATCATTAAAACTAAAGCATAACCAATCTCAAAAAGATCTATCCTCCTTGGGTCATTCACAAATCGAAACAAAGTTTTTCAAGAATCTTGAAGAGATCTATCTTCTTCGGATCATCTACTAACCAAAACAAAGCAAGAAATCTCAAAGAGATCCATCCTCTTTGGATCACAAATTAAAACAAATCTCAAAGAGATCTATCCTCTTTAAATCATGCACCTAAGAGAAATCTTAAAGAGATCTATTCTTTTCAGTTTTTCTATTAGATAAAAACATTTGAAATCTCGAAGAGATCTATCTTCTCTAGATTATCTACCAAAACAAAGTTTTAATCTTGAAAGGATCTATTCTCTTCGGATTATCCAAGTCGGGTTTAGCAAAAATGGGTATTTCTTTTGACTTTATAATGAAGTTTGAATCGAACTTTACTACAAAGAGGAGCAGTTATAAACAAAAAAATAAAATAAAAAAACAAAAATCAAAAGAAAAAATGAAAAATAAAAAAGAGAGAGTCAAGTCATATCGCATCACGTTGTGTTAAACCGAGTCACATTAGATCATTTAAAATCAAATCGAGTAATGTGTGTAATTAGTTTAATAAATTCTTAAGTTATTAGAGAATTGGGTTTTATTAAAATAATTTTAGTCTAGTCCAATATAAAATAGATTTTTTTTATCTAAATTATATTGGGCCAAATTAAATTTATTGGGTTAGATTAAATTATTTGATCGGATCGGATAGGACCTTGAAAAATAGAAAGCCCAAATCAAATAAGGTTTCTAAAAATTAAGTCAATCATTAAAGAAGCGTTATTGTATCTTCCATATCTTGATTTGTTAGAATCGAATCTATATTTAAAACGATATAAAAGATTCAATTTTTAAGTTTATAAATTGACAATTAACATTCATGATAGTTTTTTTATTACACACATAATTCCACGCCCACAAGTACGACAAATACCCTGACTGTATACCATATTCGCTTGATCCATTTTCTCGAATCCCACAAAGTCAAAAGTCAACAATCCATCGTTTGACACCACTAATCTCTTGTCCCCTAATTGCGTAGAATCCACCTTTACGCCGAACACGAATCCGACCGACTGCCAATCTTGTGACGTCCGAAGCCCTTGACACCATCTTAAGCCAACAGAAATCAATAATTTCCATCAATCCGAAGTCCCATGACGCAAGCTGAAATGTCCACAACTGATGCCAGCAATTCCAATCCATGAACCATATCCAACAATGCATTCCCCGAAGCCCCAATCCCACAACAATTCCCTCAATCCGTAAGCCTCCTACGCATTTAAACACGAGTTCCTGGATGTCCAACAAGCAGCAACCACAATTCACAAATAGCTGAACACCAAAATTTCACACACTTAGCCTTATGCCCTAACCACAATCCCCTGCCACGTCCCCCTCAAATTCGATCGATACTCCACTGCCGACTCCCCTTGAAGCATCAATTTGAACTCCACAAATCAAGCAGCCGCATGTCCCTAAAAGCCGATAATCACACAAGCAAATGCACGACTCCCTAACCAAAGGCCATCCATTATCCGCAATACTCACAGCTTGATGCAATCCTACATCGAGCACTTAAAGTATCCCCTAACATTTGTAAATCAAATGTATTGCACAATAAGCCAACATCCATCAAACAACAATACGCTGCTCATCGAAATCACTAGCACACATGATCATGACACAACGTTGACAACACGATCCCGCAAGACTTGGTTAGTGTAGGTAAAAATTATTTTAAATTATTTTATTTTGTTAGTTAGTCCAATTTTATTTTATTAATTAACTTTCTTTTAAGTACATGTTTTTTTTATGATATTTTTAGATAATTGCAATGAAATTTAGTTAAATTGAGTTTTAAGTTAAATTGTTTTTTTTTTTCTAAATAAATGTATCTTTAGCATATCTTGCAGATGACATGCATATCTAAATTATATTGAGATACATGTCTTATAGTGAAATTTAGAAAAGATACATATTAAGATACGTATCTAAAGTATATCTTAATGTATCTTACAATTAGCATTTAGAAAAGATATCTTTTTGACACATAGTGTTTAAAAAAAAATAAAAAATATTAATCGAGTTTTCTTAAAAAGATTTAGTTAGTTAGGGTTTTCCTTAATTTAGGAAAATTATATTTTTTAGGTTTTTTTAAATAATAATAAATTGTTAAATAAACATAAACATGTCTCGGTTTTCGAAATAAAAATAACATGCCCATTAAATATTTTATAAAAAGATAACTATGACCGATTTGATCCCGTTTAGCAGGTACGTGAGCACTTTCGGGACAACTGCATAAAAAAAGAAAAAAACGTTTTCCCTTTTTATTAGAAATTCGTAATAAAAAAAATAATAATAAATCACTTTAGTTATCTTTTGCTTATTTGTATATATTTTTTTAGTATTTTTAGAAATTTATAAAAATAAAGCCCATAGATTTTTTTTAGTTTTCATATAGTGACTTTGTCTTAATAGGTTGGCTCTTGAACTTGGTTTTTTCTAGTTTAATTTTCTAAAAAATCAAACTTTTTTAGAATATTAACAGACTAGTGGTCAAATTAAGGTTTTCCCACTTAAAAACCATGATTTCATTTTTTATTAGTTGAATTGGTTAGCGACTCCAATTTTTAAATTTTTTTTAAGAAAAATATTTCCTTAGTTTAATGTTAAGTAATCTACATTAAGTAAACTTGGCTTAATATAAGTTAGATTAAGAAAGCCGAAATAAGTCTCAACATATATTATTAGCATCGATTCTCAAAATGAGTGGATTTCTAGTAATAATCATTTGCTAGAACTATTAAAAATTTAACTTTATATTTTTACTAATTTAATATCATTACTTTTGTAATAAAAAAAATTTTGAGTGTATATAATTTTTAGTAAAAAGTACATGTTTTTAAAGTAAAGATTATTTGAAAAGATAGAAACCTCTTAAATAGTATTAGAAACCAATGTCATATAAATTTTAAATGTAAAGTTAAGTTACGACTATATTGGGTTAAATCAAAGGGGATAAGTTTAATATATTAGGTAAGTCTCATCTAAGTACTATATTTTAATTTCCACTCTATTTTGTTTCGCATAGGTTAGATCCATAACCTTATCAAAGACTTTTAGGAAATGATTGGCTAGAAAGTGAGATAAGTGAGATCAATGCTTCATAATATTTTGGAGTATTATTTTAGAATATTTATAGACTTTAGTATGTATTTGCTTGCGCTTATAAATAGCTATTTGTGTGTGTATAACGCTTGTGTTTGAGATTCAATCTGTTGTGATGGGAGCTAAGATGTTATGGTTGTTCTATGAACATTATTATGCTTGAATTGCCTAAGCTTGGTTTATCACCTTAAAAACGAATTAACTTAAATTTGGCTTAACATCTAACCTCATATGCATCACAACCCACTAAGGGTAACAGTTAGGATTCTTATGCCAAACACAGACTCTCTTCGATGAGGATAACTGAAATGGTTTTTTTCTTATCTTTAGTCGAACTAAGTGATAAGCCAAGAGGTTACAGTAAGGCTAGGGGCCGTAGATCGAAAGTGGTCACGGTAGGAAGGTATTCTCCATTTCATAAGTGCCAACTTGGTTTTGATTCATAAGCGCATGACGTCAAACTCCTCATCCTGAATTAAAGTTGGCATACTTTCTCTAATCTCATGATAGACCGAATAATGTCGTGTAATAGCATTTTCTTGTGCATATGCTATATCTAACGAACTTGGTTGAAAACCTTGCTTATGATATGCTGAATGAATACTTCTATCTTCGCCTCACTTACTAAGCAAGTTGTCACTCATTCTCCTATAGTCTGGTTTGTAGGTTCAAAGTGGAATTATAAGTATTGCAGCAAAACCAGAACTTTAGCAAACAATATTAAGGGATGAGGATCAAGAAGAATTAGGTTAAATTTGGTTCTTATTATTAACTTTTTCCTAACTGCTAAGAAAACTACCTAAGTCTTCGTAAGTGGCTTGTTAGTTTTCAATCTTTTGTCTTATATACTAAATAGCGTATGCCTATAGGTTTTACATGTACTCTTCTAAAAAGTCAAACTATGAGTTTGCTTATCAGTTATTTCCAAAATTATTCCACAAGTTTCTATCTAACAAGTATCAGACTGGATGCTTTAAAGCGGTAGAGTTAAGTACGCCTGGTGTAAACGAGGTCTATGATAACAGCTGTAAAGTTAGTTTCTATTTTAGGATGACTCATACAGCAAAACTGTTGCGACTCCATCTTTTTGGGGTGTAACAATATGTTAGCATGTTGGATTGTTGACTTGGAATAAATAACAAGTTGGTTTTATTTTGATTTAGCATGTTAATAAACTTGATTTGACTTCAATAATTAACATGTTGATTTATTACTTTGGCTTTAATTTGAATGAAGATTTGTCAATTTGATAGACTTGGGTAATTAGCATGTTGATGTGACAATTTGAATTAATTAGCATGTTGATTCAATTTGGCTTTGATTTGAATAAATTGCATGTTAATTTGGTTTTAATAAATTTGATTTGATTTTGATTTTAATAATTAGCATGTTGGTTAGTTTGATTTGGAATAATTAGCTTGTTAATTTGATTGGAATAATTAGCATGTTGATTTGATTTGAATAATTAGCATCTTGATTTGTTGTTTCGTTTAATTTGGAATAATTAGCATGTTAATTTAATTTGAGTAACTAACATGTTGATTTGCTAATTTAGCTTTAATTTGAATGATAATTTGTTGATTTAGCTATAATTTGAATAAATAAGCATGTTGGATTGGATTTAATAAATTAGCATGCAGGCTTGATTTAAATAATTATTATGTTGATTTGCTTGATTAGCTTTAGCATTTTTTATGTTGTGAATAATTAGAATGTTTAAGTGGTTGGGCTTCAATTTAGTATGATGGGCTTTGATGAAATTATGTTATGGCTTGTTAATGATATGGGCTTTGTTTTGAATAATGTTATTTTCAAATAAAATGAGCTTTTTTTTCCCAAAATTAGTTTTCTTAATAAGAGGATTTTCACAAATCAAAATTTAAATTGGCATTTTTTTTTCTAAATTTGGGGGTTTCTTTTTAGATTTTTCAAAAGTGGACCTAAATGCAATTTTATAAAATTAATAAAATTTAAGAACTGAAAGTAATAAGGCTTTTCAATAAATAAAATTAACTTATACACTAAAGTTTTCATGAATTATATGTATGCTTCATAACACTTCATCAGTGCGCAAGCACTTCGGGTAGCCCCAAATAAATTTAAAAAAAAAATCTTATTTTCCCCCTTTTTCCAAATCCTTTTCATTTTTCAAATAAAAAAGAGAGAAAGTTCATTTTACTTGAAAATAAAACTAAAAGCTCACTTAATTATTTCATGAACTCTTTTATGGAAATCTTTAGGTTTTAATAAGACAGCATTCAAGCCCATATTTTCTCTTATTTCTATTTTTCTAAAATTTTTTTTTAGAAAAATCGCAAGCTAGTAGCTGAAATTAAGGACCATCCACCTATGAGCCGTAATTTTACTCTTTCCTGATTTTAATTGGGTGGCAACTTCTTTTAAAATTATTTTCAAAATTAAAAGCTTCTCTTAATTTAGTTGATAGATTTACATTGAGTGAGCCAAACTTAATATAAATTAGACTAAGAAAAAAGAGAAACCAAATTTTTGATTTGATAAATTGTCGACTCCACTAGGGAAGGTTTATGGGGTAACCGTAAAAGAAGTTCATAAATTAATTAATTAGGCTTTTTGACTTTGCAAAAATAAAAAAAATGGCTTTTCCTTTCTTTGATTGATTATATTCTTCATTAGGTCTTTTATCCTTTTGTTCCTATAAATAGTTGTATTAATTTGGGTGCTAGTGATGTAGGAAAAAAAGAGAATAAAGAGAAAAAGAGAGAGGCCTAATGGGCTACTAAAGGTTTTCTAGAGTGTTTTTTTTTTTTCATTAAATGTGTGTTTAGATGCGGTAGATCAAGACTATCTTAGGACCTTATGAGGGGATGGCCATTGTTGTAAGTTTTGGGTGATATGGTGTAATTCTTACTCGGGGTTGAATAGCCCAACTCCACTCAAGTTTCAAATTAACTTGTGATCTATGTAAGGCCTTTGAAACTTGGGAATGTTCAGAACCCACCCAATTATATCCATAAACTTGCATGGATTAGCAAGTAACATAATGTGCTAAGCATCCTAAGTGGTAAAACTACAGCATGATAGAGTTTGAGTATTATAAACATGTGTTGTATTCCATTATTTTCTTGTAAATATGTGCTCTTGTAAAAATCAATGTACTTTGTAAAAATGTGTTGTACTCCATTTTCTTGTAAATTCAATGCACTTTATTTTTGTAAATTACTTGTAAATGTAAAATGGTTCTTTTTTTTAGAAGTCCCTAAGACAATGAAAAAGGAGAATTACATCAAGAAGTCCAAGGACCCCAAGGATGTGCTAAAGAGATGACTCTAGCTTTTTAGCCCCATGTATCAAGATTATATCAAAGGAAAAATTTGGCCTCTTATGTGTTTATTGGAGATTACTATTAATCTTACTTTTGTTACGATCGTAGTCCATTTTTGAAACTTAAAACTTATAGCCTTTTGTTTTGGGCCACACTAATTATGCCCAACTATAGAAGAATATGTTCGATTGCTAAAGGCTCTTGCAAACATGTGTGAGATATATGTCCTAAATCTTGAAAAAGGCCCTCATAGCATCTTCAACAATTTGTTAGGAGTCAAAAAGGCTAAAATAGATCGAACACAGAAGTATTGTAATGGGAGATATATTAAATTGTCTAAATCTACTAGGGTAGTTTGTGGGAAGATTTAGGTATCAAGAGAAGCAAGATATCTTTTGTAGGGGCTATCAAGGGTGACAACGCAATCAATGCCATGCCTATATCTTAGCCATATTCGAGACCATATTGTTTCTAGAAGGTGTGTTTAATATTCATTTTAGAGTTGTTGAATTAGTGGCCCAATTTTTAGAGGGAAAATCTTATATTCTTACCCTCTTCACTGAGCATATTAGGACACTTAACCATCTCAAAGCAAAAAAGACATGGAGACTTGGGCCATGGTATGCTTTTACTCATTGCTAGGTTGAGATCTTTCAAAATTTTAGCATTGAAGACTTGGTATAGATGGCTAGATGGTATGCTTCCAAAGAGATGATAAGAAATTGCAAGGGTTATGAAGCGATTCCTCTTATTAGAATGAAATGGTGCATAAGGTATTATCTAGCCATTGTAATCTACTATGCCAGGCCCATCTAAAGCATAGTTCATAGGCCTCATTAGATAGAGTGACTATGGGCTTTTATGAACCCTACCTTATGATTGATGAGAAAGTATCTCATTTGCTCAACATTAGGGCCTTATAGAGTGAACTAGTCCTGATCCCAACACTGTAGCTAGACGATTTACTAAAGCATGCTAGGAAACATTGAGTTACCAAAAGCTATGTCTACCATCACCACAAAAAAGTAGGCCAAAAGCAATTTAAAGCTCCTGATGTGCTGCAGCCGATACTAGAGAATCTCAATCCTGAAATGGAAACCTATACGAAGCAAGTCCAAACTTGGATGTAAGTTTTCTATGAAGATGCAAACAGGTAAAGGAAGATTTGAAAGGCTTTATATAAGGTAGCAGAGCAATAGATCAAGACATTGAAAGACCGATTAATGAAAGCCAAAGAAAGGAACTAGGAACTAGAAGCATTAACAAAAGCTAGCCAGTCCAAGAAGAAGAGGAACAGTGAAGGAGAGTCAAGCTAGCAAGCAAAAAGAAGACTTAGCAAATAAGCTCTTTAACTACAAATTATGAATTTCAATTTCCTTTTGAATAAAGAGTTGTAATCAAACTGCATAATTTATAGTTTTAATAAAAGTAAATTTTGCTACGTTATGGTTTACTTGTTAATTTAAATATCAACATCCATGTTTTTTCATAGCATCTCTAATTTCATCTTTATTTAAAGTTGCATATTCATTATTATTATTATTTGCTCCAGAGAAATTAGATTGTGATAGAAGAAGAAACAAAGTAATAATAACAACGGTAAAAAAAAAAAAAAAAAAAAAAAAAAGAGGAAAAAGATTCAAAAAAAAAAAGGAAAAGACAAAAAAAAAAAAGAAAATTGGAAAAATGTCAAAAGCCTTTCTAATGAGTTTTGAGTGGTTGTCTTTATCCAAGTTCTTCAAAAATAGCTTGCAAATAATACATTCCAAAATGAAGTCTATTAATCACTCAATTAAGATCCAAGATGGCAACTGATACTAGCAACACAAGCAATATCGACAACATTAGCAACACCAACAACAATGATGCCACAATTGAGGCAAAAATCAAACTTTTGAAACAATTAATGAAGAGCACAAATGACAAAATCGACTTTCTGATTGATAATGTTAGCCTCTTACATGCAACTCAACTTACCTTTGGAGAAAATTCTAAAGTACTACATGGGAAAGGAATTGCCACAAATTCACAAGAATGCAAGGATACAAGTGCAAAGTATTTGCAACCAAGGGTAGATTCCGAGGTGATTTCCAAAGGTCTCAAGAAAGAGTTTAAGGACAAATAGAAACAAATGGAAAGGAAATTGCTTGAACAGAGGATGATAAGATGAAAGCTTTTGAGAAGTAGGATGGGTTTGAACAAGTAGGTATTATTGATATAACTGCACAAGATAGCTCAGCCTTCCTAGATAAGTTTCAGGCACCTAATTTCAAAAAGATTGATGGAACTGGCTACCCAAAGTTACATACTTGTTTGTATGTCATGAAAATGAGCAAATACACCTAATATGATCAATTGATGGTTCAGACTTTCCAAGACAGCCTAATTAGTCATGCCTTGATTCGATATGCTTAACTTAACCTCAACCAAGTCAATGCCTAGGAAAAGGTTGCTAGGGCTTTTTATAAACAACATAAGCTTGATGTAGAAGTAGCTTTCCCCATGTAAGATCTAGGGAATCTTCATATGAAGCCCAATGAATCTTTTAATGAGTATGCCTAGAGTTGGAGAACCTAAGTCGCAAGAGTATTCACCCTAATCCCTAAAAAGGAGTTAACCATCACTTTCATCAACACAATAGAGAAAGCTTACTTTACTCAGCTCATATCACTTTGCCTCAGTTAGCTTTGTGGAGGTAGTAGCAATGGGGCGCAAAATAGAGAATGCCATTGCATCAGCAAACTACCAGCTTTAGATACACCAAACAAAAAACCTTTCCCCACTAAACCAACCAACAAAGGAAATAACTCTACTGTAAGCATGGTGACTCTCAACCGAAAGCCAACACCTACCCTACTAACGTCTCTCCAATCACAACTATTCCCATAACCAAAGTCCAGCAATACCAACTACAAAAAACTTAACCTAACCAACCTTCCTCCATCCCCCAATAAAGGAAAGGACTCTACTGTAAGCATGTTGACTCTTAACCAAAACTTAACACTAACCCCACTAACATCTCTCCAAGCCCAATTATCCCTATAACCTAAACCCAGCAATGCCAACTACAAAAAACCCAACTAAAGCAACCTTTCCCTATCCCCTAAAAAAAAAAAAAAAAAAATTTACCAACGTACCATTTCCCCTTAGCTAAGTTCTAACCTGCCTTAAAGCCAATTGCCTAATCGACTTTGAACCGCCCAATAAAAGATATAAACTTAAAAACTTCGATCTGAACACTTGATGCAATTATTACCTCGAGACATTAGGCCATTCCATTAATAAATGATGGAGACTAAAAAATAAGATTTAAGACTTGATTGATGTTGGGATGGTATAATTGAACTTTGTGGAGACCCTTAATGTTAACAAAAACTTGCTCCCAAATCATGCTCCGGTAATCAATATGATTAGTATAAAGGAACCTGAGCTCAAAATTGATTTAAATGAGTTGCCCATACTAATTGAGCAAGTGGCTTGGATCCTTAGGAAGAAAGGATATTCATAAGGGATGAATCTCTGAGATAGAACCTACATTAAGTGGGCCATCTATCAATTACTTTGAGAAGGTAAAGTAAGGAAGGAAGAAATATAAGAGATGATGTGACCAAGCCCGAAACATCACTTACAAATAATCAAAGGAACATAGGCTAATAGGCAACCCCATGATAGTCTCGCTAAGTCAAAGTCAAGGTGAATTTGAGTACTTGATAGATACATGGTTTTACCTACTACATATACTGAGGTAGCACTGATGGGATGGAGGCTTAAGTTTGAAGAGGAAGACAATGTAGGCTACATGATAGGTATGATCAGGTTAAGCCTAAAGCTGGTCATAATTAAATATGATAAGTTACTTAAGGAACAACCAGCATATGGTAAGACCAAGAAGTATGTGTTCAATGTTCTAATTGCCCCAAAATTCTAAGGTAGCACCTTTAGATTACTAGAATCTCAATTAATAAAAAATTGTCACAATATTGGTTAGTGGGATTACTAGGACTAGTAGAATTCACAGCCTGGCGAAGAAGTAAGACAGAATTCGTTAGTATAAGGAGAAAAGGATAGGGAGTTAGAGTTATATGTTTTTAGTTCGATGATTAAAGCTAGTAAGTATAGGATTGTGGATATGTTAGCCAAGTTTCCAACCCAAATATCCTTTATGGGGCTTTTCTATCATCTAGCCAATACATGGAGGCTCTCTTTAAAATCCTTAAGGAAGTCTATGTCTCTCAAGAGATTTTAGCATATAAACCCAAGCATATAACCAATTCAATCTTTGCTATGGACTAGAAGGCTTTTTTACCTGATGAGTTTAGGGAAGAAGGAAATTGGTACACCAAACCTTTATTTATAGTTGTGAGATGTAAGGATAAGATTGTGGTTTAAGTGAGCATGATTATGATAATTGGTTACGATCTTAGGTGAGCATGATTATGACATTTATAAGGAGACAGCAACCCATATATTGGGTACAAAGGGTAAGAAGATTTTGTATTACAAATCTTCAACTAGGAGTGTATGGTCAATGGTAAGGAGATAGGAAGCTAGGGCCATGCATTCAAGATAGGGTAGATTAGGACATTCAGCTTAGGATAGGCTCCTACAAAGGAAGAGATATTTGGATCTACCTCATTGGAGGGAAAATGGGTAATTAGTCGTACAATACCCTTATGAGTTTTCCCCTACTCAAGAAAAGTTTTATCGGATCAATGCCAAAAGCAATAGCAGAAGAGAAGAACAAACTAGCGGAATCATCAATGATATCTTTGCAAAAACTAGCTCTAATAGGAATGGTTTCTAATGATAAATGATGTTGTTTGAGTTTGATAAACATTCGTGAGCTAGAATTTGATCAAGAAGTAAGCCTTAGTAAATCAGTTAGCAGAATACCTCTTAGCATTTAATGGGCCTGCTAATGTCTAAGGATGTAGGATAGAAATGTGTATTAGTGTCCCCTAAAAGTAGTTAGTTCCTTATAGCAACTAAGCTCATATTTATGATGTTAGTTCACAATAAATGTTCAAAGTTTAACTTTACACCCATGCATATCACGATAATGAACAATACTCCACGAACCTTGCAACTTAGCTAAAACATCGCTTTTCAAGTTCAAAGTTTATGATGTTAGTCCATAGTAAATGAAAAGGGAAAGAGATGAGAAATAAAAGGACAAAATATAAATAACTTCATTAAATATTAACTTAGGTGCGAATTAACCTACTTAAACTTTTAAATGTTGCAGATTATCTCTTTAAACTTTAATGAATTGGAAAATAACTCCATAGGTTGAAAATAACTCTTCTAAAAGAGGAATTTTCCTTTATATTGCCAATTTATTAAAGTTTGAGGAAATGATTTGCAACATTTGAAAGTTTAGAAGGTAAATAAGCACCTATTTCAAATTTTAAATGAGTTATATGTAGTTTACCAAGAAAAAAAAAAAAGAAAAGAAAAATTCAATAAAGCTCATAAGAGATTCAAGAAGGTAAAATTAATTATAAGGAAGGTTATTTACCTTACGTAGCTTGTAACAAAGAAGCCCTTAATCATATTCCTATATGCTTGTGTAACTATGGCCTTAAAAAGAATCAAGGGAGAAATGAATCCATGGAGAGTATCTCTCATGAGAGAAAATAACGAGACTAACATTAATGTGTCACTCTAAAGACTCACATCTCATAATACTCTTTTTTTACAGCATTTAGTTACAACCATTCTTAAGGAAAATATTATGCTAATGAACTATAAGTTGGGAGGTTGTACATTCCATCTTATTATAAATCTTTTTCAAGCTTAATTGAATTCTTGCTCTTAATACATAATGAAAATCTATTGATAAGCAAAACTCCTTTTAAAAAATTTAAAATAGAAACATACATTTTTCCCTAAAATCATACACTTAAAATAGCATTAAAAGCATATACTTAAGAATAGATACTAAATGCATAGACCTAAAACAAAACCTAAATGACCTTCAATCAGCCTTCTAAACACAGCTTACAACTTTCATTATATTATGCTCTTTCTAGAGCAACTCTTTTCAAGTCTAATCACCAAGGCACTTTTACATAAGGACTCCTGAACCTTACAAGAAGAATTCTAGCCAACTAACTAACTAAGGATGAATGTGCTTTTGTATACCCTTACAAATTATATTAATTCTCTTGTTGGAACCTCATTTTATCAATTGCTCATACAGAGGGGGTCTAAGAAGAATCGAGCAAGTGTAACTTTAAGGAATGAGCTTAGTCACCAACTAGGCCAAGAGTCGAACTAATTAGACCAAAGGATCCAAATAGTACCTATTAACCTAAACAACCTTTCCCTATAACACCTTCTATTGAGGAGCTAAGGCTAACTTAGGTAATTGGAACTAAGTAGGCATAAGGTAGAGTAAATAACATAAAGTAACTCCTTCTGAAGAGAGTAAACTCGACCAGTCTAGCCAGCATGTTCCTTTGCTACTGATGCAGCTCTTACCCTTCCATCCTAATCATTGGAGTACTTACCAAGTCGCAAAAGATGCGTGAATCATCCAACTAATTTTGATTATGTTGACCAACCATTAGTGTAACCTTTGTTATAGATTAGCTTATCTTTTTTATCACTTTTACCCTTTACCCTAATATTATGCTATAAACAGTAAAGGTTCTTCTAGCTATAATCATTTAGAATCAATTATCATAATCCAAACCCTAGTTATTAAGTCTTTTGCTCTTAATATCTTTACTCTTGTCAATCCTTTAACAAGATTGTAGTGAGTAACCATTATAACCAATTAACGGGTCATATCAAATTGGACTTAGGTTAGTAGATTATCTCATGGTGAGACATTAAAGAGATAATTTCACTTTTTTTTTTCATTAAAACACTTTAACCCTTAAACCTTGAACTTCCATATTTGGAAGAAAACCATTTACTAGCTCAAACCATGTTAATTAATGTCTTAGTGATTGTTCCTTCAAGGCACATCATGTCCATAATGTAAGGTTGAATTCAATGAAAATGCAAAAATTAAGAAGGAAAAGGAAGGGGCTTCCCTTAGTTATCTTCCCAAGCAACACCTTTGTTTTTGTTGTTAACTAAACTCAATGCCTCCTTCTTTTGTCGGTATGAATCTGGTTCTTAGGTTGAATTCTATCACATTATCCACTTAGTGTAACGCCCTACCTTCTAGGTGTCTACTTAAAAAAAAAATTTCTTTACTTTTGGTACTTGAAGACAGTTCATTGTTGTCATCCTTGAGTTATGGATAAGACAGATGTAATCTACTTGTCATATAACTATATGGAACTCCTGTTCTTAACACACTTCTCATTTAATACAATAATCAATAGTGGGAATCTTTCTATATCAATGAGCTAAACCTAAAGTATCACAACTATAAAGTCTTATAGAATACATATCTCCCATTAACATCTCTTCATAATATACAAATTCATGAGAGGACGCGCAAAACACTTCTTAATGCTTGAATTTGGTTTTTGATCTACTTTAGCCACATAGAGATTTTCTTTAGCACACTTTTTGATTGACATTCTGACTTACTCTCTGCTTTACAGTTTACTTCAAAGATAGTAATTATTTGTACTAAAATTTCCTTGCTACTATGATGTGAGATTTACGTTAACTTCCTTTAGAACATGAGGATAAGGAAAGACTTATCCACTCAGTTTACTTTAAGCTGAGTGAGAGGGGGCAAACAAGCACAAATACAAATAATATCATGATACATTCACTAAGCAGGTTATCATTATCATTGCCAAGCTTAACAGTACAACCAAGCAGTGCAAATGCAGCAAACGCATACTATGCTAATGCACATGATATGCATTGGTGCTGATATCTTAGCTCAACCTAGCAACTTATCCAGTTTGGTCAACTTAAAATTGGGCATCTGGATAATATATGCAAAAACCTGACAAAGCAACATTTAGTTGCCAAAACCTTATAGCCTAGTAATAACTACATAGAGTGATTAGAAAATGCAGTGTATAGTTGGCCCAGCAAGTATAATGCAATCACTATATGCTTGAAAACCCAGCTTTTATAAACCAAGTAGTTCACTTGATAAACCCAGCTTTTCATATGGAAACCGACCTAGCAATACCTAAACTTGACATGTAGTTTTTAGAAAACTTGACATGTAGTTTTTTTTCATGTTATGTCATGAATGCATTAAATCATACACTAAGAAATACCCAACAAATCCAAGTAAACTTATTAATCACTTATTACCTAGCCTTTACTTAGTATCTTTGTTGGTTCTAAGACCTGTTTACTTAGGTAAACACCTTAAGAGGCAAGGTTAAGACCTAGTTTTTCCCAAGTTAGTACATGTCTAAGTAGATATGGCACAAACATTAAGTAACACAATCATGGCAACCAAATTTAACCTCAAATCATATTTCAGTCAACAACAATTATAAAAGAAGCTCCTTACAATTCATCAAACAATACATCAACTTGCAACCAAGTTTAGCTAAGCCAAACATCATAAAGTGTGCAAAGTTAAGAGTAGACATAAATCTACACAAGGCACACATAAATATCCACTTACCTAAGACACTTAGTAAATTCCTCAAATCTTACTCTTATCCCCAAGACTTTTCCATGCGCATATCTCTTGAAGAAGACATACACAATATCCAAGTTAATATATATCAAGTATAAATAAAATCACTAGCTTACTTACACTTAGGGTCTGGGTCTTTATTATTATTATTTTTTAGGACAATCCTAGTCTTAGATATACTCTGACTTAGTTTCTAATCCAATTTCTAACTTTCCCCTATACATAAGGTCCTTACATAATACTTTCTCATATAGTTTCTAGCTCCTAGCTCCTTTAACCTTACATAGATTTTATTTTATCTCCTTTCCCTAACACATTATTCTAATTCTCATATCTAAACTCTAGTAAAACATTTATTAAACATCTAATTTGTTGTAATATACTAATTATGTTAACTATTTCACTAACAGTGCCTAAAAGACATAGAAATTTACTGTAAGAATACTTATACATATCCAATATTAAATCAATTCCTGCATCAGTTTCTAACATACATTCTACACATAGACTATTTCACATTCCCTACTGTTATACATTCCAATGCACTTTCTAACTTACATTTTAATCAACGCAACACATTGTTTGAATCATCAAATCTTACAACTCTAGTATCTACACTCCTATTTTTGCACTTCCCTAGAATAGTTCAATATTCCAAACTTCAATTTTAACCAGATTATATCATATGCAAATCAAATGACTCAAAGAAATATCATTCCCTCATATTTCCAACTCACACTTTCCATGTTAATCCAAAAATACCTAAAATCCAACTTCATAATTTTTCAAAAATATTTACACAACTTTAAAACAAGCCCTTTCAGGAACTTATAAACAAAAATTCGAATAGAAGCAAGATTGTTTGCTATTTCTAACATTTATTGTAAAATTCATTTTCATACCTAGTTTCTCAAGGAATCCATATTTCTGCTTTGAATTTTAAAAATCTGGTTTGATATTTAAATTCTACATGTGAAAATACTTAGGAAAACCATGTTTCATAATTTTTAGACTTTGTTTACTATTTTTAAAATTTTAGAGAAGAATTAGAGGGAAATCGAATACTTACTAATGAACAGCTCTCTAGTAACCATTGGCGGCAGTAGGGTTGTTGGAAACTCCTATCTAGTGATCTTCCTTCAAAATATATGATTGGTTGAATGTCAGGTCTTGATTAGTTTGTGTACTATCGGTGACCAAATTGATGCTATTATTTCCACAATTTTTGTCTTGCTTCCTCTACCCATCCCAGTAAGCTACTTTTGGTTTCCTCAATTTGTTGCCGTAACTAAAGTTCTAAAATTGAGAGTGTTGGGTGGTTTTATGGCAATTTAGGTCGGTGAAGAAATAACATAAGAGAAGGGATGACATGTGCCATTCCCAACCCATCTAATTTTAGCATGATGTGTTAATTAACAGTCAAAATGTTGCTTTATGCATTCACCTCTTGCTACTAGCATAGATTCTTCTAATGGCATTGCTTGTAAGTTATCCATTTAAATATTTGTTACTGATTTAGCTTAGCTAGATCTATTATTATGATATGTGCTTAAATAAAGTTTTATGAGTTAACATGTATGGGCATATTTGTATGTTATACATTACTATTTTCCCATTTCGTGAATACATATATACATGTGATATTTATATTAGTTATTTCATTTCCAATTCACTCCAAATTATTACTTTTATAGGTCACGTGATTTTATTTTTAAGGTCTCGTTGCATTCTGATAATGTATTTCGAGTTTACATTAAAAATATTCGCTAGCCCTAAAATTACATTATTATTGAACTCAATATTTTGTCCACTTTATTTTACAAAATAAACTTTATCAAGCTACTTCATTTAACTTTTTGGATCTTATATTAAAAATTTATTTGATTACAAGAATATTTTTTAAAAACCTAAATTTACTGATTCCAAACAACAACAATTATTTTACGAAGTTGTACTCATAACTCTTACTTCTTCTAAGCACTTCCTTTCCTTACTTCGTAAGTTGTATTTTCTGAGTGTCATATTTAGTAGGAATGTGCTACTATTTCGAGTCCTCAATAGTTGGTCAAAAATCGGAGTCTCATACTTAGAAACCTTCATAAAAAGGCTTAAGAGTATGGCCATCACCCTGCACAATTTAGACATTGCTAAACTTTGAATTTCCACTGCATCATGAGCAAAAATATTAGTAACAACAAAATGTCTAATCCAAAGAGAGTGCAACATCGAAATAAACAAAGCTATGAAAGGTATAAGAGGACATTTTAACCAACTAAAGCTCCTTGGAGATCAGCTTGATTAAAAGCCTCTATCTTTTCCTTATAAATCCATACACTCTCATAGGCGTTATTGTCGATATCCTCAATTCTTGTAAATGGAACTTCTGTATTACTCACTTTCATCTATCTTTATGTTGAAACTCTTGATAGCCCAATGAGCTTTGTGTTCTAACTCCACTAAAAGGTTGCATGGTTTCCAAAATACTAACCTATAAGGTGACATGCTGATAAGTGTCTTATATGTAATCTTATATGCCCATAATGGATCATCTAAGTGCAAACTCTAATGTTTTCTATTTAGATTAACCATCTTTTAATGATGGACTTAATGTCTCGATTGACACTTCCACTTAGGTAGTTGACACCTCATGAGTCACACAATACTCTCTCAATATAGCCTCTATGGTTCTATTGCAAAAGTGAGAGCCTCAATCACTTATTAACTTATACCCATTTTGAGATATTATGAACTGTTAGTAAAATAGAAATGTAACCAAAAGATACAAGAAATGGTCCCATGAAATTAATATTCCACACATAAAAAATTTCACAAAATAGTATGGGAGTTTGTGGCATCTCATTCCTTTAGGAAATTTAACGTGTCCTATAACAATGATTGCATAATTTACAAAAAGAATGTAAGTTTCAAAATAAAGTTGGCCAATAGAAACCAATTCTAAAATTTTTCTCATCATCTTATTAGCTCCAATTGACCTCTATAAGCATAAAAATGGCAAAAGGTTATTGATTTCATTTTAAGAAATATACCTTTCTATCACTTGATCTACATTATGCTTCCACAAGAATGGGTTATTTTATATATAATACTTGACAAAACTCTTCATCTTATCTCTTTGAGCCTTAGAGAAATCAAGAGGTAAAATGTTTCTAATATAATAATTCACAATACTTGCATACCATGGTAATGTCACACCAGTAGATAATAAGTGCTCATATGAAAACATTTCTTATAAATGATGTTCATCTTCCACATAGGTTAAAAGACTCGATGATTAGTAATACAATTTTCTATGCCAATTTTGTCTTAATCTTCAAATAAAATTCAGTCAACAGAAGTATCCATCCTATTAACCTGCATTTTGCTTCTTTCTTTGTCAATAAATAATGAAGAGCTACTTAGTTAGAATAAGCTATGACTTTAGTACCAAGAAAATAAGAGCAAAACTTCTATAAAGCAAAAACAACAACTAAAGTTTCCTTTTTAGTAATAGAATATTTCTTAAGGCACCAATCGAAGTAATTAAAGTGTAATGAATGGCATGAGATGCTTTTCCAATCCACCTAAAATAGTACCTAGTACAAAGTCATTAGCATAGCATATTATCTCAAAATAACGTTCCAAGGGTTAGATGACTAAGGGTAAATACCAACAGTTGTTTTAGCTCTTCCAATGCCTTTTTACATGCCTCATCAAATTCAAAAGTTGCATTTTTCATAGCAACTTATATAAGGGATATATTGTTATGAAGAAGCCCTTGATGAATCTTTAGTAAAAACTTGTTGTGTCCAAGAAAAGAATGAACTTCCTATACAATAGTAGGATGAGGTAAGAATTGATTAAAGAAGTAAATAAAGAAAACAAACCTTAGTCTAAGTCCACATCCACTAGGAGAATTTTATAAAGGATTATTGATACAAGAATAAATTAATTAACAATTTGAATATTACCATTAAAACTAATTTCCTCTCTCTCCTTAGTCATAATTAATTTAATGACAAGTGATCCAATTAACCTAAACTACTTAACAACCTAAGTTAAGATTGACTGAGTATATCCATGTATATGTATATATATATATATATATATATATATATATTGATTTGTTACCTGTTTATTTTTAAGTATCACGAATGGATATAAATAATTTGGATGAATAGGTAGCCCCATAAATTTTGACACATGTGATGATTTTAACAAGTTAAGTGTAGATGAGGCATGACAACTACAAGGATGCTATGGCTAAGCCCTACTTAGGGTTAGGGGAAGAGGCAACAAAATGAAAGCATCTTTAAGTAGGCTTCTAAACTAATCTTGTTGAATTATTTGTATTAGAGAAGAACTCATAAGCTTAAACTTATGAGATTTATATGTAATGTTTTTGGGAGCCTTATAGGGATTTATCCTAGTGTAATCCCTAAGACTTTGTAAATTGCTAACTCCACTAATATCGAGTTAATTACCTTTGTTCCTTATATTATTAACAAGATCAAACACATTATCGCTAGTCTTCATCTCAAATTCGAAATTAAAATCATTTTGAGAAACATGGTCTCTTTTAAATTCTCCTCTCATGTGACAAATATCTCTTAATGTTCTCTTTACCTCTATACAGATGTGGACGAGTTAGAATTACAAGTCATGGACCATTTAGATTATCAAAGTAGGGAAGGAAGAAATTAAAAGCTAGTCAGCTTTGTTTGCAAGATAGTCCAAGGATGATCAAAAGCATAATTGGTCAGAAATTAAAGACGTTAAAAGTTGATTAGAAGCCAATGAACCAGAGGTGTAATTCTAATTTTTTAAGTTATAGATCCATAAACTTTGAGAGGATATAACTCTTCGCATATGGAGATATATGAAGCCCATAATTTGTCAATAAATAATTATTTGAGTCTACGTTAGCTTAAAGTAAACTACTTTGTCATTTGACAATATGTTAGAAGTCATATTTGTTTATTTTGCCAAGATGCCTAATAGTTGAAGATTTATTGTTATTTTAGGAAAATATATCTTTGTTTTATTTCATTCCCAATTCATTAGCATTGATATTTATTCAATTTCTTTAATAATTATAGAGTTATTAGACCACAAATATTCCTTGATTTAGTTGTATTCACAACATATTACATTAATACAAGTTTACTTATTCTTCATATTTGTATCTATCATGCTACGCACTGTGTTAGTTGGTGTCAGAGTAAGAATGTTGATGGGTAGCAATGATACTATTCCTGATGATAGTGGTCAAGAGGTTTAAGTTATGGTTTAAGCTGGATGAAGTTGAAACTGTGTTGCAACTTTCGAAGCAATGCCTAGAGCAACGAATAGACTATAGATTCCAGCATTTCGAGGAGTGCCTTGAGGAGATTATAGATTGCCTCAATGGTATAGGAATTGATATACGTAAGATGCAACATGGCAATACAAGGCTAGGGGAGGACATGTTTAATGGTGACCTTATTAATAGGCTTGCTCTTCTTTGTAGGCATTATGCTTATAATAGCAATGATGATTCAAATGATTATGAATTACCTATATTAGTTCATCAATAACCTTATCAAGGTAATAAAAGGAGGGATGCTTATGGTGGTGATGATAAGATTTTAGGAATATTTTTTTGAAGGTAGATATTTCATACTTTAAATGGAAGTTTAGGAATAAAGGAGTTTCTAAATTGGATTGTAGAGATTAACAAGTTCTTTGATCGTTTAGAAATTCCACTAGAGAAGAGAGTAAGACTAGTGGGCTATAGACTAAAAGACAGGCTTCTACACAGTGGTAGTGAATTCAATATAAGAGAGAGTGAGAAAGAAAGGGTTCTGTATGCACTTGGTATAAGATGAAATATTTGTTGATGAGGGAATTCTTACCCCCTAGATTATGAGAATACTCTATTTAAACAATACCAATGTTGTCAATAGGCAAATAGATATATGAATGAATATGCAACTAAGTTAGAGAGAAATAATCTTTGTGAATTAGAAGGGCAACAATGCTAGGTATTTGAAAGGATTAAGACTAGCCTTGAAGGATAGAATTGAGGTTCAAGTCATCAAAATATTATTAAAAGCTAAAAACATGGCCTTAAAGGTAAAGTTCATGCAACAGGAGCGTAATGAAAGAAATTATGATAGCTATAAAGTTACTGAGCTAGTAAGAGGTCCAAATTAATATTCAAAAGCAGCTACATAGGGTAACGGTAGCAGAAGCACTCTAGAATATAAGGCAACAAGAAAGCAACATATGTTGTATGCTAAAGGAACAGAGGATAAGAAGGTTGAGAATCCATATACCAAGCCTACCATAGGCAAGTGCTCAAATGTAATCAACTAGGTCATTAGTTGAATGAATGTCCCATGAGGAAAATAGTGAATATCAAAGAAAGAAGAAGAAGATGAGGACATTTGTTGTAAGCTAGATGGAGGTAAGGAGGAGTTTAAAGATGAAGGGCAAGCTTATATACTTAGGAGATTAATGTTATCTCTAAAGCAATAAGATCAAATATAACATCATCAACTATTTAGAACTAGATGTACAATTAAGATAAGGTATTTGGAGTTATCATTGATAGTGGTAGCTATGAGAACAACACTAGAAGAGATGCTGTGAAGAAGTTAAAGTTACCAATGGAGAGACATCCTAATCCTTACACATTAGGACAGATTAAAGTAGCAATAGGGAAAGTAGAAATGATAGAAAGATGTAAAGTATCATCATCAATTGGTAAGTATCATGATGAAGCTTATTATGATGTTATTGACATAGATATGCATCATATATTATTTGGTAGACCTTAGCAATATGATGTTGATACCCAACATTTAGGTAAGAGCAATGTATATAAGTTAGAGAAGAATGATGCAAAGTATACCTCGTTGCTATTAAAAGTTAAGTCAGAAGCTTCAGAGAAAAGTATTTTCTTATTTGTCTCTTATAAGTTTGATTAATAAATTAAGAGACAAAAGAAGTACATGTGCTAATAATGAAACATTTAATGATGAATGAGGCTAAATTGCAAGTAAAAGAGCACCTAAAAGCAGTATGTCCTTTATTGCAAGAGCTTAAGAAGTTGATGCTAGAAGAGATTCATGATGGACTACCTCCCATGAGGAACATACAACACCATATTGATCTTATCTTCAGCAAAAGTTTACCATACTTACCTCATTATAAGATGAATCTAAGGGAAAGTGATATTTTGAAACAAAATTAGAAGAGTTGTTTAGGAAAGGGCTTATGTAAGAAAGCATAAGTCCTTGTGTTGTTCCTATACTTTTGACTCTAGAGAAAGATGGTAGTTAGAGGATGTGTATTAATAGCAAGGTTAACAATAGAATCATAATAAGGTACATATTCCCAATTCCAAGGTTAAAAGATATGCTGGATAGTTTATATGATGCTGGATAGTTTTCTAAGACTAATTTGAAGAATGGATACTATCAAATTCACATTCAACTTAGAGAAAAGTGGAAGACGACATTTAAGAATAAGGAAAAATTATATGAGTGATTAGTAATGCCATTTAGATTGTTCATTGCTCTTGGCATCTTCATGAGATTGATAAATTAGGTATTGAAACCATTCATTTGTAAATTTATGATTCTTTATTTTGATGATAACTTGATTTATAACTATTCAGAAGAAGAGTACTTGATGTAAGTTTTGAAAGTTTTAAAGGAGAACAAGTTGTACATAAATCTTAAGAAGTGTAGTTTCATAACAAATAAACAACTACTCTAAGGATTTGTTGTCTTTGCTGAAGGCATACATGTATATGACTTTAAGAGACAATGCTACACAAGAGAATTCTGAATTGCGGAGTTTTCATGCATCAGCTACATTTTATAGACGTTTTATAAAAAATTTTAGTGCCATTATTGCACCTTTGACAAAGTGTTTAAAGAAAGGGAAATTTCATTAAGAGATAAGGTAGCCAATAGCTTTACAATCTTGAAAGAGAAGTTATGTGGTACTCTAATATTAGTTTTACCAGATTTTAACAAATTGTTTGAAGTTGATTGTAATGTGAGTAGAGTGGAATAGGAGCCCTATCTCAAGAGCAAATGCCACTAGCATTTTTCAATAAGAAATTAAGTGATACTAGACAGAAGTGGAGTATTTATAATTTTATCTAGTCATTAGGATTCTCAAGACTTAGGAACTCTATTTGATAGCCAAGGATTTTTTTTTTTTTTTTGCTCTAGTCCACGAAGCTCTAAAATATTTACATAGTTAAAAGAGGCTTAGCAACAATATGCATGTAAAACGGTATTGATTTCTACAAAAATTTCCATCTAGAGTTCAAAACCGAGTTATTAATGCTTTAAATATAATAGTATCCATATTGCTTACTTTGAGCAACAAAATCATTGATTTTGAGTAACCTAAGGGAAAGTACAAGCAAGATGAGGATTTTGATGATATTTAGAGTAAAGTCACTCAAAGCCAACCTTTTAATGAATTTTATGTATATGACGGGTTTTTGATGCATGAGAGTCAACTATACTTACCTGGAACTTTACTTCGAGAGTAAGTGATTAGTAGGTCATCTAGGCAGAGACAAGACATTTGTTGTAGTGAGAAAAAAAGTTTGTAAAGGGATGTGTATAAATTTGTTGAGAAATGCATTATGTCTTAGAAGGTTAAAGGACAATTAAAGAATATAGGGTTGTACATGCCTTTTCCTATACTAGAAAACATTTAAGAAGATTTGTTTATGGATTTTATGTTGGGTTTGCTAAGAATCAGAGACGAATCGACTCTATTTTTATAATGGTTGATAGATTTTCAAAGATGGTTCATTTTATTTAGTGTGAAAAGACTTTTGATGCAATTGGAGCCAAATTATTCTTTAAGGAGTTAGATACACTTCATGGAGTTCCAAAGTTCATCACTTATGATCGTGATATGAAGTTTGTAAGCTATTTCTAGAAGACTTTATGGAAGATGCTTGATTTTTCTTTGAACTTTAGCAATATAGCATACCTATAGCTAAATGGCCAGATGGAAGCTATAAACAAAGCTTTGGGAATCTGATCCATGGTCTTTTGAGAGATAAGCAAAGGCAATGAGATGTTGCATTAGCATGAGTAGGTATTACATATAATAATACTATTTAGTGCCACTAGAAGCTCACCATTTTCTACTATATATATAAAGGTGCCACAACATACACTTGATTTAGTGACCTAAAGGGGAGGGTAAGAATATTCAAGTAAACAATATGATGAAGCAAATTGTTGAGATACATAAGGAAGTAAAGTAGAAGTTTGAATATACAAATTAGAAGTACAAGGCAGTTGCTGACAAGCACAGAAGAGGCGAGACACTTAATAGATTAACTTGTAGTATACCTTCGAAAGGAGAGGTTTCTAGTAGCATAATATTGTCAATTCAATGGGCACTCATTTCCTAGCAATGGGGTTAGAAGAAGTTGGTGTGTTGGTTCAATTCAAAACAATATTTTCTTATTAGTGCATAGACAAATTAATTATAGTTGAATGTTTCAAAATTTATGAAACATGAAGGTGAGTGTAGGGTCAATGTTAAGGAATGAAGTTGAGCACTATTAAGCAATTGTCTATAGTTAATTTATCTAGCAAAAGAAGAATGGGCACATGTAGCTAATGAAAATGCAATTAAATTTGAAATTTAAATCTCATGATTACATCAACTCAATTTTAATAGCTTTTGCCTCTCTTTTGGGTCCCTGGAGTTCATGAAATCTAAGCTTAATAATGCCAACAAAATCATACAAAACATGTAGAATCATGACTAAAACTTTGAGTTTTAAAATGTAAAAACATGATATATGCACAAGCTATCACACCCATACCTTGTTAAACTTCAAACTCCTGTTAACTTGCTGCATACTTATGTAAATATGGTCAAAACATGTCAAGACTCTCACTTGTGCTAGACTGATTTCACAATTGATGACCATACAAGGGGGTAAAAAGTAGTATGAAGTGATTACAATTCTCGGATCAATGGACTCATGATTTGCTTTATGAATTAAATGAAAAATGATAACTAAGATTTGCTGATGGTCTGTTTGTTCCATCTTGTCCTTCTAATATGCATATGCATTGTGCATTGTATGTGTTTATTTAATAGTAATTCTTCTTGTTGGGCGTTGTCATTCATCCACTAGGGATCGATTTAAACATTTCTTATGAACAGTATTATAAGGAGACCAATGATACTCTAGCCTTAGATGCAATATTTGAATTGGGAAGGAAACAAACAGCATTGATACATAAGCCGAATTCGTGCTACATAAAGTGGACTCCGAATTACGTATCACATCATTATTCAATCACTTCATCCATGTGCCTTAACCACCGCAGTATCTCATTGTCTTTGTCAAATATTCAATACAAATAATAAATAATGTAATAAAATTGCATCTATTAAATGAAACTAAAGAATGGTACTCAATTCATCAAATTATATTTTATAAATGCATTATTTATATCAATTATGATATTATATTTTCAAGATGCGATTTAATATTAGTAATTACGTAATTAATTTTATCTTATTTATATTTATATATATTTTTTTAAAGAAGAATACTAGATGGGAGCTTTTACTATACTGCCCATGTTTTTTATGAGATTGATCATACCCTCCATTTAACCTTTAATTTAATATCAGTTACATCTGAACCGTTGAAAACACAATTGTTAAGATCTAATTAATATGAAATGAAATATGAGATATAAAGCAATACCAATCTCATAAAAAACATCAGTGAGATTATATAAAAATGCATGTAGACATGTATTGAACCCATTTTCTACTATAATTATATTTCTGATGTGCATCTCTTGTTCCCGTAATTTACTTAGCTAATTTTTCTCTTACTATAATTAAATAACCCTACCTCCAAATTTGAGCAAACAAAATGATTTTTTTTTTCATTTTTTAAAATAAAATAAAAGTTATTGTTAAATTTACCATCTCAACTTTGCACATATTATTCAACATATATAATAAATCATGAAAAAGATTATGGATGTCGATGATCTTATATATATATATATAGTTGATTTATCCATCCAAAAGTGTGCTGGATTAGGAAATATTTTGCTGGTTATGCCACGTTTATTAAAAGAATATATACTTTCTGTTTATACAAAATTTCAGCACGTGCCATTCGCTGGTCATTTAAAAATGTGTAATAGTGAAAAATGATAATGAGTGTATAATTCCCCAAATTGAGGTCCTTAAAACTATCGTGATATTATTAGATAATGATATGTAAATGCTTAATTTGTGTAAAAATAACCAAAAGTACCTGTAATAACCACAATTATCACGTACACTGAAAAATACATCCAAACGTATACACAAGTGAATAGTTCATCTGAGTCTTATTCTTAGGAATCAAACCATCGGAGATATCATAATATCGGAGTCCACATTGGCTCCTATAATAACCGATACATATCCTTTACAACGGTATGAAACATCACAGGTAAAGGCAGTTTGATCTCTCTGCACCAACGTCAACATACAAGCCACTGTCATGGTACCGCTAAAGGATCCCATCCCTTCTACTCGTTGTATTACACATATGCCACATCGCGTCTTGGGTCGTAAACTAGATCACAACCCATCTTGTCATTGAGGCAAATATCAATTGAAGTACCGACAGCTAAAAAGGATTTCCTTCAAGCGATGAGCTAAATGCCTAGTGCGTATCCACCACAAGCACATATCGATGCAATAAACACAATCATACACAAATTTAGGATAATAATATAGGATAATAATACGTACTCAACTGTTTAATTATTGTAACATCATGATCAGAGCTCTTCTTATTGAGATATCATTTAATTTGCTGGAAGATGCCGCACGATTTTACTCTTTAGTGTGGTAGTTTCTCATAGGATCATCTATCCTAGGATTGACCTATATTGAGCATACTTAATTTTAGAGTTTTGACATACTTTAAATCACTATTTTAAAATATGCCTCAATAATTAAAATTTCATCACCTAATATTTAAGGGTTATTATGATCTATCTCCCTTACAGAATTGACATTCTCATTAGTTTTGTTATACAGGCTTAGGACCACCACCAAGTAAGAACTCTACCCTTTCGGTAGCTGGACTACTTTGATTCCACTTGTAACGATTCAATAAGAACTCCTACAATTGAGATATTGTTTCTTTTGACATAAAATGCTAAACAATTTTATCTCTTGGTATGATAGCTCCCCAATGAGTTACCAATCTTAGGATTGACTTAAGCTAAGCACACTTCAAAATACCTTAAGTTGATATATCAAAATGTGTCTCGATGATTAGATTTGTTTCACCAAATATTTGAAGGATATTACACCTACAACAACACCAAAAAAAAAAAAAAAAGAAAAGGAAAAAAAGAAAAGGATACTCGAGAAGCAATCCTACTTTGCTTTAGCTAGAATAAATACCCACTCGGTGGAAATGAATGATGATGATGATGATGGGATTTTAGGGACAGATTGCATACTATGCAGGTAGAGATAAAGATAAATACACATGATGACTATATTCTACTATAATTTTTTGAAATATGTTAGAAGTAATTTAAACCTAGTACATTGAGGAAAAAAAATTTGACTTAGTAATTTCTATACGGAGACAATAAGATAAAGCATATATGGTGTTTTCTGGATTTGGAATACTCTTGGTATCATTGTTATTTTAAATGATAGTTAGTTTTGTTCTTTTTGAATAATTACATATATATACATGAATATATATTATATAATAAGTGCTTTCATAGTATTTCATGCATATATTGTCTTACTGTAAGTTTGCAGAATTATATCGTGATCTGATGTATGAATTCTATGTTTCAACACGATTCAAATTCTTTATGTATTACATTGCTTAAGTATAATAAAAGTTATATTGATGAATTCTGTTTTGTAATATAGTATACTATACGCTCTATTTTGCTTATGATTTATGTTTATCTCCATACAAACTAGAAATTATGTTTAGCTATCAAATCTACTTTATATTGATTCTTATGACCATCAATGTATATATCAAACATACATACATACACATATATATACTAGTTGTTGCCTACGCTTGTATGCAAAAATTTTTTTTTTTTACATCTAATAAAAAAAAAGGAACATACATTTATTTTAAACTTATAATAAAACATTTTATATTTATCATTATAATTTCACTTCTAATATATCTATCTAATTTACAAAGAATAGATAGTAAGATTGATAGAAAAACTTAATAAATTTTAATTATTAGTGCCTTTCGACATGGAGAAAGAAAAAGAGTAGATATCACATACGAAGCTAATTTCCCTTAATGAACATGGGTCAAGAGGGAGAGATTCATGGGATTGAGGAAATGATATAAGGAAGAGAAAAAAAATTAAGGGAAAAGAGAAGAGAATGAAAGGAAAGATAAATTTATTCATGATATAAGTTATATATAATTTCATAATATTATTTTAGTATTGGTTTTTCTATTAAATAGTATTTGATATTGATCTAAATAGTAATTTCAACTATGGCAGTTACTTAAGTCTCCAAAAGTTTTAATAATATAGATATATATATATATATATTACTTTTCAAACTCATAGTACTTATAGGCTATGTTATAAAGTGTACTAGTTTCCGCTTTATAAAAATAGTCTTTAGATATATATATTATATTCATTTTTTTTTTTTAATTTTCCAAACCATGATACTTATGAAATATAATAGAGACCATTACACATGCCTATTGAACTAATCATACATTCCTTTCTAAGTAAGATATTTACCTATTATTAACTATCAATCATTGAAATAATATTATGAACGAAATGGTATTTCACAAGTTTTACAAATTCTAAAACTTTCATGTAGGATTTTGATGTAAACACTCCAGAAACTTTGAATGAGTATGAGCTTCTAGGTAAGTGGGATTATGTTTCACTACATTTATGGGTGCGCTTTGAGGACTAAGGGATTATCATTGTACTTATAAGTAGTTTTGGATGTGTACGAACCATGCATGTGCTTGGAAAATGCTATGATAATGTCTTCTGCTGTTTAGTGTTCTTTGTTTTGTTACTAAGTGTCTATGAAGTTCTTTGATTACCATCTTCAATGGATTAACAACGGTTGGCTTAAATTCTCAAAATAAACATGTATCTCAACCCACTAGGAGAACACATCTAGGATTATGACATCAAATACTAACCTTTTGAGGAGGCAAAGAGAGTACTTTCCTTGTATCTCGACGAACTAACTAGTAGAGAAGGAGGTTGTGACAAAGATCAAATATTCGCTTGATTGGCTTTTGAGAGGAGCCAATATGTCTCAATTGTACATTTCTGGGTTTTGAGTCATTTGTGATTTGGCTTGTAAAGCTTCTGAACCCAAACTAGATGCATGTAATTTCTTTAATTTTATGACGGAGTGGATAACATCACATAGATGGAATTTCATTTGCCGCATTCCACCTAATAATTGCTTGAAAAACCTTATTTGTTGTTTGCTATGTACACTCTTGATCCTCTATCGCTTACTAAATTATGGTTTGCTCATCCCTCTATAAATCTTTATGCAAATAAGGATGAATAGAACAAAACTTGAATGAGGCTAAGGTGATCTTTAGGCTTTTTGATGCATAGTTAGAAATATTTTTTTAACTATTAAGAATATCTTATATCTACAATAATTCAGTTTGAACCTATGCAGCTTTTGTACTTATGTAACTATTGTATATACTTTTCAAGTACTAAGTTATTTTAAATTATACTTGTTTTGCTTCCACTAACCAGTAGGCTTCAAAGTAATTAGACTTGTAGCACCTCGTGTGTAACTCTCTATGACTAAAAGTTAAGTGGTTAGCTTTGGTTGTAGATTGCTATACAAGGCTAACTATTGCAACCTAACTATGTTTTAGGCATGGCGATTATCTTCAATCTAGATGAGACAAGCAATACAATCTTGATGTCCAAAAACCTAAGATAACTCATGACCTCTAAAGTACACATATATAATAATATAAATATATGATATTTGATACTCCACAATACTCATGAGTCCATGAGTTAACCAAGATCTACCTAGAATTTAGGATAATAATGCATAATCAATCGTCTAGTTATCTACTCCCTATTTTGTTTCTCTCTACATAGTACTGTTCTATAAGGTAGTCATTTTTAGTTTTCAATGATGCATTATTGCTCACCACATTAGGTTTGGTGAAGCAGTCTTATATTTTGAATCTCTCTACTATTATTGCTATCATTTATTATTGTTACCTTATGTTTTTTATTTTTCATATTTTATGATAGCATCTCTATTTGTAGGGAAATAATGGAGACAAACCTACTTTGTCTTGCATTTTGGAGTAAGTTTGTATGTGTGTTAATATACTTCTCTATGTACTTTTATTCTGTTGATTTTTTTAATCTATATGTATAGATGCATTTGATTATGAGCACGATAGTTATCATGGTTAATTTAAAAGGTGTTTCGGTTAACCTAAAGACTGACCAATTGTCTCATTCAATTCTAGAAATCACTTGATTTGGTTATTTGTAACTTCTCTCAAGAAAACTGGAGTAATTCATTTTACTTGTCTTCTAATTTTTCATTTTGTGTTCCAAACCATTATGTTTCCAATTTTAAATTCATCTAAAATTGTTAGGTCAAAAATATAAGTGTATATATGGATATACTTATTATATGCGTGCAAACATATTTCTATGTTAGTATCTTAACTTGTTTTGTTAAACTTGTTTATACTCATATTCCTCATTTTATTTTAGTATAGATTCTTCTCTTGGGCATACTTTAGAGAGAAAAGGAAAAGAAAAGATAGAAAAACAACACTAAAAAACACATAAATAAGTAACATTAGTAAGTAAATGTTATGTATAATAAGTAAGGCATAATGATAAAATCAACAAAAATTAAAGATAAAAAGTATTAATCAAGCAAGTAAAATATGATAACTATAGTACTTATACACTTTAGTTCAGACTGGACCCATGTTCTAATTACTTTTTCACATCTCACCATCTTATAGGATCCAATACACAAATTTCTAAGGATCTACAAATATGAGTTCTAATATCACTTAAGCTATAATGTTTCAAAACCAAGGTCATTATAACTCTCTATGTATCATTATTAGATAGTGACATGCAAAGACTTAGAATCTATCTAAAAGTGACCATAAGTACATGTAATAATCACAGATATCACATACAATCAAAAATATCTCCAAATGTATAGATAACTAAACGGTTCACCTAAGACTTACTCTAATTATCAAATCACATGATACATATCATAATATTTGTGAGGCCCTTCAATTTTAGCAATTAGGAACCAAACACCTCATTGAGAGAGCTTGCACAAGTAGCCTAATTAAGCTAGAAATTAGCAATATGGCTAAAGGAATTAGATAAATTAACCCTCACAAGGTTAGATTTTGAAAATAGAATAATAAAGTAATAGTATTTAAAAAAAAAGTTAAATGTAGTTATACTATATGTTATTTATTGAAAATGTGCAATACAAATTTTGATAGTTAAAAGACTTTAGGAAATAAAATGCTTTTAGCATTAGAAATTAATAAAATGATATAAAATAATATTTAGGAATATGTATGTATATGTATATATATATATTTGTATATACACCAATATTTAACGTATAGATATATATATCCATAAGTAAAAAAGAATATAACAAATAAAAATAAATAAAGATTCTTTTACGGTACATCATGGAAATGAATAATGAAATATTACTTATATTCACACATTATTTCCTAGCTAATGTTCTATTGCTATGAAAACGTATAAGAATATGTGAATGATGGAATAGCTAAGGCATCAAATCATATTGTTTGTTGGACATTGAGGAACTTGGAAGCATGATCGAAATGAAATTCAACAACATGTGTAAAGAAAATTATGTCCATGTGTAATGTGTGTATATATATATATATATATATATGTGTGTTATTTTGTTGCTATAATATCAAACACAAAAAAGTGAGAAGACACATGTTACCCCACCAACAAATTGTTGACCATGGGAATTCCACTAGTTTACTTGACACCTGGTAAATGTAGGATAAATTAAATAAGAAATTTTGCCATCTGCTTTGGTGTGTAAGTATCTTTAAGGATGACTCATGTTGTGAACTATAACAAAATATATAATCTAACACATCTATATTCCATGGTGGAAGCACCATTGATTCTAGTAACTCTAAATGTATATACCCAAAGAAAAGCATTTCAAGGGGTCTCTCCCTCTCTCTTCATAAATTATAGGAGAAATCGGGATGCAAGAAGCCAAGTTGTAACTTTACTAAATTACATAGATCAAGAAAACACCTATAGACAAAGGGTTCTAAAATTTTCAAAGTTTAAAATCCTAGAGCAACTGAAGAAGGAGCGTAAGTTAGCATGAAATCCAATATAAAATATCAAGTGATGCACTTAAGTATTTCTCATAAATCTAAGGTAGGTATTAGCTTTTCTCTTGTTTAGGACTTAAGCTCATTATTATAGAAGTAACATATGAAATAGAATAAGTAGGAATTTGTTTGTGATATGAATGATAATCAAATGCAATATAATTTTTTAATATCAAATGTGTTAGTCAAAGAGGGATTTTAGAGCTAAAACCATTGTTTTTCTACTTACGCAATTTCATCGTTTTTATCCATATGACAAGTCAATGAGTATTTCAGGTAAGAAGTGCTAATCAAAGAATTAGTTGAATGGATTGAATGGAAATAGAGATATGTTGTGATTGGTAGTTCTAAAGTTGTTTTAATGAAAGGAAAATATGGGAGTTTAGGAGTTTAAGTGATGAAGCATTAGTAAGGATGGTAAATAAGTTGAATGGATATGTATTAATGTGTTTATAAGTAAAAGTAAGATGTTGGAGTAAGTCATTTAGTGTAAATATGTAATTTTAATCTAGTCAAAGTTCGCCGCTAGGTTTATTAGAGGGTTAATATGGAGAAAGAGGGATTTAACCCTATAGTCAAAGACTTATTCAAAAGGTTGGTTGATTAAAAAAGTTTAATTATAATAGCATTAGAGAATTGTTCAAGAGGTTGGCTGGTGTGGGAAGCTTAGCTAAAATAACCACAAAGACTTGATTAAAGAGCTACCAATATAGGGAAGCTTATGTAAGAGACTTTGTTAGAAGGTTCCTAAATCAAAACTTGGTATTACACAAATTTTCAAAACCTTGGTCAAAGACTTCCATAGTAAGTTAATACTTAATATATAACTTAATAAGCTTACTTCAATCGAATCACAAACACACTTAAATCACCAAAATCAATTTATATACTTTATAATTAGTAAAAACTAAGCTAATTATATTGAATATTTAGGAATGAGTTGAATTAGATGAGACCAATATGCAAGATTATTGAGCGTCATGTGTCCAAGTAAGTAGAATTAATGCTTCATTGAATTTCAAAGTATTATTTCAAAATACTTAGAGGTTTTATTATGTGTTTTTACGGTTGTAGTTTAGTTTATTGTACATATGCAGTGCCAATAATTGAATGTTAATTTGTTGCTATAAGAGTTGATTTCTATGTATTGTTTGTTTTGTGGTCATTGCTTACATTAGACTATTTGAAATTGGTTGATCATCTTAAAAGCAAACTAACTTTAGCTTGGCTTAGTCTTTGGCTTTATATTCATCGCAATCTATTAGGAGAATGATTAGGATTTTCAGGCTAAACACAAACCCTTTAACAAAGATAGCTGAAATGGTCATTTTCCTACCCTTATTCAAAATATGTAATAGAAGAGGAGGTTTGCGACAAGGTTGAGAATTATGGTTTGAAGGTAATCTCAAGCTAAGGGTGATGCGAACCGTAGTTAAGAACAGACAAGGTTGGTCGCAGGGATGGGTCCAAGCTTATTGAAAACTTAAAAGGAGTGATGGGGAAATGCACAAGAAAGTGAATAAAAGGATAAGCAAAAACCTACGAATAGCTCTGAAGGATATGACACACCAATGGAACCTCCAAAGACTCATGGCACAACTCGATATAACATACAAATTGGTCCGGTGAGATTACTCCCTACCTAACCTTGCTTAAAGGTTAGGATAATAGTGAAATAAATGTAAACATGCAGTATTTATGAAAGGAAAAATGTCAAGTGTATTAATGTCAATCTGATGATTATGACTACAGATACAAGGGGTATTTATACACAACAAGTTAGGGCAATTTGCCTAAAAGGGAAAAGATAAAAATGGTATTACGCTAAAGAAGTAATGTAGAAGAATACAAAAGGGTATAAATGAATATTCAAGAAAAGTAATGATTGGTGTAGTAGATCCTTTACGTGGTCCTGTACACATGGCAGAGTTACATTGGCGATGTCGTTGGAAGATGTAGACAAAAGAGTACGAGCAAGTTGCTTGTCCAGGCAAGGGTAACTGAAGATTGGTCTGGTGACATTCTTTCAACCCCTCGGCATGCATGATGTTGGGCAAGTGATCAACTTAGGCCTGAGTGTGAGAGGGTAAAGGTTGGATGCTGTCTCAGCATTCTGTCTCTCTGCACACAATCACCAGGAAATAAGCAATCATTTGGCTCAGCATGCAGACTTGGTCGACAAGAAGATACTCAACCTCAAAAGGAGTCTACTGGAGTAAGAGGATTCACCTTACTAGTCTCTTTAGTCTTCCAACTCAGTTACGGGTCAATGGTTTAATAGCTTAATTCCCATCAGTCCCTTTAGGTGAATTTAGATTTGGGATAAAATTCGAACAATCTTCAATCAACTCTCTATTAGGGTGATATAGACTGAGGTCAACAATGTTAAAGGTGCCAGATACCCTATGATCTTCGGGCAGCTCTAACCTGTAGACATTATCATTAATCTTCTGGAGGATCCTAAAGGGTCCTTCAGCTCTTGTAGATAGCTTGTCTCTTCTTTTGCTCAGGAATTGTTCCTTACTGAGGTGCAACCACACCAAGTCTCTCAGTTGGAATTGTTTAACCATCTTACCCTTAGCCTTCTCTCGTAGTCTTCTGGCAGCTTGATTAATATGTTGTGTGACTTTATTGTAAATGTGCTGGAGGGCCTATGCTTATGCTCTCACATTAGGGTCTTCTATTTCAAATTCAAATACAGGGGTGTGATTGAGGAATAACTCAAGATTGAAACCATAAACAACCTCAAAGGGGGTCTTCTTGGTGGTGTCATCTACTATCCAATTGTAAGCGAATTCCACCATTGGTAAGCAGACGTCCCAATTAGCCAAGTTCTTGCCTACTGTAACTCGAAGCAGGGATCCCAAAGTGTGATTGACTACCTCTATTTGACTGTCCGTTTGGGGGAAACAGGAAGTACTAAATAGCAATTTGGTCCACATTCGTCGCCATAAAGTTCTCCAAAAATGGCTCAAAAACTTTGGGTCTCTGTCTAATACTACACTTCTCGGCATGCCGTGTAATCTAACAATTTCCTACAAGAAAAGAGTAGCAATAGCGGAAGCATCGTTAGTTTTGGAGCAAGGCACAAAGTATGTTATCTTACTGAACCTATCCATGACAACCATTACAAAATCTTTGCTTAGGGCAATTCGTGGTAATCCGAGAACAAAGTCTATGCTCAACTCTGTCCATGGTTTCGTCAGAACAGGCAAAAGTATTGCTTTCCCTTGCTTGGCTCAACATTTAGCCCTCTAACACATGGCATAACCTTTAACAACTCGGTGCACATCTCGCCTCATTCTTGACTAAAAGAAACGACCATTCAACAATTCATGGGTCCTTTCCCCAAAATGCTCGAACAATCCTCCACTGTAGGCTTCCCTAATCAACAGCTCTCCAAGTGAACAAGTTGGTACACACAATTTCCCTCCTCAAGAACAAGTATCTTTCCTCCATATGATACTCGTCCATTATCCTTCCATCAACACAATGCGTAAGTATAGGCCCAAAGTGTAAGTCATCAAAATACTGTTCTTTGATACTTGCAAACTTAAATAATCTAGTATGTGGTTCATTCAAAAGGGTATGCCTTCTTGAAAGAGCATCTGCAACTATGTTACTCTTTCCCTACCTGTATTTTATCATGAAACTAAATCCTTCAAGGAATTCAACCCATTTCGCCTATCGCTTCAATAATTTAGTCTAACTTCGAAGGTACCTCAAGGACTAATGGCCAGTATAGATGACAAATTCTCTCAACAATAGATAATGCTACCATACTTGTAGTGCTCGGATTAGCTGAGGTTCTCACTGTGGTAATCTATTGGTCAATCTTCCTACATTAGGACAAAACCTATTCCAATGTCTAATGCGTCACATTCCAACTCAAATATTTTCTCGAAGTCAGGTAGAACTAATACAGGGGTGGAGGTCAACCTTTCCTTTATCTTGGCAAAACTTCCCTCCTCCTTTTCTCCCTATTAGAAGTCAGTGTTCTTCTTTGTCAACTCAGTAAGGAGTATGGCGAGGGTATTGAAATTTCTGATGAAATTTCTGATGAATCTTCTATAGAAGGAAGCCAGTCTATGGAAACTTCTCACTTCGACACAAGTAGTAGGGGTTGACTACTCGACGATTACTCAGATCTTCTCCCCGTCCACTTGCAAGCTTCCTCCACTTATTACATATCCTAAGAATACCACTTCTTCCTGACAAAAGCAGCACTTCTTAAGGTTACCAAATAATCTCTTAGCACAGAGGACGTTCAATATGGCTCAGAGATGTTCATAATGACTCGACATGTCAGTACTGTATAGAAGGATGTCATCAAAATATACTATGACACACTTGCCTATTAGATGTCTTAACACATAGTTCATTAATCTCATGAATGTGCTTAGGGCATTTGACAAGCTAAAAGGTATGACCATTCACTTATAAAGTTCATGCTAAGTTTTAAATGTTGTTTACCACTCATCCCCCATCCTCATGTGAATTTGATAGTAGCTAGACTTGAGATCGATCTTACGAAAGATCTCGGCTCCACTCAATTCATCCAACATATCTTCCAATCTTGGAATAGGATACCTTTATTTGATTGTAACCTTGTTCACGACTCGGCTGTCAACAGACATCTACTAGGTACCATCCTTTTTTAGCACTAGGAGTGCCAGAACAGGAAAAGGGCTAAGACTCTCCTTAATATAACCTTTCTCCAGTAGCTCATTGACTTGTCATTAGAGTTTAGAAGCTTGCTCAGGACTCATTCGGTAGGCTGGCTTATTTGGCAATGTAGAGCTGGGTATTAAGTCAATGTAATGTTCAATGCCTCAGATAAGGGGTAGTCCTTCTAGTAATTGTTCTAGGAATAGGTTAGTGTACTCATCTAGCAACTCTTTTACCTCCTGGGGTAGTTCGCCCTACTCCTTTAACTTTAATAGGTACCTGACCAACATGAAGGGTCGACGAATTAGCTTAAAGGGCCTTTCGGAGCTCGGCTCTACTCATCATCAGTCTTCCTTAATCCGTAAGCAAGTTTTATCTGCAGTTTATTAACTTCTCTCAGTGGCATCGGGTTCAGTGTAATCTTCCTACCATCCTTCTCAAACACATACATGTTCCTATATCCATCATGGATAACTCTTATATCAAACAGCCATGGTCAGCCAAGCAATACGTATAAAGCACATATAGCAGCACGTCACAAAGATCCTCATCGAAATAATTTCTAATAATGATCAGCAATAATACTTGCCAAGTGACATGTAGTGCTCCCTTCTCATTTAGCCAATACAACTTGCACGGCCTTAGATATGTGATGGTCGGTAAAATTAACCTTGTGACTAAATCGGTTGATACCACTTTAGTACAACTTTCACAATCCACAATTAATGTGCTCACCTGATCATTCACCCTACAGGTGATATGAAACAAGTTCTCTCTTTACTCTTCCTCTCGTGAGAGTTCTAAGTTCATTACATGCCAAACAACCAGGACCAACTAATATAAGTCCTCAGCAAACACATCCTCTTTAATCAGTTCTTTCTTAATAGCTTATTTCTCGGCAATACTCTCCTCCTCTTCAGGTTTCTCATTAGTACTTTCTACCTCTAGCTTCAAGACGTCTACCTTAATGACCATAGTCCTTCAGTTTAGGCACTAAGAAGCCATATGTCCAAAACCTTGACACTTGAAGCACTTGATCTAGCTCGTCTTCCTACTAGATCCAGCTCGTCTTCCTACTAGATCCTTGCATTTTCTCATAAGTTCAGGTCGACACGTAACTGTTAAGTAAGCCTTTCTACTCGGCTCGGACATCCACCTTTCGGATCGGCTTAATACTTGACTGAGCTCGGTGATTTCCCTATCCTGGTTGGCTAATCGGCAATCTGGTTGGTACTCGGCTTCTTCTCTACCTCTCTACTCATTAAGCTATTCTAATGGCTTCATCCATTGTGGAAAATCATTAAGAGTTCCACAATATCTTAAATGTCACCTCTTAACCCAATAAGGAATCTAGAGATTGTTCTGTCAGTGGTTCCTCCACTTCACATCGAATCATGAGCATTTGGAATTCTTGGACATGCTCATCAACTGTTTAGCCTCCTTATCTTAGCTCATGAAGCAGAGTAAAAATATCTTGTAAATAAGTATCCAGCACAAATCTGTTTTTGAGTATTCTCTTCATCTCTAGCCAAGTATTAATCTCTCAATAGTCTTCTTGTCTCCTCATAACCTGGAAATTCTTCCACCGCATGGTGGCATTGCTAGAGAACTCAATAGCAACAGTTCTCACTTTTCATAATCCTTATATTAATAATAATCAAACATACGCTCCACCTTCTTTTCCCATTCCAAATATTCATCCATACTTCCAAACCCATTAAAACTCGAAATTCGAAGTTTCACATGGTCAGAGGCTCTAGCTGCTCGCACTCGCTCTTCTTATTCATAATACTCTTCCTTATCTTCTTCTTCCAAATTTCCTAAGTCAATCCTTCTTCTTACTCGTCTGCCTACTCCTCCACCTTGAACCGATCGAACTAGGTTCTAACCTCTAATAGGTTAAGCAGCTTGTGGGGTGTTATGAGTAACTTCAGTCGGTTGATAAGCCAATGCATAAATAGCTTAGGTTAAATCTACTAAGAGGTTAGTCATCTCATCAAGTCTCTCATCGATACTCTTAGAGGTTCCCTGAGACTGTTGGCTATGGTGGATAACTCCACTATTATCATCTCCAATACTAATGTTTACACTTGGATCAGTCATTTTCTACGCAGATTCAAAGCTTAAACTCTTTACTTAGGTGTTTTAGCAAACACTTCCACAAACTAGAAAAGCAACAACTAATAAGCATAGCAATTAAACGAACATAATAACTTACTCTATTTCATATACACAAAATAGAGTATGAATAGAACTCTAAAAACAAATTACAACTCAAATGAAACCTCCACTCTAATAACAAGATGACACAAACCACAACCAAGAACATACAAGGCTGGTCACGAGGATGAGTCCAAGCCTATCAAAAGCTTGAAAGGAATGATGGGGAAATGCATGAGGGAGTGAATAAAAGGATAGACAAAAACCTACGAATAGCTTTAAAGGATATGATGCACAAATGAAACTTCCGAGAACTTACGACACAACTCGCTATAACTCACGAATTGATCCAGTGAGGTTACTCACCACCTAATTTTACTCAAGGGTTAGAACAAGAGTAAAATGAATGTAAACAAGCAGTATTTACGAGAGGAAAAATGTTAAGTGTATTGATGTCAATCTGATGATTATGGCTACAGATACAAAGGGTATTTATACCCAATAAGTTAAGGCAATTTACCTGAAAGAGAAAAAACAAAAAGTATATTACGCTAAAGAAGTAATATACAAGAATATGAAAGGGTAGAAATGAATATTCAAGAAAAGCAATGATTGGTATAGTAGATCCTTCACGTGGTCCTGTACACATGGTAAAGTTACATTGGCGATGCTATTGGAAGATGTAGACAAAAGAGTATAGGCAGGTTGCTTATCCGGGTAAGGGTAACTAAAGATTGGTCCAGTGTCATTCTTTTGGCCTCTGAGCATGCATAAAGCTAGGCAAGTGATCGACTTAAGCATAACTGTAAGAGGGTGAAGGTTAGCTGCTATCTCAACATTCTGTCTCTTAGCCCACAATCACCAGGAAATAGGTAATTACTCGGCTCAGCATGCAAAGTTGGTCAGCAAGGAGATACTCAACCTCAGCAAGAATCGGTTGAAGTAAGAGGATTCGCCTTGCTAATCTCTCTAGTCCTCGGGCTCGGTTACGAGTCAATGGTCCAGTAGCCTGATTCCCATCAGAGGATACTCTCCATTACATTAGCCTCGATTTGGTTTTGATTTATGTGTGAGACATCAAACTCTTTAACCTGGATTAGAATAGGCTCAATTTCTCTAATCTCATGATGGATTGGATAACGTTGTATGATCACACTTGCATATATATGCATTGGTCTAATTATATTGCTTGAAAACCTTAGTTGTTCTATGCTAAATGCAGACTTCTATCTCCATCTCATTTACTGAGCAAGTTGTCACTCATCCCCCTATAGTTTATTTTGTATGTTCAAAGTAGATTTATAAGCACATCACCCAATTCCAAAAGATAGAGAACGAGGTTAGAGAGCGAGGATCAAGAAGAATTGGTTGATCTCTTGTTTCATTTTGTCAATTTTATTGATTTTTTTTTTCTTTTTGAAACCACTAAAGTCTCCTTAAGTGGCCCTATAGTTTTCATCTCTTAGTCTATATACTAACTAATCTAAACTTATAGATTGTGCAAATTCTATTTTTAGACGTAATATCTTTTCATACAAACACTATCTTGTAGATACTTGTCAGTTTTCAAAAATTATACCACCTATCTTTTATGAAATTTGATTCTTTTAAAATATTTAGCTATAGGTGCATCTAAACAGTTATTTTAAAGAATTACACCACAAGTTTATATCGATTAGGTTTTGAATTGAATGCTTCAAAGCGGTTAAATCGGGTACACATGGTGTGAATTAGGTTTATGATAGTAGCTATAAGACTAACTTCTATATTAAGATAGTTCATATGGTAGAACCATTGTGACTCTATCCACTCAGGGCGTGACAATACTTATGTCCATGGTGGCTTATAAAACAATTGATATATATCATCCAAAATAGTTTGAAATAGCACAACTAGACATCACTAGTTATGGAGCATGATCTCTGTGCACAAATGTCAACATACACATTACTATCACAATATTGTTAATGGATCCCATTCTTCCACTCATCGTATTACACCTACTCCACATCCTCTCGAAGTTGTAAACTAAATTATAACCCAACTTGTCACTAAGGTCAATATCCTATGAAGTACCTGCAGGTGAAAAAGATTTCCCTTAAAAGGTGAGCTAGATGCTTAATACATAACCACCACAAACCCATGTGAATGCAACAAGCCATAATCACACACAGATTCAAGATCAATACACATTCAACCATCTAATTATCTTTTATTTAGGTAAAGCAAGCAATATAGTATTGGTATCTTAAGAGTTGGAGTAACTCATGACCTTGTAAAAAAAAACATGTATAATTGTATATGTATATGGTATTGGGTTAATCTCTAATACCCATTAGTCAATGAATTAACCTAAACCTACCCTAACCATCCTAGTACAAGACTCCACTTAAAGCAATGACACACATAGATCATTGAGATGCCACCTCGAGATCATCAGTACTCCTCTTTATACCCAGCTAAGAACAAACAATATAATCATTAAATAGCCAAATAATGTTGAGTTCATTTATTACTATCCAAAGCATACACGTGCAACAAGCAAGGTAATCATGTATCTATAATGCTTAACTTAGTCAAATCTTGCAATTCCTCAGTCTTGCACTTAGAACGAATCATAAGTAACAACTCTTCAGCATTTTCCTTAGATTAATTACCTAGCTTAACCATTATTGCAACCTCTTCTATTTAATTTATTTGTTCATAGTAGTAATCCAACAAAACTGATATAATAACTAACAAAATATTAGTAGTAATCATGATGTAATTGAAATTAATGATTGTTGTCATATGGTTCAAGGCTCAACTTGAAGTAATGTGTAGTAGCTACAGAGAAGGAACAAGAAAATGGGGTTTTGGTTTTCTTAGGATTTTCATATATAAAATGATAAAATGAAGGATATTAATGCAAATGTGATCGAATATAACTCACCAAACACAAATAAAAATTAGGTTATAATTGAAATGGAGTCTAATAATACTCACAAACACCAAATCAATATACGGTTTCAATGAAAGATAGATGTTACTTGTTACTCTCCAATCACTTGCAATGATTGAATATGGGGTTGTAATTAAAATGGTTCACCATAATCACTTGCAATGATCAACAAGAACACGAGATTACAGAAGAGAAATATCTCACTCAATAATCAAGAAAACCAGCAGGTCACTTAATATAAACGAAGGAATATTCAAGTCTAATGATAATGTGACTGCTAATTGCAAAGTATGCTATTTATAGTAGTCTTAAACTTTAATGGAAAAAGATGTAAAAATATATAAAGGCCTTAAACCCTAAAAGTAACCTCTCAAGGGAATAAAAATAAGTAATTAAACTGTATAATAAAACTATGTGTTTCAAGAGAGGTTAAAATTGGAGTTATGGTCAAGAGTGAAATGGAATAGGTCACAAACTAGTTAGGTTGGCTTAGAGTGAGTGCATTATTGTTCCTAGGTTCCTAGCCAAGCTACCTAATAGGAAGGCCTACAGTAATTTAACTCAAACACTTGTTAGGGTAATTGATTAAGCTTTGGCATAGGTGGCACGACTAGTAATTGAGCTATTTAGAAATTGTCCAAGCTGTTCTCTTCTAACTGATGCTTGAACCTAGATTTAGTGATAAGGGTTTCAAGCTAAACTCTTAGTCTTTTGTCTCGGAGGGGAGATTGGATGGGGGTTCCCAAGTTGATCATGCCTAAACTTGTTCTTTTGCTTTTACCTTAGTGAAGTTAGATTCCTCTTCAAAGTAAGGCCCCACCTAGTAGCTTAGCACACGGTGGTATAGCTTAGCTTTGGTATGGGAGAAGCGAGCCTCATGTAAGAGGTTGGAGTTTGATGCCCATCAAGTCTATATGCTAGATGATAAAGCCATTATGGGCTTAAGCATGTACATATAATCCAAATGGTAGGGCTCGTAGCATCTAGATGCATTAACCAACACTTGAAATTGCACTTTGTAGACGGAAGTGCACCTATCACTCCAATGCTAACATTGCTACAATCCAAACAATAGTAGAATTCCTACAACCTTTACAAAACATAGAATACCCACACTACTAAAATGTTAATACTAAATCATACATTACCAACCAATTAACAACCAAAACCCTAGTTTAAACATCATTTTTCGAAAAAAAACTTCACTCTAACAACTTATAACTTCAATAATCATCCAAACATTGGATTAAGGCAACTTACCTATTTCTCTTTGTTCTTGATCTTCTTAGTGGACAACAAGACTTTTAACTACAATTAGTACTCCTTTCCTTCAAGAAGCACATATATTTGTCTAATAGTATACAACATCAACTTAAAACATTGTAGTATTTAACACTTACCAAGAGAAACACCACTCCAAAACCCACTGATAGTTGTTCTTCTTAATATCGGTAAAATTAACTTTTTATTCAAAACTAACATTAGGAGTGCCAAAGGTTACAAGAGTATAAAGAAAACTAAGATTAAAACTATGCTTACCTTTAATTCTTGAGAGAAGGAAGAATAGGGAGGGGAGGGAGCAGGAGTTTGAAAAGAGGGAAAATTATTGGTCACCTCTTCCTTAACAATAAAATTTTCAAAATATCCAAAACGTATAAAACAGGATTTTAACTTAATTGTGAAGTTATATTTTATAAAATTCGGGTGTTAGAGAGTATATTTAAAAACACTAACTAAAAAAAAAAGAAAGAAAGACGAATTTTTTCTCTATAGTTTTCTCATAAAGCCCTCAATCCAACGACCTTACAAAATATCAAAAGTATATCCTTTGCACCTTTAACATAAAATAGTAATTAACGACACATTTAAAGATACCACCAATATCATATAAGTGGAATAAAGCCCAAATTCTTTGCATACGTTTGAAAAAGGCTATTAATGCTTTTTCTTTTCTTTTTTTTTTTTCCTTTTTGTTAGTCCGATAATATATCAACTCAAATGTATACTTTTAATAGAGAACATGGCTACTCAGTTGTTAATTTCTAGTATTATGAAATAATGTGCCTCGGCAATAATAAAGATAATATTAACCGTAATAGATATAAGGCTTAACTATTGTTGTTTTCTATTTCTGTAAAAGAATGTGTCTCCTTGTTATTTTTTGAACGGTGCACGCCATGTGTGTGTATATATATATATGAAAAACTTTGAATGAAGTTTAAATACATGATAACAGGTAGTTTTTAAAGAATCATCATCCACATTAATATATATTAAAATTCTATTTGTATTTATTCACTATATATATATATATATATCCGTTGTGATAATACCGAGTGATTCCTTTTGCAAAAGGTAATGCAAATGTTAAAATGGTATTGAATCATTTTAAAATATTAATCGACTATTGTAAATATTCCTCTATCCTCAATTATCTCCAGTGTATTTATCAAGAAAAGAAACCCTTCGAAGGGCTTTCCAATATCGATTTCCCATGCGGTGTTTTTGTAGTAGTAGCCAACTAGCTTTTGACAGCTACTCAACTCCAATGACTTTGGTCTCCAATGACTTTGGTCACATCTGGCCACCTTTCCTGCTTTTTCTCCAAAGAATCAATTGTGTTTATTATAAATGTTATTATAGAGTTATTTCGTTTGGAGGGCATCATAAACCTTCTTTCTGCTCAGTGTCCTGTAAAAAACTAAAGATTCTTTTACAAGCAGAAGGGGTACTATTTAAAGACTCGAGCAAGAACATGTCCAACATGCAATTCTAGTTGTAGCAAAAGGCCGATGGCATAATCTGTGAAAGGTAATCAAAACATTGTTATGGGAAATATTAAAAGGTGCTGTCCTCTCCAAATGGGATCTTCGTGACAAATAACATTATCAACATTAACACCCTCTCTCTCTCTCTCTCTCTCTCTCTCTCTCTCGCAAGTAGCTTTCTTTCTCCAGGTACTAAGTTTGCTTCTTCTTCTTTTTTTTTTTTTTCTCTTTTGTTTTGGTCTTATAATCTTAAATAAGATTTCCCTGGCAAGCAGCCATGGAGAAAGATGCTCTGAGCGGCAACCTGAAGGACCACTGTGTTGGCACTAGATCCTGCATTAAAACCATTAACAATTACACGTGCAGCAACAGCGACAACACATGCAGCAGTCTCCACCAGAACATCCTCAGAAGTCCATGGAGCTACTCATCACAACATGTGTATCGACAAAGCTCGTCCATTGGTGGGCTTTCCTGGCCACCAAGGTCTTACACATGTAGTTTCTGCAAAAGGGAATTCAGATCGGCTCAAGCACTCGGCGGACACATGAACGTCCACCGCCGAGACCGAGCAAGGTTAAGTCAGTCTTCGCCAAGTCCAGACGGAACTCATTTCCTAAAACTTAGCCCCAGCACCAACCCTAACCCTAAAGATACCTTTCCTTCTTCCTTGTCGTCTCCTCATTCAATCTTTGGCCCTCCACTCTCCCCCTTCTCCTTGCTTCCAGCTTCTTCGTCTTCCATGGCCATTGACAAGAACCCAATGCAGGTAGACAAACTACATGGCGACATGAACCCGCAAGTCGGGTTGGATATGAGGAAGGCAAAAATGGCAAAACCCATTCATACGGATGAAGAACAACTGGTTCATTGCAAGAGAGAAGATGGTTCGATGTTAAGAAGTGAAAGTGATATTATTCGTTTAGATGTGAAAATGGGTATGTTTAGTGACTTTAAGGAAGAGTTAGATCTGGAGCTTCGTTTAGGATGCTCGTAATGACTTCGATATGTTTTGGGTTTCTTCATCAGTGATATGAATGAAAATTTAGTGTTTAGTAACATTAATGGCATGCACTTTATAATACATTTAAATGCTGTATATGCCATATTCTTGATTCACATTTAACTCAATCGGTAATCTTGATCTTGAACGGGTACAGTAGGATGGTAAGAGGGCCTTAGGCCAGGCTGCCCAAGCACGAGCACTCATGGGATGTTTGGAAATGAGCACATGATGATTCATTAAAGAAACGGTTTGAGCTCGGACGGGAGCTTTTTTGTTATAATTTTTAATTATTTTGTTTTTTCATTTTTACAAATTTCGTACTTAGCCTCTTGTACCCTTTCTTGAACAATTTTACCAATATATTTTGAAGTGATACATTTGCTTATACAATAATACATGGACATAAATTGAAAACAAAAAAGGAAAAAAAAAAAAAAAAAAAAGATAGTGTAATTTTTCATTCCTATATGTCGACGTAATTTTTTTTTTTTTTTTAACAAATTGCAGAACATCATCATTACCATATGGTCTCTACGTTCTTTCCCCACTCCTAGTCTATAAAAGACCATTCTTCCCGCAATGTATTCAATTAGGTGTTAGTGAAACCCGAATTGCTAAATTCATTTAGGATGAGTTTAGAAGTTAAAATCATATCACTTTAAAGTTCACCCTTTTGACCGATATCCTAGTTAATTTTATTTTATTTTTTCATTTTTTTTATTTTATTTTTTTGGGCCAACTAATTTGTTTTATTTCAAACACATGGTCATTGTCAACTCCTTTTTTTTTTTTTTTTTTTGAAAAAATCTAAAGAAAATACCATTTTTCTCGGCTTTTGTCAAACAGCTTATATTAGGTGTGAAGGACCCAATCTAAACTAAAATTCACAGAATTCATATAGAGCTTGACATCCTTCTTAAACAATGATCTTCTTTACAGTATTCAACTAATTAATTTGCCTCAATTTATTCTTAAACATCTACGATTTTATTTCATTACATGTATGCTATTTATACGTGATTTACTGTTATGAAAGTCTCATGCACTTAATTCTAGATAAGGTTGGCATTCAATTTGGTTTTGGACTTCGTATGGAATTTAACTACTGTTATGAAAGTCTCAAAGTGATTTTAGCAAGGTTTTGGCATCTTTTAGAATCTCCATAATGTTCAAATAAGGAGGAGTGGAGACCTATATATATAAATTTTGAAGCTTGATCTCAATCGCTAGATGATTACAAAAATTTATTGATGAGGTGAGCTATTGAAGACATTCGCTGGATCATTTTTTATGATCAATAGACAAGATAAAACCTCATTTAATTCCTTTATGATTTTTCATGTGCTTTAAGTATATATAGGCTCAATCAAGCCCAATGGTTCACAACTTCAAGTCCATTTCTTTTACAAATAAGTTTCCGACACCCAAAGTCTTGTAAATAAGCTTAGGAAATGCTTTCTAAGCATGAAAACCAATTGAGAAAGCTCGAGAATGGTTGAACTGATCTAACGATCTCTTCCAAAGCCTATCAAATCATATCTCCATAATCTATTCTTAAAAATTGAGATTGACTCTTTAAACCCTATTACTAACCCAAGAAATTAGCTCGTGATATTAAATTGGCCTAGACACAATTACAAAAAAAGCCATCCATAACGTTTAAATGGATTTTCATGGAATTGAGGTGCAATTTGATTCAATTGTGATGATATATTATTCACAATTGAAATGACCTAACTGATCTCTTCTCTATTTAGTAGTTTGTTTCTAGAAACATGCTTTTTGGTGGAAGGGAAGGGACTAGCGTATCACCTAGCCAATTCTTTTAGGATATGCAAGAAAAATTCCCCATTCGATCTTTCGATAAAATATAGAATTAGAACAAAGTTAGATAAAATTGGTTGTTCCTGAAGAGATATGTATTTCCTTACTTTAATGATAAATTTTATGCCCTCCAATTTCATATAGACTGTATTATTTATAGGGTCCGGCATCCGTCTCCATGTAAAGGTTTTGCTGCAGCAGTAGCAGCAACAACAACAATAATAAGTCTCATGTGCTAATGGTCCTTAGAGCAATCGAAGTTCATCATTAGAGTTTATAAGCTGCATGTTCTTAATATTCATCTTAATTTTTCAAAACTATTTTTCATATTTGATTAGTGTACCAACAATAATTAGAAATATGTACATGCCATTTTATTTAGTTTTCATAAAATTTAGAAATTGGCAAAAGAGAAAAAATTAAGTTCATAAGTTCACTTTAATAGTTCATCAAAGAACTGGAGCCTTTCATAACGTTTTTAGGTTTGACAACTATTCAAAAGAACAAGTATCAATTGATGTTTCGCTTTGTACTTTTTCAAAATTTTACATATTTTCGCTTTAAAAATCGTACACTTTACTTTTTGTTATTTGTATAAGCACTTTAAATTCATAACAACATCTATTGATTTTCATAAATTACACAAAAGAATGCAAATTTTCTCCATTGTTATAGTTATGCTCAAAAGTAATAAAAATGTAAAATTTCACAAATGTGAACAAAAATTGCAACTTCATAAAGTTCGTAATGTTCCTAAATATATTTTAGATCGTAACAATACTAAAAACAAATAGAAAGAGTGCAATTTAATAATGGAAGCATCTCAAATTTTGTAAATACATTTGATTTTTCGATGAATACTTTTCCATAGAATTGTTGAAATTCGTAATTTCATAGTAATTCATAACTTTTCTCAACAACCTTAAATGTATTTTCAATCAAAAGTTATAAATTCATGATAACACTACAAGTCCGTAAAATTTTCATTGTACTTTCTAATTTCACTAGACAGTTTGTTCTTTCACTTAAGCTAGTAATTATTCTTTATACGTTTTGGCAAAATTGTCCTAGATGTGTAAATTTGTATATGTTTATACTATAAATACACTTTCATTTTAGTTATTGATTTTACGTAATGTAAAAGCAGACAAAGTTAGTTAAATGCTAGCCTATAATTCATAAACTATTTCAGGTAAAAAATTTTGTGACATTAATTTTTTTACTTCACTCAAAACTTTTTAAACATGCTTAAATTCGTAAATTAAGATAAAAGTTCATGCAAAAAATCTATGATTCTTTAGTTCATTTATCATACACTATGTTAGTTTTCAAAATTGTATCAATTACTCATAACATTGTGACTCAACCGTGAGTCAACTTGTCTTGAATGAATAATAAGGACTCTCTTATAAACTTTCTATGCTTTTGAGTGAAAATATTAAAAGCCATGTGAGACTCTAAAAGTTGAACATGTTTGCTTAGTAGAAAAGGTGATATTGACACTATCATAGACTAGCCTAGCGATCTTAAACCTAGAAGGGTTACAAAGAATATAGGTACGAATCAACCGGAACCATATAGGTTAGATATGAAATTCAAGATTGACGAATAAGAAAAATGATGAGGAATTTATGATTCAACACAAAGGATAAGGATAAAGATAAAGTTCAAAGTCAAAGAATGAAAAGAACTGCTTATGAGTTTGATATGTCTTGGTAAAGAAGTCTAGTATGTTGTAGTGAAATTGAGCAACCTTCGTAAATAACTAACTTAGGGTAACTTAGGACTAATGCTACCCCTTATTAGGGTACTTTGGGGTAGGAAGAGCACATGAGCACTACCAAGTATGTAAAGGTTGTTTGCCATGATAATTTAGCAACGATCATAAGATGGAACTGTTGTCCCAACACCTATCTCGAAAGACATAAATCTGACTTCTATGTAGATTCCTAGTAACTACATGTGTTGTGCATTTCATATGGTTATTGTTTGCACGTCATAATATAATTGTTTGATAACTTATTTGAAATTGCTTATATATATTAAATGATTGTTTTATTCGCTGATTCATGGTCTTTTGCTCACACTCTAACAATCTTTCTTACAGGCTATACTTATAAGTAGGATGAGTTAAAATTTGTGTGAAAAGTGCTCATTCCATTCAAAATCCTATAAAATAGGATAATATATATGTATTCATGATTGAATTTCAACCTGTAAGAAATTATATAGTTGTAGAATGATTAACCTATCTTATTATTTAGTGAGGTATACCTACTCTCTATAGTTATGAAAAGCTATGATAATTTCATATGAATATCCATGTACTCTTCCTTATCTATTTGAGAATGTTACAATCCAGTGAGGACACATAAAATAGATGCTTGACATACAAGGTGATCGCCGTGCATGTCATGAGTGCACATAAAAGGGATGTTATTGTCAAGCCCTATTGAGGGGCATGACAAGTCAAACATGTATAAGACAATTTACTTTCTAAAGACTAATGCTTGTAAGATTGCATAGTTTTTTTTTTTTTTTTAGATGATTACATTTGGAAATCATTGGCTAATCACTCGGTTCATGTGAATAGAGCTAGAAGGGAACACTAGTATATGTTACCAAAAAATAGGTTGCATACGGATAAGCAACCAGCATTACTCTTTTTGTATACCTCTAGTATTCCCAATTACTATATAACGTGGTAGATAGATTCCTCGAGCTTGAGACTTCACATTATCAAAGTATTAAAAAGAAAAAAAGAGCAAACAGATACGGCCATCATATACAATATCTTGTAGTAAGGCGAACAAAGATTTCAACAGAGGGGAATTTGCACGAGATTAGTAAGTAGTAACACTTTTCCATAGTCAGTACAAAAGTAATAAACAGATAGGAACGAAAATAAAAAGGTTAAACGGGGAAGTGACAGGCACATAAGAGAGAGAGAGAGAGAGATGCCGTGAGCAATATCTATCATTTATGTCCTCGTTATTCGAAGTCACAGCAGAGATTAATATATATATTTTCTATCAATACTTTTTTAGGAGATCATTGGGTTACGGCCATGTCCATGATTTATTTTCTGATATGTCTAATTGGAAGCTATTCCCAAAATGTGATTAAGTTTGCATGTTTGACAATGCCTGATCGTCAAATGCTATGATGGCGTTTCCTTAATTGGAATAAGATGTTTCGGTCGTATTAAAAAATTATACATAAACTCAGAGAGCCCACTTTCTTTCCCGAGATGGCATTCGATGAGTCAGGACGAACACTGGGATCGTTGCGAACTTGTCCTTAATATAACCTTGAGGATCTTCACTTCACTTACTTGTATTTAAGATTATCATCGCATGAAAACCAACTTCCTTAGTTGTGAATGTTTATTCAGTTACAGTGCTGTTTTGAAATAACCTGATGTTACGCCATCCTAAAGTGATATTGACGCATATTACACAAGATTAGCTTTTTACTGCTAAGCGTGTGTACATATTTTCCTAATTTCATTTATATATCTACCATATAATTTCCTTCATTTAGTTTTTCATTACGTGGTATTATATTCTTAGATAAATTACATAGCTCAACCTATATTATTAAGGAAAATATCAAATTAGTGTTCATATGTTATTTATTAATAGTTTTTAAAATGACTTTTATTAACACATAATCAACTTCGAAAAGACAGGAAAATTTAAAATTTATTAACCGCTTAGCTCTTGCCTCCAAGCTCTAATTAACAAGGGGACCTTATAGTGGAGAGTTCTTGCAAGGAAACAGAATATATATATATATACGTACGTACATATTAACTACTAACTATAGCTAATTTTTATTTGATATCATCCCAAAAAACTAGATTTGCAAGAGGATTGATGGAAGTGATGGCATATAGTGGATACTATAACATATATTATCATTTTCCTTTGTCATTTTTGCTGAAGCTAAACTTTGCCCTAGCTGAACTTAAGAATACTGTCTGGTCGTGTACATCCTTATCGTTGAAGGAGAGCGCGGTCTCTAGGTTACTGTACTAGCATATGGAACATTTTGGCATTTGTGTATGTATTCTACTCGCAAGAGATATTAAAATCCCATGATGACATCATAGCCAAAGGTATTAGGTCATCCTCTAAAGGTGGGAAAAAAAATATTGAATGCTAATAATATATTAGGTGAATCAATAAAAAGTATATAACTACTAATGATATTTAAATATATAACATTAAAAGTACATGTTTTTTTAAAAAAGAATTATTAATTATATTTTCACATGTTAAAATTTTATAATATTTACATATTGCTCATCTATCCATATCATATATTAATATTATTAAAGTTTTTCTTCTAAAAATGGATTACTTGAATTATGATACCTGCATATTTATGCACAATGTGCTTATATTCATACAACTTTCACAAAATATAGAAAATAAAATACTTAAAATCAGTAAAAAAATGTACCAAAAAGAACATTTGTCACAATCTATTTATTCTTTAGAATCATTCTTCCCACTATTAGACTTATTGTCTTCCACTATGTTTGGCAATTTTAAGAGTGGAAATGGGTGGAAACAAGAACAAAAGAAAGAAAGGGCTAGGAAGGAAAGGAAAATATCTAGTTACCATTTTTTATTTGCAATCTTAAGATGGAAATGAGAGGAAATGTAACAAAATGTATCCTTTGATCTTGTTTCATCAATATGGCAAAGGAAATGAAGAGAATGGATTATTAAATGAAAAAAAAAAGATATCTTGCTTTACCATTTTTAAGTTTGCTCTTAGAACTTTGATATTTTATTTCATGATCACTCATCTTCTACCTAATCTTCTTTTTTTTTTCTTAAAAAAAAAAAAAAAGCTAAGAGAAACTAAATGAGATTAAATGTGAAAATGCCTTCACTAATTTCTCTCAATTTCCACCTAATTCCATTTTCATTTTAAATATCCCTACACAATATTTCTACTTATTGCTTTGTTTCCATAACTTTCCATTGATTTCATGATTACCAAACATTGCTTAGCTGGCTGTTCAATTGCTCAACATAATCCTCTGAATTCCCAACTCTCCACGATACAAGAACTTAGTTTCGTTATAAACTTTAATATAATGTTTGATATGCATAAATGTATAACCCCACTATAGTAAGCATCAAGGGTTGACAAGCATATCTAGCTACCATACATGGGAACCAAACAAATAATTAGTCTAAATGGTTATAAATGCTTCACAAAAATTAAGGTATACACTTTATTATTCAAAGTCTACTCCCTTGAATAAGTAGTCACTTCTTCCTATTTCCTTGATCATTCAAGATGTCCTTCCTTACAACTACCCATCATATAAATATGGACTAAGCTATCTCTAAGTGTCACATCACATCTATGGTCTAAGCTATATAATACATATATGTGTGTATGTGTGCATGTATGTACATGTTTATATGCATGTGTATGTGTATGTGTGTGTGCATGCGCTTACGTGTACAATCATCGCACCATGTTAGTCCACATGCCTATCCATTATGTCATCTGAATATTCTAATCTATACACTCAGAACCTGGTCTAGGGTTCTTAACCTCTAGATCAAGTAACTACGCACAAGTAGGATACAATTATTATTAGACAAAGTTTACTAATGAGTTTAGTTAAGTATTCCTAAAATTTTACAAGCAGCTCCTAACCACGTACCTAATATGTAAGGTCTAAAATGTATAGTAAATAATATCTCAAAATCAAAGTCGATAGTTGGTGAGAAAAAATCATGGGTTAGTAATCTATTATATCATTAGTTAAAATTATCTCTTTATTACTTCGTCATCATGCTTACTTATTTGCTAAGTCCAAAGCATTTAGTTAAATAAGGTTCATTTAGGTTCTGGGCCTTTAGAGGAAAATGGGTCCAATTAGCCTTTTAATTAATTTGGATCCATTAACTTAATTAGTCAATTAATTAACCTAACTAGAATTAATATTTTAATTATCTAATTAAGTCCTTAACTATTTTATTAAGCTTAGGTTTTATCATTCTTAAGGCCCAAAAGATCTTATTTTCAAGTAAGAGCCATATAGGGTATAAGCCTAAAATGGGTCTAGCTAATTTGGTATGACATAAGCTCATCAAGTTAATATGACAATTAGTTAGTTTATTAGGATTTCCTTTCAATTAACTATTTATGTAACCTAAGGTCTTATATAATTTGTCAAACAATATGCATGGTTAAGGCCCATAATAAATATGGCCCAAATGAAGGTTAAATGGACTTAAATGAGATTTAGGCTTCAATTTAGGTCCATTGAGATATGAAATTAAGTTGGTTAATTGGGTATATATATATATATCTAGAGGAAGGACAATAGGTTGGTTCAATTGGATCAATCTAATGGACTAATCTAGGGTTTGACTAGTCTTGATTTAATTCATTTAGTTATCACTTTATTATTATTATTATTATTATTATTATTATTATTTCCAATTCTTGTCATTTTCTAATTTCTTGAATATTTTAATCCAAAAATACTTTTCCTTCAAAACTCTAGCCTTCTACAAGATAAAATGCATTCTTCTACCAACTTTAATTCATATTTTAATGTCAAAAAAGGGTTTGTTGTGTTTTAGATTTGAAGATTTTGATTGTTGAAATGAATGTGGGAGCTATAAATTTAGAAGAAGGAACAACAAGGGGTTTGAATGAAGAACATCTATATGTTTATATGAACATTCATAAACATATGAATATTCCTATAATCATACGAAGTCTTTCATGAAACACACATTTAGGTCAAGAAATTTGTATGAATCAAAGTATAAAACATATCCAATCTTTCTCCTAAGACTAAAGAACTAAATCAATATCATTTCATACATCAAAATAATGGCAAGTTGTTGGAAATTCTAGAAACTTATGATATTTTACACAAGTTAGAATCCATCTATATAAACATATATGCATCATATCGCATTGATACCATGATCTAACCCAAGAATAATTATTTTTACCATCATACATATCATTCAATATAAAAAGATGACATTATCATAATGGAAAATATGTTGGAAATTATATTATATAAATATGGCTCAAGAATTCTATTTAACTTTTCAAAATATAAGCTAAGCAATTAGACACTTTAGGTTACATATTCAAGTTATTGAGAACATAAATATTACCCTAAACCCTAAATTAGCTTGTTAATTACCCATCGAGTAAATAATTAAGCCTAAATCACAAATTAAGCAATAATTACACATCAATAGGTTAAGGGAGGTAGTGGCAACAATTTGTGGGAGTTTAACCAAGCATTTAACTACCTTAATCGAACTTTTAAATAACCTTGTCTAAAAACTAGATTATTATGTCTAAGAGTCTAGTAACGCATCAAACATGAAAAATTAAGCCATAAGGCCTCCTATATGCTATACTCTATTAAGGGGGGCGGGTGCTAGCATCCAACAACTAATGCTCCAAATCCTAGATTAAATGTACCAAACACCACTAAATATTCATTTTTATCTTATTAAATTAATGTATACATCAAATCCTCTAGATATATGAATGGTGCCACCAATAAGTCATGGTTATGATATCTACGTTTCATTAAAATATCATTTAACTTAATAAATTGCTTAACCTAGCAACTGAAGTACCTAAACTTTACTAAATCTTCATTTTGAGCTAAGATAAATAGGATACCTCAAGAGGAGTTTTTCTAACTCTTTCTCCCTGTGAATGGCACCACCAAGATCGAGTTAGAATGAGTTTGTCTTCAAGTTTCATAAGGGTTTCTAAGATTAATTACCTAGTTAGTAGCTTAAGCATAAAAAGATAAGCTAAGATATGTACTTGTTTATTAAAGAACTTAAACCAACTTATGCTTCTTCCTTCTAAGCTCATGCTAAGGCCTCTTGAAGCTCTAATGGAGTTTTATCAACACTCAAAAGCTAGCTAAAAAATCAAACTAACTCAAGTCAAGAGTGTTTACAAGATAATCATTAGGGCTTATTAGGTTTTAAGGCTTAAGAGAGGGTTTAGAGTCCTAAACTTTAGAAGGGTCTTATGATTAGGAGGCATAAGGGCAAGGGTGGCAAAATAAAACTTGTTGAAATCTGGCAAGGCTAAAATTGGTGCAATAAGTAGCTTAATGCGTACCATAGCCAAGAATAAACCAAGCCAATAGAAGAGATTGGTCCCAGCTTGCTAAAAGCTTGAAGAGGTGATAGGGGAATGCGCGAAAGAACGAAAAGTGAATGAAAAGTAAGCAAAACTCACGAATAGCTCCAAAGGATGTGACATACCAAGGGAACTTTCGAGGACTCATGACACAACTGGATATAACGCATGAGATGGTTTGGTAAGGTTACTCGCCACCTAATCTTACTTAAGAGTTAGGATAGGAGTTAAATGAAAGTAAACAAAACAGTGTTTAGGAAAAGGAAGAATATTTAGTTGTATTAATGATAATTTAATGTTTACAGCTACAAATACAGGAGGTATTTATACCCAAAAGTTTAGGACAACTTGCCTAATAGGGAAAGGACAAAAAAGATATTATTCTAAAGAAGTAATGTAGAAGAATACAAGAGGGTAAAAATGAATATTTAATAAAAGTAATGATTAGTATAGCAAATGCTACATGTGGCGGAGAAACATTGGCAAGGTCATTGGAAGATGCAGCCAAAAGAGTATGATTAGATTGTTGGTCTAAGCAAGAGTGGCTAAAGATCATTCCAAGGTCTCTTTCTCTCAGTACCTAAGCAAGGGTGAGGCCAAGTATTTGGTCGGCTCAAACACGAGTGAGTATTCATGAATGGTTTAGTTGTTGTCTCTGAAATCTATAATTCGACACACTTCAGAAAGATGGGCAACCATTCAGCTCAACATATAAAGTGACTCAACTTTAGCAAGAGTCGACTGGAGCAAGAGGATTCGTCTTACCAACCCTTCTAGTCTTCGGGCTTAGCTGTGGGTCAAAGGCCTAGTAGCTTGATTCCTATCATTCCCTCCGAGTTGATTTAGATTTGGGATCAAATTCAAATGATCTTTGATTAGCTCTCCATTAGGGTGATATGGACTAAGTTCGGTAATGTTGAAGGTATCAAAAACCCTATAGTCTTCGAGTAGCTTCAACCTATGGGCATTGTCATTTATCTTCTAGAGGATTCTGAAAGGTCCTTCAACTCTTGCAAATAGCTTATTTCTCCTTTTACTCGAAAACTTGTCCTTACTAAGGTGTAGCTACACCAAGTGATAGGAATCAGGCTATCGAACCTCTAACCTGCAACCGAGCTCGAGGATTAAAGAGATTGGTATGACAAATCCTTCTGTTCCAACCAACCTCTGTCAAGGCCAAGTACTTTCTTACCGAGTCATCCTTCATGCCGAGCTGTATGATCACCCATTTTTCTATAGTATGCCGAATTGATGATTACTTATTAGCACCAAGCCAACTAATTACTCGACATCTTCCTTACCGAGAAGCCAAGAGATAAGAGTTGGAATTGACTAAGCCATCCCTGCTCAGATAAGCCCATTTGTCCGTACTTTTTGTCCGCATCTTCTAACGACCTTGCCAATATAGCATCGCTACATATACAATATCATGTGCAAAATCCGTTGCACCAATGATTGTTTTCTTATATATTCATTATTTCCTTTTTGTATCTTATACATTATTTCCTTAGGAAATGCCCTTTTTGTCTTTTACTTTTTAGGCAAGTTGTCCTGACTTATGGGTATAAATACCCTTGTACTTGTAACGGAGAAGAGATCATCACTCTTAATACACTCTTTGAGTACTTTTTCTTCCTTGTGTAAACACTGTTTATTTAATCTCGACATTGCTCTTATCATTTTCCTTAAGCAAGGTTAGATAGCAAATAACCTCACCAAACCGATTCATGCGTCATATCGAATTGTGCCATGAGTCTTCAGAAGTCCCATGAGTCTTCAGAAGTCCCATTGGTGTGTCGTATCCTCTAAAGCTATTCGTTGGTTTTGCTTACTGTTTCATTCTTCATTTTACCCTTTTTGCACTTTCCCCATTAATCCTTTCTTGAGCTTTTTGCAAGCTTGGACATATCCAACGACTGGCCTTATCTATACTTAGTCACAGTTTGCAACACCAAGTCTCCTAGCTAGAATTGCGTAGCCGTCCTACCCTTAGCCTTCTCTCATATTCTTCTGACGGCTTGGTCGATCTACCAAATGACTTTGTTGTAGATGTGCTAAAAGGACTACGCTCGAGCTCTCGCATCAGGGTCTTCTTGCTCGGATTCAGGCATAAGGGTATGATTAAGAGGTTACTCAAGATTGAAACCATAGACAACCTCAAAGGGGGTCTACTTAGTGGTGTCATGTACTATTCAGTTGTAAGCGAATTCGACCACTAGTAAGCAAATGTCCTAATCAGCCAAATTCTTGCCTATTATAGCTCGGAGTAGCAATTCCAAAGTATGGTTGACTAACTCTATTTGGCCATCCATTTGGAGGTGACAGGAAGTCCTAAATAGTAATTTAGTCCCCATTTGTTGCCACAAAGTTCTCCATAAATGGCTCAAGAACTTTGGATCTCTATTTAATATTATGCTTCTTGGCACACCGTGTAACTAAACAATTCCCTACAAGAAAAGAAAAGTAATAGCCAGAGCATCATTAGTTTTGGAGCAGGGCATAAAGTGTGCCATCTTGTTAAACCTATTCATGACAACCATTACAAAATCTTTGCTTCAGGCAATTCATGGTAATCCAAGAACAAAGTCTATACTCAACTCAATCCATGGTTTCATCGAAATAGGCAAAGGCATTACTTTCCCTTACTTAACTTAGCATTTAGCTCTCTTGCACACGATGTAGCCTGCAAAAACACAATACACATCTCGCCTCATTATCAGTTAGAAGAAATGACCATTTAACAATTCATAAGTCCTTCTTTCCCTAAAATGCCTAGAGAGTCCTTCATTGTGGGCTTCCTTGATTAGTAATTCCCTTAGTGAATAAGTCGACACACATAATTTCCCTCCTTAAAACAAGTATCCATCTTCCACATGATACTCGTCCATGGTCCTTCCATTGACACAGCACATAAGTATGGATCCAAAGTGTGGATCCCTAGAATGCTGCTATTTAATGCTTGCAAACCCTAACAATTTGGCCTACAGTTCATTCAAGAGTCCATGTAATCTCAAACGAGCATCGGCAACCAACTTGCAATGCCTTAGGGACTCACAATCGGTATAGATGACAAATTCTCTTGACAATAGATAATGATGCCATACTTGTAATGATCGGATCAACGCCAAGAGTTCTTCATCATACATAGAGTAATTTAGCTAAGGTCCTTTGAGCTTCTCACTGTGGTAACCAATTGTTCGACCTTCTTGCATTAGAACAATACCTATTCCAATGCCTAACGTGTCACATTCCAACTCAAATATTTTTTCGAAGTCAAGTAGAACTAGTGCAAGGGTGAAGGTGAACCTTTCCTTTATCTTGGCAAAACTTCTCTCCTCCTTTTCTCCCCATTAGAAGTTGATATTCTTCTTTATTAGCTCAGTAAGTGGTGCGGTAAAGGTGCTAAAATTCCTGATGAATATTTTGTAGAATGAAGCCATCTATGAAAACTTCTCACATCGGCACAAGTAGTAGGAGTCGACCACTCAATGATTGCTCAAATCTTCTCGTCGTTCACTCATAAGCCTTCTCCACTCACTACGTAGCTTAAGAATACCACTTCCTCCTCACAAAAACAACACTCCTTAAGGTTACCAAATAATCTCTTGGCACAAAAGATATTCAGTATAGCTCGAAGATGTTCATAGTGATTCAGCATGTCGATACTGTACACTAGGATGTCATCAAAGTACACCACAACACACTTCCCCATTAAATTCCATAGTATGTGGTTCATTAGTCTCATGAAAGTGTTCGGGGCATTTGACAAGCCAAATGGCATGACCATCCACTCATAGAGTCCATGCCAAGTTTTGAACACAGTCTTCCACTCATCGCTCAGCCTCATGCAAATTTGATGGTAGCTAGACTTTAGATTAATCTTGCTAAAGATCTTAGCTCCACTCAATTCATCTAACATATCTTCCTACTTAGGGATTGGATACCTATATTTGATTGTTATCTTATTCACAGCTCGACTGTCAGCACACATCCACTAAATACCATCCTTTTTCAGCACTAAAAGTACCAGCACAGCACAAGGGCTGAGACTTTCCCTAACATAACCTTCCTCCAATATCCTATTGACTTGTCGTTAGAGTTCAGAAGCCTACTCGAGACTCATCCGATAAGCTAGCTTATTCAGTAATGTGGCACTAGGTAATAAGTCAACGTAATGTTCTATGCCTCAAAGTGGGGGCAACCCCTCAGGTAACTATTCTAGAAATAGATCAGCATACTCATCCAATAACTCTTTTATTTCCAAGAGTAGTTTACCCCGCTCCTTCATCTCTAATGGGTGCCTAACCAACATGGGATTTAGCTCATTAGCGTTAATGGCCTCTTAAAGTTCAGCTTTACTCATCATCAGATTCTTCCTTGATCTGCAAGCAAGTTTTGTCTACAGTTTATTAACTTCTCTCAGCGACATCGGGTTTAGTGTAATCTTCCTGCCATCCTTCTCATACACATATGTGTTCCTATATCCATCATAGATAACTCTTCTATCAAACAGCTATAGTTTACCTAGTAACATGTGGGAAGCACACATGGGCAATACATCACAAAGAACCTCGTCAAAATAATTCAATAGTGATCGGCGGTAGTACTTACCAAGTGACATGTAGTGCTCCCTTCTCATTTAGCCAATGCAACTTATACGGCTTCGGGTGTGTGATGGTCAATAAATTTAACCTTGTGACCAAATCGGTTGATGCCACATTAGTGCAACTTCTATTATCCACAATTAATGCGCTTGCCTAATCATTTACTCTATAGGTGATATGAAACAAGGTCTCTCTTTGCTCTTCCTTTCATAAGGGTTCCAAGTTCATTGCGCACTAGATAATTAGGACCAACTAGTCCAAATCCTCAACAAACACATCCTCTTCAATTAGTTCTTTCTTAGCAGCATCTTTCTCGGAAGTACTCTCCTCCTCTTCAAGTTCCTCATCAATACTTTCTACCTCTAGCTTTGGGACATCTCTCTTGATGACCATAGTCCTTCAGTTCGAGCACTAAGCAGCTATATATCTAAAACCTTAGCACTTGAAGCACTTGATCTAACTCATCTTCCTACCAGATCCTTGCCCTTTCTCATAATTTCGGGTCGGCATATTATTGTTAGGTTGACATTTCTACTCAACTCAGACATCTACCTTTCAGATAGACCCAATACTTGACTAAGCTCGATGACTTTCCTCTCTTGGTCAGCTAGTTAGTAGTTTGGTCAATACTTAGATTCTTCTCTGTCTCTCTACTCATTGGGCTATTCTAATGGGTTCATATATTGTGGTAAAATGTTGGAGTTCCACAATGTCTCGAATGTCACCTCTTAATCTAATAAGGAACTTAGAGATTATTCATGCTGGTGGTTCCTCCACTTCATAACAGATCATAAGCATTTGAAATTCTTAGACATACTCATCGACAAATCAGCCTCCTCATCTCAACTCTTGAAGCCAAGTAAAAGTATCTTGCAGATAAGTATTTTATAGATAAGTATCCTATACAAATTTGTTTTTTATTATTATCTTCATCTTTGGCCAAGTATTAATTTCTCGGTAGCCTTCTCACCTCCTCATAACTTGGAAATTCTTCCACCACATGGCAGTATATCTGTAGAACTCAATAGCAACAATTCTCACTTTCTCATAATCCTCGTACTGATAATAGTCAAAAACACGCTCTTCTTTCTCTTCCTAATCCAAGTATTCATCCACACTTCTAGATCCATTGAAGCCTAGAATCTAGAGCTTCACATGGACAAAGGCCCTAGGTGCTCGTGTTCACTATTCTTCTTCATAATACTCTTCCTCATCCTCTTCTCCCATGTTTCCCAAGTCAATCCTTCTCCTCACTCATCCACTTACTCCTCTACCTCGAACTTGTCGAGCTAGGTTCTGGCCTCTCATAGGTTGAGTAACTTGTAAGGTGTTATACGCAGCTTCAGTGCGCAACTTCAGTAGGTTAGTAAGCCAACACATGAATAACTCAGGTTAGATCTACCAAAAGGTTAGCCACTTCATCAAGTCTCTCATCAAAACTCCTAGGATTTCTCTAGGATTATCGGTCATGGTGAACAACACCACTATTGCCATCCTCAATGCCAACATTAATACTTGGGTCTGTCGTTTGCTCTATAAGATTCAAGTCCAAACTCCTTAACTTAATGCTATAGCTAACATTATCTCTTACAGTCCACTTGACAGTTCCTCTAAACTAAAAGCTCAACAACCAGTAAACATGGTAGTTAAAATAACACAAAAAACTTGCTCTATTCCACACACATAAGACAATAAGGATAGAACTTCAAAACAATTACTATAAACCAAATGAAACCTCCGCTCTAATATCAAGATAATGCATAACATGACCATGAATAGACAAGACCAACAACAAGGATCAGTCCAAGCTTGTCAAAAACTTGAAGAGGTGATGGGGGAATGCACGAAAGAATGAAAAGTAACCAAAAACCTACAAACAACTCCAAAGGATATGACGCATTAAGGGAACTTCCGAGGACTTGCGACACAACTCAATATGACGCATGATATGGTCCGGTGAGGTTATTTGCTACCTAACCTTACTTACAGGTTAGAATAATAGTGAAATGAGAGTAAGCAAAACAGTGTTTAGGAAAAAGAAGAATATTAAGTTGTATTAATAATAATCTGATGTTTACAGCTACAAATACAAAGGGTATTTATACCTGAAAGTTTAGGTAAACTTGCCTAAAAGGGAAAAGACAAAAGGTATTATCCTAAGAAGTAATGTATAAGAATAGAAGAGGGTAAAAATGAATGCTTAAGAAAGGCAATGATTAGTATGGCAGATGCTATACGTGATTCTATACACATGATGGAGATACATTGGCAAGGCTATTGGAGGATGTAGACAAAAGAGTATGATCAGATTGCTAGTCCGAACAGGGGTAGCTAAGGATCAATCTAAGGTCTCTCTCTCAATACCTCGAGAAGGGTAAGGCCAAGTATTTGGTCGGCTCAAACGTAAGTGAGTACTTGTGAATGGACTAGCTATTGTTTCGACAATCTACAATTTGGCACACTTTAGAGAGACGAGCAGTCATTTGGCTCAACATACAGAGTAACTCGACAAAGATATACTTAGCTTCGGTAGGAGTTAGCTGGAGTAGGAAGATCTACCTTACCAGCCCTTCCAATCCTCCGACTCAGCTACGAATCAATAGCCTAGTAGCCTGATTCCTATCATAGCTTCTCCTTCAATATTGCAAAGATATTTGCTACCTCTTATCCCCAATGAAACTTTCCTTTCTTCAAGCACTTCATCATAGGTGTTGCAACTATACCAAAATTTTTTATGAAACGCCAATAAAATGTAGCCAAATCGTGAAAACTTTACAATTCAAAAATATTTTTTAGTGTTAGCCAATTTATGATTCTCTAACCTTAATGCTATCAACCTAAAGGCCTTCTCCCGACACAATAAATTCTAAGAATAGTAGTTTGTTTGTCATGAAATTACATTTATGGAGATTTATGTACGACATGTTCTCTTTTAGTGCTTATAGCACTTGTCTCAAGTGCATCAAGTCCTCTTCTTCTAAATAGCTATAAAGTAAGATGTCACTAAAATAAATAACCACAAATTTGCCAATGAATGGTTTTAGTACATAATTCATCAATCTCATAAAGGTACTAGGAACATTAGACAATCCCAACAACATCGATAATTGCTCATACAAACCTTCAAAATCAAGCTCACAAACAATAGATAGGAAAGTACTTTTCTAAGTGACTTCTAACTTAACCTTTAAAAGCAACAAAGTATACTTGGTACCATTCTTCTCCAATTTATACACATTGCTTTTACTCAAGTGTTAGGCATCAACATCATATTGCCATGATGGGCCAAACCATATATGACATACATCTATATCAATAAAATATGTATATCAATAAAATTACAATAAATTTTATCATGATACTTAATAATTGAGAATGATACTTTACATCTCTCTTTCACTTCTACCTTCCTACTATTGCTTTAATTTATCCTAAAGTATAAAGTTTAGGATACTTCTCTATAAGTAACTTTAACTTCATTATAGTATCTCGATCAATAATGTTCTCACAGCTTCCACTATCAATGATAACACTAAACACCTTATCATTGATGATGCATTTGGTTCTAAATAGTTGATAAAATTGAATATGATCTTGATTAGGAGACAACATTAATCTCCTAAGGACATAGGTCTAACCTTCTTCATCATATTCCTCCTTCTCATCTCCATCTAGTTCATAATGGATTTCCTCATCTTCTTCTTTCTCTATGATATTCATTGTTTTCCTTTAAGGACACTAGTTTGACTTGTACCTTAGTTGATTGCATCTAAAGCACTTGCTTGTATTAGGCTTGTCATAAGGATTTTCAACTTTTTTTTCTCCTCTTTGCCTTTGGCTTATTGTTATTTGGCATTCGCCTATCGCATTGTCTTTTGGTATGCTTCTACTTTTGCTACCTATTGCAGTTGCTTCTAATATTGGTTTGGACCTCTCAATAGCCCCAACAACCTTATAACTATCATAGTTTCTCTTGTTATACTGCTACTGCATCAATTATGCCTTGAATGCCATTTTTTTTTCTTCTAACAAGGTTTTGATAATTTGCATCTTAGTTCTATACCTTAAGGCTAGTCCTAATCTTTCGACATATCTAGCATCCTGCTGCCCTTCTAATTCATAGAAGGTATTTCTCTCAACTAACCTCATGAATTATGTTGTCTACTCATACACGTATGTATTTCCCTGTTGACAACGTTGATATTATTGGAATAAAATCTACTTGTAATCTAAGAGTAAATTCCCTCATAAAAATACTTCATCCTACACCATGTGTATATAAGACCATTTCCTTCTTACTCTCTTCTAAATTGAATTTGCTCTTACCATATAAAAGCTCATTCATTCATGACATGCCACCAATCTGACTCTCTTCTTAAGTAGAATCTTTAAATAATCAAAGATCTTGTTAATCTTTGCAATCCAATCCTAAAACTCCTCTATTTCCAAACTTCCATTGATGTATAAAATATCCACCTTCAAACAAGAATCCCTATATTCTCCATTGTTACCACCATAATTATCTCTCCTTTTATTACCTTGATAAGGTTGTCACCGACCACATCCAAATAATTCATAGTCATCTAAGTCTTCTAAATTATCATGGTTGTTATAAGCATAATGTCTATGAATAGGAATAGGCCTATTAATAAGGTCACCATGAGCTATATGCACCCCAGCCTTTTGTTGTGATGCTATCTCCTACGAGTATCAATGCCTAAACCATCAAGATGATCTATAATATCCTTAAGGAGCTTCTCGAGACATTGGAATCTATTCTCGAGACATTGGAATCTATAGTCCATCTATTGCTATAAACAATAATGTAAATGTTGGAACTCAATTTCAATTTCATCCCCCTAAACTGGCACTTCAACCTCTTGAACACCATCATGAGGATTGTAATTGCTATCAATCAACATCGTTGCTATGTTAACAATGAACATAGTTTATAGCATACTAGACATTCTTTGAATGGAGAAGAAAATTATAATAATGTAAAGATGATGATTACAACTGATTTATAGGATATTTATAAATTAATAACCCTAGAATTATTAAGAAAACTGAATAAGATATGAAACCTAATGAATCAAGAATGAAAATGACTATAGATATATTTTCTTGAAATAACGCTATATCTTTGACAACCCTACATCTTGTCAAAACATGCAAATTTAATTTATGCAATATCCCTAAATTGTAAAGTGACTTTATTCAAGCTAAAGTAGACTTAAATTAGTCTAGTTAACATATTACGAGCTCCATAACTCTATGCAAAAAGTTAGAGCCTCTTACAATTAACTAATCTACAAGTCAAGAATTAGAATTGTGCTTCTAATTTATTCTAACTAGCTTCTAATTTCTTCCTTCCCAGTTTTTGACGATTTAAATGGTCCATGACTTGTAATTCTACCTTATCCATGTCAAGTTTACTATTTTTAATTCAAATGCATCGTCACTTAATTCATTCTTAAACATTCTTATTTGTTTTGATTCTATAAGCAAAATGCTTCTAAAATCAACCTATTGATAATCTAATCAGTTGAAAAATAAAGGCCGAGCTTAAAACAACAAAGGAATTAAGCTTCTCTCCTTCTCCCAAGGTGGCTTCTGATAAGAGGTTAAGAACATGGATCTTGTTCATGTTCAACATGAACGAGCTAATGTAATTTAGATTAAAAAAAAAGGAAGAAATGGGATATAAAAATAAAATCCCGCCACACTTAAATGAAAACCTAGGTATAAGGGGAAGAAAGATCACAATCGTAATCAATTGGACTCTATACATGCATATGATCAAAATTTATTCAATTCAAAAACCCTAAAGCCAAAAAGCACTAAAGTGGTCCTTAAAACCAAAAAAAAAAAAAAAAGAAAAGAAAAAGATATTCTTTGAACCCCTAATTGGATCTTCTAATCCATAACATAGATAATGGACCTAAGTTTAGGCTTATTGTGATTCTTTTCACATATGATCTAATAAGTTCATATCTCCAACCTTTTTAATTTGTAAAAACTAAGCATCAAAGCTTAATAAATTGATTGTTATTCATATAAACTTACATAAGGTTCGATACACAAGAAAGGTCTCAAATGAAAGAGAATGTATACCAAAATGATAAGTCATTTCCTATATTTGGAAAATGCTCACAATGGATACAAATTAAATATGTATATATTAGAATTTGTCAAAAATGTCCTTAACTATTACACATCGTATTATGTTGAAGGTTTAATAAGTAATTATAAATTAATATATTTAATATGATGGAATAATTTTGCAATTCTACCCCCTTAAGGTGAAACCGGATTCTCCTCTAAAGCCGAAACCACCAATCCATGAAATCATGATTCGGCCTTCTAAAGACACTTGTAGACATAGGAAAAGAAATGAAAACCAAAATCTCAATTTTATTTCGAGTCAATTCCCTTAGGCCATGTTCACTTGGGGAGAAAAGAATTGCTATTTCTCCCATATTTTCTTATTATCATGCTCACTTCCTTTTTGCTCATCAGAATCGCAATTCCATAGAATCTTGACTCCTAAAAATCTAGTAATAGGCATTCCTAGATCTACCTATGGAATTATCATTCCTAACTCATTTCCTTCTCTTTACTCTCAATATGCCCATAACAACATGGACGGATGTATCGTGAAGGTGAAGCTATACCCATGCTTGTGCACATCTCATAGGTGCAATGCCCTCCTCCATATCATCTTGTTGAAATCATCAAACATGTAATACTTCTCTCTAGTGAAATCTACACCATCTGTCACCAATTTATAGCAATTAAACCATCTAAATCTACACATTTCATAAGTCAACTCTATGCTTTCCTCAATTGTGTTTGCTTTGTTCACTATTGTTAAGATCAATGTCTTGTTCTTCATAAAAGCTTCACTGATTGCAATTTTGAGCTCATCCACTTCTGGTATATTCGAAGAGTTAGGGTTTCAATTTCAGATGAATTTCGTCATCATCATTTTTCTAATTTAAGTTGATTTTTTCTCAATTTAGGGTTAAGGTTTTGATTTAAAGATGAATTTCATCATCATCATATTATTGTGTTGAGGTCTCAAGATGAATTTTTCCTTCATTTGGGTTGGGTTTTGATTGTAGGAAGAAGATGCAAGAAGAAGATGAAGATGTTTTATTTAAGAAGATGCAAGAAGAAGATGAATTTCATCATCATCTTTCAAAGGAATTTTTTTATTTTATTATTTAATTAAATAAGGGTATTTTAAGAATTTCATATTCTATTCATGTCTTATTCCCTCTTCAATGCAACTAAACACCATAATATACATTCAACACTTATCACAATCCTATTATATTCCTTAGTAATTAAAATCCATTCACATCCTCGCCTTGCACCGCCCCCTCCCCTCCCTTCCACACCAACCCCCCACAAATTCCATTTAGTGAACTAAATGAACCATTATACTAAACATGATATTGGTATATTACACCTCATACAACAAATGCTACTGGGAACAACTTTATTGTAACTAGTTTGTCATAAGCTATAGATCAAGATTCATTTCTACATTTGAAAACTTTCTTTTAGCAATTGAGATGAAGACCATGTTGGAAGGTCAAAATGTTTTGCTTTCTCAATTTTTCAAAAGTTAAGTAAAAAAAGGTATGAATCTCCCTTTATTGATATGCAAAATGTTGGAAGCAAATGGTGAACACCAAAATAATTTTTGAATGCTCAAAGGAGGAGAGAAGAGATTCTACGTACTTTTTTATTTCCTAAATGGCTTATTTTTACAACAATCACCTACGAGTATTTATACTATCAAGAATCCTAAAAATAAAAAAAAATATTAAATTTAATTAAATAAAAATAACCACAAATACATTTTGTTAATTTAATCTAAACCACAAATAAGTTAACTTAATTTAAACCACAAATGAATTTATGGTCAAGTTTAGTATTCAATGCCCCTTGTAAACTTGAATACTTCATAACTCCAAGCTCCATGCTTAATAGCTAAAACTTTCAAATTTGAGTAGCTTCTTAAGAATATTAGCAACTTGATCATTAGTTCTTACATGCTCCAATTCAATTTCCTTCTTTATGATATACTCTCAAATGAAATAATACCTACTATCAATATGCTTGCTTCAATCATGGAATACTAGATTTCTTGCTTAAACTCAAGGAGACTTATTATCAATCATCATTTTAGTTGGTTCTTCTTACTCTAAGTGAAGTTCTTTTAGTAGCCTCCGCAACCAAATAGCATGGCATGCACAAGCTGTAGCTGCAACATATTTAGATTCACAAGACTAGATGTGACAATTAGCTGCTTCTTTCAGTACCAAGAAATTACATTATTTCTCAACAAGAACACGAAACCAAAAGTTCTTTTTCTATCATCAACATCTCTAGCAAAATCGCTATCACAATAGCCCATCGATTTGAAATCATCAGAAAATGAATAAAAAATACCATAATCAATTATACCTTTAAGGTAACGTAAAATTCTCCAAGTTTCTTTCACGCGAGTTGTTGATGGCTTCTCCATGAAACGATTTACTAATCCTACAATAGATAGGATTTTGCTCTTATACAACATAGGCATCTCAAACTTCCTAGAAGACTTTTGAATAATATAGGATCCACTTTCTTTGTATCTCCTTCCACTTAATATAGTTTTGTGCCACTCTCCATGGTGGTGCTAACGGGCTTACAATCTAACATTTTAAATTTCTTAAGTACCTCTTTTGTATAACCTTTTCATGAAATAAAAACTCTGTCTTCCATTGGTTTCACTTCTAGTCCCAAATAATAAGACATGTGTCCCATGTCACTCATCTTGAATTCTTGTGACATGCCTTCTTGAAATCAAGAAACATTATAGTATTGTTATCTATAAACATAAGATCATCCATATATACATAACCAAATAAGAAATCTTCTTCTCTTGCTTCACATAGAGAGCATAATAATGTATGCATCTCCGAAAACCATATTATTGAAAGTATTAATCAAGTTAATTAGCTCTTGGAGCCTACTTAAGCCCATGCAATGGCTTCTTAAACTTTAACACCTTATCTTCATTTCATTTAATAATATAACCTTTTGATTGTTCAACATATACCTCCTTTTCAAGATAACCAGTTAAAAATGCCAACTTAACATTCAACTAGTGGATTTTCCAATGATTTTGGACACCCAATGAAATCAACAATCTAGTATTTTCTAGTCCAGCTGCTGGAGCAAATACTTCATCATAATCAATACCTTGTCTTTGCTTATATCCTTTTATAACAAGTCTAGCCTCGTATCTATCCACTTTCCCTATAACATCCTTCTTAACTTTGTAGATCCATTTCACTCCAATTGGTTTATGACCACTTAGTAGAATAACAAGTTTCCAAGTGTCATTCTTATTGAATGATTGAATCCTCTTCGTTCATAATTTGAATCCACCTCTTATTTTTGCTAACTTGAAAACATAAAAAAGTTCATATTTCCAATCCTTTTGGTTGCATTATAAATGTCTATAAGACTCCAATATCTCCTTGGTTCGTCAGTTAAGCTTAATGAAGATAAATTTGTTGATGATGATGAGTAGGATGAGAGAATTATTGGTGGAATAATTTCAACCTCTTGAACAACTAGTTCATCATCTTCAAAATATGAAAGGAAATTGTATGATCCTTCACTTGATGGACTCCAATCCTATGTTCTTCCTTTATCAAATTCAATATCTCTAATAGTCATGATCTTACCATTATCTAGATTGAATAATCTATAACATTTAGAATTCTCATCGTAGCCAATGAATACAAACTTCTTACTTCTATCATCAAGTTTAGATCTATTTTTTTACAGGACATGCACACAAGTAAGTGACTCGAAAACTCATAAATGAGACACATTCAACTTCTGTTTACTCCATGCTTATTATAGGGTTACGTTCTTCAAACTTTTGCTTAGAGTTTGAATTTAGAGATACTACATAGTAACTACTTCAATCTATAACTCCTTTGACATATTTTTATACTTCAGCATAGCCCTTGCTAGATTTAGAATTGTCTGATTCTTCCTTTCAGCAACTCCATTTTATTGAGGTAACCTACCGTTAGAAAACATCAACTTCCATGCAATTTACAAAAACTTTTGAACTCGTTAGAAGTAAACTCTCCTTCTCTATCATTTCCTAGAAATTTAATCTCATGTCGGCTTTCTTTTTCAACAAATAGTTTGAATCTTTTGAAAGTATCAAAAGTTTTAGATTTATGTTTCAAGAAATAAACCTAAGACTTCCTACTATAGTCATCAATGAATAACACAAAGTAAGCACTTTTACCAAGTGATGGAGGAACTATAGGACCACATAGATCTATGTGGATAAGTTGAAGTAACCTAGTAGCTCTTTAGATTTATTACTCTAGAAAGCTCTTTCTTGAATATTTTATAAGTAAACAAGCTTCACATAATTGAACTAGATGATCAATTATTGGAATGCCCTTCAACATTTTCTTGCCTCCCAAACTTTTAAACTTTCAAAGTTTAAATGGCCTAGACTCATATGCCATATCCAAGATGAATCTTCTACCTAAGTTTTCAAACCTAAATTTTCAACCATTCGTAACTTCAATTTGAATATTCTATGCTTAGACATGATAACCTTTGCAAGAAGGTTATTATAATTATCTTTAAGCCAAAGCATTTTGCCTTTCATAACAATCTTGCACCCATTTTCCATGAGGTGTCTAACATATAAAATGTGGTTTTATAGTTTAGGATTATAATAAACATCATCAACAACTTTGTGACCTCTAGTTTCAGTCTCAAAAATCATAGTTCCTCTGCCTTCTATCTCCACCTTTATATTATCACCAAATCGTACATTACTGGTTACTTTGGTGTTAGGCTCCACCTAAATTTGCTTCTATCACCAGCATATGGTTACTAGCTCCATTATCAATGTATTCTTCTCTTTTGTGATTTCTCATTAATAGAAAGAAATAAAGTTGTGTCATCTACATCCTAAATATGTTCATTAGATTTGTTTCCTCCTCGACCCTTGTAGTTTGACACCCCTAAAGGTGATGGCCATTCTTACCACAAGAATAGCACTCCACTTAACTTGTGTCAATTATCCTATCATTATTTCTTCTATAATTGCCTCTTTGTCTTTTACTTACACAAAAACTCTGAAATTTTTAATTTCTATTTTCATTAGAAGAGTTCTACTTACCTCATCCATAACCATATCCACATCCATGACTACAACCGCTTCCATCTGATTGTCCACAGCTACCTTTTTGGAAGGAATTTCTTTTAGATTTGATGGACAATTTTGATAACAAGGCATGCTCAACTTGTTCTTGCTTGACATGGTTCATTCTCTCCTTATGGGCTCTCAATTATCCATTCAATTCGTCAACAATTATGATCTCTAAGTCCATTGCTCCTTCGTGACTATTACATGATTAAATGTGTGTTGAGAGGGCATAAAAATCTTTTCAACCACATGGACATCTTGCATGGTTTCTCCAAGTCTCTTCATTTGATTCATTATAACCAATACTCTTGTGGTGTAATATATTATTATTTCACTTTCCTTCATAAAGAGTGTCTCAAACTTAGCCTTTAGAGTTTGAAGCCAAACTGATATGCCATGCCAAAGGCTGACAAAGCCAACAATATTAGGGTGAGTCCAAGCATGCGGAAAGCTTAAAAAATGAAGATAGGAAGAGAAACGTACAAACAATAATGAAAGCAAGATAAGCAAAACTCACAATTAGCTCCAAAGATATAATACACCAAGGAACTATCGAGGACTCACGGCTTAGCACAATATGACATACGAGTTGGTCCAATGAGGGTACTCACCAGTTAGCCTTACTTAAGGGTTAGGATAAGGGTAAAAGAGGGAAGTAAGCAAAGTTAGCTCATAAAAGGGGAAGTATATTCAATATCTGATGTATGATATTGCGGCTACCTTTACAATGGGTATTTATACCCAAAATACTGGGGAAACAACTATAATTGAAAATGACTAAAAAGGGTAAAGTCTTAAAGAAGTAATGTGCAAAGAATGTAAAAAAGGTCATAAGGAGAAAATTAAGAAGACAAACTGTATGATCAGGTTGGTGACTTTCGAGCTGAGGTATCGAGCAAACAGGTATCCTTCCAAGCGGTCGTAAGTATGGATGTGCATTGGGGTTCTCGACACCAAATACTGTCGAGCTGGAGGTCGATACGATCATAGTCGAGTAGATGTGTAAGGGGTCAAACTATCAAAGTAGCTCCTATTTAGGTCGGTTATATATTTGGTCCGGTAAATTGAGTTGTTGTTTAAGTACATCTCTGGTCGGCATCTAAAGACTATAGATAAACACAAGAGGGCTCAGCTTAGACAAGGTATTAGGTCAACAAATTGCAGCAGCTCAAACTCATTAGTTGTAGGGTGAAAAGAGAGAACTTGCCTCACCATGTTTTCTAGTCCCCATGCTTAGGTCAAAGGTCCGATGGTCTAATTCTTATCATCCCCACCGAGTTAATTGGGATTTGGGATCAAATCCAACTGGTCCTTATCTAAGCCTTCCTCTGATCGGTAGGGACTAAGGTTAGCAACATTGAACACATCGAACACTCTAAAGATCTTTAGCAGCTCTAATTGGTAAGCGTTATCATTAATCTTCCAAAGGATCTAAAAAGATTCATCAGCTTTGGTAGATAGCTTACCCTTCCTCTTGTTTAGAAATCTTTCCTTACTCAAGTGTAGCCACACTTGGTCACTAGGCTAAAACTGCTTGGTCTTTCTTCCTTTACTTTTCTCCTTTAGTTTTCTAGCAACTAAATCAATGTGCTAGGCAACTCGTTGGTAGATCTACTGGATAGACAAAGCTGTAGTCCTCGCTTCTAGATCGTCTTACTCAGTAGGTGGCATTAAAGTGTGATCAAAGGGTAGTTCGAGGTTGAAACCATAGAAGACCTTAAATGGGGAGTACCTAATGGTTGCATATACTATTCTATTGTAAGCAAATTCAACCAAAGGCAGGCATACATCCCAGTCAGCTAAGTTATTTCCCATTGCAACTCAAAGTAATGCTCTCAAGATACGGTTGACCACCTTTATCTGGCCATCGGTTTAAGGATAGCAAGAGGTGCTAAATAGTAGTTTAGTTCCCATCCAATGCCAAAGAGTTCTCTACAAATGGCTTAAGAATTTTAGGTTTCTATCTGACACCATACTCCTTGGCACTTCATGCAAGCAAACTATTTCTTATAAAAATAAAGAAACAATACCCGAAGCATTGTTAGTTTTTGTATAGGGCACAAAATGTGCCATTTTACTAAACCTATCTACAACAACTATTACAGAATCTTTTCCTTGAGCAGTTCAAGGTAATCCAAAGACATTACCTTTGCTTTCTCCTCAAGTCAGCCTATGGTTTAGTCGAACTAGGTAAAGGCATTACCTTCCCTTATTCTGCTCGACTCTTTGCTTTCTTATAAATGGCTCATCCTTCAATCATACGATGCACTTCATGTTTCAACCTAAGCCAAAAGAATCTATCATTCAACAACTCATATGTCCTTCGTTCTCTAAAGTAACCAAAGAGTCCTCCACTGTAGGCTTCTCTCACCAGCAACTCTTTAATTAAACAGGTTAGCACACATAATTTGCTACCTCAAAACAGATAACCATCCTCTATATGGTACTCATTCACCATTCTTCCTTCTCTACAGTAAGTATATATAGGGCTAAAATGAGAATCATTTTGATACTGTTCTTTAATGCTTAAATGCTTATAACCCCTAACAATCTAGTTTGCAACTTAGTGAGAAGAACATGTCTTCTTGATAGAGCATCAATAACTACATTATTCTTGCCCTGCTTGTATTTGATGACAATATTAAAACCATCCAGAAATTCAATCCATTGAGCCTAGCGTTTTGAAAGTTTTGATTGGATCCATAAATATCTCAAAGACTCATGATCTATGCATATGATCAATTCTTTTGGAATAAGATAATGTTGCCATATGCAAAGAGCTCAGATTAAGGCTAAAAGCTCTTTATCATACACAAAATAGTTTAATTGCACTCTTATAAGCTTCTCATTATGATAAGCAACAAGTTAACCTTCTTGCATCAGCATGGCTCTTATGTCAACACCTAATGCATCGCATTCAAGCTCAAACAATTTTTCAAAGTTTAGTAAAGCCAAGACTAAGGCAGAAGTCAACCTTGCTTTCATCTTGGCAAAACTCCTCTCCTCTTTCTCTCCCCACTTGAACTCCACATTCTTGTTTATTAGCTTAGTCAAAGGCGCTACTATGGTATTGAACCCTTAGATAAAGCATCAATAGAATGATGCCAATCTATAAAAAATCTTCATCTCAGCACATGGGTTGGGGTCGGCAACTCAACAATGGCTCATACCTTCTCTTCATCAACTCTCAATTTTCACTAACCACATAACCTAAGAAGATCACTTCTTCCTAGCAAAAAACAGCATTTCTTTAGGTTTCTCAACAATCTCTCTGCTCAGAGGACATCAAAAACAGCTCGAAGATGGTTAGTATGCATTGCTAGGTCGGTACTATAGATAACAATGTCATCAAAGTAGACAACGATCAACTTTCCAATCAAATCCCTTAAAACATGATTCATCAGTCTCATAAAAGTACTTAAGGTATTTAATAATCCAAAAGGCATGACCATCCACTCATATAAGCCATGTTGAGTTTTAAAAGTAGCTTTACATTCATCCTCTTATCTCATTCAAATCTAATGGTACCCTGACTTCAGGTTGATCTTACTGAACACTCTCGCATTACTTAATTCATCCAACATATCATCTAGCCTCGAGATAGGGTATCAGTACTTGATCATAATCTTGTTGACAACTCTACTATCCACATACATACGTCAAGTGCCATCCTTCTTCAGCACAAGCAATGTAATTACAGCATAAGGGCTAAGACTCTCTCTTACATATCCCTTATCTAATAGTTCATTGACTTGTTCCTAAAACTCTGTAGCTTGCTAAGGATTTATTTTATAAGTTGGTTTGTTCGGCAAGGCAGCGTTAGGTATCAAGTTAATGCAATACTCTTTGCCTCGAAAAAGGGGTAACCCTTCTAGTAGTTGTTTTAGGAACAGGTCTACATACTCATCCAATAGCTCCTTAACCTTTAAGGGTAGTTTAACTTGCTCCTTCAATTCAAATAGTCACTTGACCAATAGGTTAATCAGTGTGCCAACCTTAATAACCTCTTGTAGCTTAGCTCTATGTAAAACCAAAGCCTTCTTGGTTCCTTAAGCCAACTTAGCTTACAGTGTACTTACATGGCTCAGGGTTATGGGGCTTAGGGTAATCTTCCTACCATCCTTCTCAAACACATACATATTCCTGAAGCTACCATAAATAACCTTCCAATCAAAAAGCCAAGGTCTACCAAGCAATACATGTGATGCACACATGGGTAACACATCACAAAGGATTTCAACAGAGTAATTGCCAATAGAGATTGATAGCAATACTTTCTAAGTGACATGCAGTGCTCCTTTCTCAATTAACCCATGCAACTTATATGGCTTCAGGTGTCAGATAGTAAGTAACTTGAACTTCTTAACCAAGTTAGCAGATGCGACAATGGTACAACTCCTACTATCCATTATGAGCACACAAATCTGATCATTTACCTTGCAAATGATGTGGAATAAGTTCTCTCTCTACTCCTTAATAAAGGGCTCCAAACTCATCATACGTCGAACAACCAAAGTTAGCTTGGCCAAATCTTTAGTAAACACATCTTTTTCAATCAATTCAGCATTAACCTCAATCTTATCCTCCACTTCTTTTTCCTCCACTACTTCCTCATTTATGCTATCTACTTCAATCTTCAAGGCATCTCTCTTGATAATCATAGTTCTACTGTTTGAACATTAGGTAGCCATGTATCCAAAACGTTCATATTTAAAATACTTGATCGGGTTCATCTTCCTCCCAGATCCTTATCCCTTCTCAGAAGTTCTTAATGGCACTTCACCACCAATTGGTCATCCCTTCTATTTAGCTTTAACATTTGCTCTTCCACTTACTCAGCACTTTGTGTGCTTAGTAACTTCCCTGAGGGGGTTAAGTTGGTTGTGCAGGTTGGCTCATTAGAGGTCGACTCGGCCTGTTCCTCCTCTATCTTTCTACTCGCTAAGCTATTCTTATAACCTCATATAAGTAGTAAACTATTAGAGTTCTACAATCTCTCGAATGTCACTTTTTAATTTAGTGAGAAATCTGGAGACTGTTATCATAAGCATTTGGAGCTCCTGAACATACTCATCAGCAGTTCAGTTTCCTTGTCATAGCTCCTGAAGTTTAGCAAAAGTATCTATAGGTAGGTATCTGGTAAAAACATATTTCTAAGAATTCTTTTCATCTCGGGCCAAGTGCTAACTTCTCTATATCCTTCTCACCTCCTCATATTCTAAAAGTTCTTCCACCATAATGCAACATACCTTAAGAATTCTATAGTAACAATCTTCATCTTCTCACAATCCTCATACTGATAATAGTAAAAAACATGTTCAACCTTATCCTCCAAATCCAGATAGTCATCTGCATCCCTAAAATCATTGAAGCTCAAATTCTAAAGCTTCACATGGTTAGCAGTTTGGGGTGCTCAAGCTCTTTCCTCTTCCTCATTATGTTCTTCTTCTCCTTCATTGTCCATATCACCTAGGTCAATCCTTCTTCGTACTTGTCCTCATACTCCTCCACCTCGAGCTTATCGAGCTGGGATCTATCCTTTTGTAGGTCAAGCAGCTTATGGAGTATTATGTACAGCCTCGATAGGTTAAAAGGCCAATGCATGTATAGCCCTAGTAAGGTTGGCTATAAGGTTTGCCATTTCATTAATTCATTCATCTATACTTCTAGGGGTACCTTAGGATGTCGTCCATAGTAGACAATACCACTATTGTCATCTCCAATATCAACATTAACACTAGGATCTGTCATCCTCTTAATAAAACTCAGTAAATCTTAGAATCCACAAAACAATAGAAATTGACTTCTTAACTCAAACAAGTCACATACACTCTTCTCCACACAAAAGTTTAAGCTAATTATCAACACAACGACTACTCTCACAAAACAAAAAACCCTATCAAAACTTGCTTTGTTTTCGTATGTTTGAAATAGTGCAAAACAGAATATACGACAATAGCAAACTACTATGCCTTCTTACCTACTCAAACACTTGCAGCTAATCTTTACTCAACTACAACACACTACTATAATAAACACTAGTCACAAGAAAGGTCAAACACAACTTACCCAAACAAACCTTCGCTCTAATACCAAGATGATATGCCACACTGAGAGTTTATGAGAGCAACGACATCAAGATGGGTCCAAGCTTACAAAAAGCTTAAAAAATAAAAATGGGAAGAGAAATGCATGAACAACGATGAAAGTAAGATAAGCAAAACTTACAATCAGCTTCGAAAATGTGACACACCAAGGAACTATCAAAGACTCATGGCTTAACTCGATATGACACACAAGCTATTCCAATAAGAGTACTCATCACCTTGCCTTGCTTAAGGGTTAAGATAAAAGTAAAAGAAGGAATTAAGCACACTTAGCTTACAAAAAGGGGAAGTATATTCAATATCCGATTTATGATATTACAACGACCTTTACAATGGGTATTTATACCCGAAATACTAAGGCAACAACTATAATCGAAATTGACTAAAAAGGGTAAAATCCTAAAGAAGTAATGTACAAAGAATAGAAAAAAGGGCATAAGGAGAAAATTAAGAAAACGTTCATCTTATATGGAGGATTATGTCATATAATTGCTTGAACATGTAGCTCTCTTTAGATGGGTGGCTTTCTAGTAGAAGAAGACAAACTATACGATTAGATTAGTGGCTGCCGAGTCGAGGCATCAAGCAAACTTAGGTATCCTTCTAAGAGGTTGTAGGTACGAATGTAAGCTAGGGTTCTCAATACCAAATACTACCAAGCTGGAGGTAGGTACGATCATGGCCAAGTACATGTGTAAGGGATCGGACTGTCAGAGTAACTCATATTCAAGTCAGCTGTATAGTTGGTTGAGTGAATCAAGCTATTGTCCGACTGTATCCCTAATCAGTATTCGGAGACTATTAATAAACATAAGAGGGCTCGGCTCAGACAGGGCATCAAGTCAGTAGACTGTAGTAGCTTGGACTCATTGACTGTAGGGTGAAAAGAAAGAACTCGCCTCACCATGCTTTCTAGTCCTCAAGCTTAGGCTTAGGTCAGAGGTCCAGTGGTTTGATTTCTATCACAAACCTTCTTTACTTTCTCAACTCCCATTACAAAATTACAAAGAGTTTCCAATGCATTATTGGATGTGGTTTCATTTGCAATCTTCTCAAACATATCATTACCCAAACATTGATGGATGATTGTAAAGGAACACCGATCTTTCATTCTTTGCATTCGTAGGACCTCTTTCTCAATTTATGATAATGATGTCTAATTTTGACATACTTCAAAACCTCTCTCTACAATATCCCACATTCCTTGAGAGAAGTATTGCCTTCATTCTAATACACCAAGTCTTATAATTATTTTATTGAGTTGTCAATATTGATGGATAAGGGTGCTCCTTTCAATGCCATTTCTCACTTTACACTCCAATAGCACTTTGTTGGAAGTAGATGGTATAAGGATGCAACTGAGGCAAGTTCGTATCAGGTTTCATAAATCCTCAATCCTCCCTGGTTTGATTTATGGGTTACCAGAACTTGTATAGAACCCTATAAGATTTTTAAATAGTACCCCCGACTCGCTCCTTTGAGGAAAATACAACCCGATACTTGCCCACCAAACCAGTGAAACATTTGCTTTTCCTATTTCTTTTTTTTTTTAACAAAAATGCTATTCTAATTTAAAAGAAAAATCCACAATATGAAGGAACAAACAAGCCAACAGCTTCATTTTCGTTCTTAATAGAGCAAAAAAAACACAAATAATTCAAGACTCCGAATCCAAACATTAGAGACATTTGTCCTTAAAGTATGTAACACTACAATTGACATTTAAAGGAACAAAATCATTAAGCTTTGAAAACTCCATGATACTTCCAAAATTCTCAATAGATTTTCAAGATAGTTAGCTTCCCTTGATTATCCAAGCACCTTTAAATCAAATAATTAGTTCCCTATACATAAACAAAATAGCACAATATTAATTTATCATGAAGAAGACAGGAAAATAAAAGTAAGAAGGAAAATTCAATCCCAGTACTCTCAAGCAACCCTTAACCTCAACAAATGATTTACTGGTGATACTACAAATGCCTTCATTAGGTGTATTTGTTTCATGGAATATATTCTCTAGAACTTTTGAATAAAAAACATATTGGGCCAAATGAAAAATAACTTCCATTCAAAGGAAACAAGTCTAATGGAAATAACTTTCCTTATCTTTGTTACTAAATGAATTCAAACAATATATACATCCAACAACATCCCACATTCTAGATTTCAACACACTATTAATCAATTTTAGATTGATTGCTGCTACATAACTACAATTAACTCCTACTAGGCCACCATAAAATTGATCAATACTACAATCAACGTCTCACATTATGCACATCATCTTCAAAGAGACAAGTCAAGACACCTGAGCCACTATATAAAATTGATCACTATTACAATCTACACTAAATTGTTCCCCGATATATCAAATTTCCATAAAAAATCTTCAAAGAGGCAAATACCCTTAAAAAGGGTGCTAAACACAACATTTGTAAAATAATGTGAATGCAATTTAGTATCCCATCAATATCCCTGCCAATCATATTCCATAATAGACAAGATGTACAAGATATGCCTGACAATAAATGATAATACAAAGTAACAGGATATAAATCAAGATACCATGAAATCCACAAAACTAGAAACCATAAAGCAATTATCAAAATGCTTATGCTTGATACAAGGGGAAGTGAAACGACAGCAACTCAAACTCCAAACAATACTTATTCTATTCAAATAGGAGCAAAACAAACAATAATATACTAGAGAAAAGAGTAATTAAAAGCCAAATCAAAGTTTATCCTTCAAGATTGTAATATACATGCTTAGCTAGAAAAAGAGCCTACAAAAAAGCAATGATTGTAATTCATAATGAAAAAAATCAGTAAACGCTTCCCAAGATTATAATTATGAGAAAAGAATGTTTCTTGAAGCAAATAAATAAAACTATATTACCTATCTAATTCACATCTCCTTTACGTCCTCAATTAACTCTACATCTATAAAGAGGACAAAACAAAACTATATTGAATACATTAGAATTTAAAAACACATGGTAGAAACTTTATCCACAAATAAAGAAAGTCAAATACTATCTCTTTCTCCATTCAATAACCCACTTTGACTACACATTAATGGTTTTATTATTTCTAGAGTAAGTGGACTTCTATGTGAGCTAATAACTCATTACTAGTATTGAATACAAATTTAGAAGCAACCATGGAAACCAAAACAAAAACAGCTAATAAATCCCTAGCAATTGCTTACAATGTATGATATTCAATTTCGTTCATTTTCTACCAATTAAGGATATCAAAATTAATAGTCCAAGGCAACTTACGCTCTTCTAGATAATGCTCCAACTCTAACTTTACCACTTTGCCATCAGTATCAATGCTCAAAAATTCCAACAACTTTGATTTTCTTGAAAAATCACTTAAAGCATCACTACTGCCAATTGAAATAACTGAACTAGAAGCAATGTCAGTGCTGTTACTATGACGAGATTTAGCCATAGTTGATATTCTTCAAGTAATTAATAATAAGTTTTCCTCACATTTTTTATCTCCATTGATGCACTGGCTCTATAAATATTTTCAAACACAAAACTTATAGATTTCATCTTAAACCTTAGATGCAAAATAGTACACACAGCCATGGTAATATGAACATCACCACAATATTTCTCAAACTTTTCAAACATTTTAAAGGCAATGGCACTAATATTAACATCTAAAGAATCCTTCCACTTAAGTAAGGCCTCCCTAATTTCATACACCTTTTGAAAATAATAATTTGTAGTTGGATATCAGATACTACAAAAATAAATTAGTTACCTCATCAAAAATTGCTTGCTTCTTGCTAACTTCCTGTGCTAAATCCCAATCATCATTTGTTAGAAGACTTTTATAATGTCTATCCATGCACTGAACCTTATAGAAACCTTCCTTATATTTGATTGCTCTAAGAAGCATGTGATAAGTGGAATTCTGACTTGTTTTATAATCTAAAGAAAGCTCTCTATCATACAGAATATCCAATTGCTTACATCCCTCTTCAAATTTTTCAACTCATGATGGTATCATACACCAAAATGTGACACCTTCATAGATCCTTTCAATTACATTTTCAATTGTAGTAAAACCATCCTTCACAATTAAATTCAAAATATACGCACAATAATGCATATGGAGTACCTTACCTCGAAGAATCAAATCATCTCTTTGTAGGTTTGTCAATATTGTTATGACCATCACATCATTTGTAAAGCAATTATCTATAATGATTATAGATAATTTCTTATCAAGACTCCATGCCGTCAATAATTCACACAAACTACTAGGAAGTACTTCATTCATGTGAGGAGTAAGAAGCACAAAAACTACATAAAAATGTTGATAGAGTTAAAAGAAATACAGTATTTTAATTGACAAATTTTTTTAAAATAAAATTCTAAGAATAAGCTTACTTCAATAGATAGCTTTGAAGCCTCCAACTACTGTCAATAAAGTAAGTGGTGACAACCATGTATCCCTTCCTCTGATTAGACATTGACATGCCTATTATTATTGCAACCCGAGAATTCAACCCTTTCAACAACACTCTCAATTTCTCCTTTTCTTCATTGTAAATACTCATAATTTCTTTCCTCATCATGGTACGACTCATGATTAACTATGGGTTAAATACTTGTAATATAGTCTTTGAAACACTTATGCTCCACCATAGAAATCAAATACTCATGGACAATTATCAACTTTACAAGTTTTTTTTCTTGAGTTTTCTTGATTGAATAACCAATTTCCAATGCGCACACTACTGCCACTTCCATTCTTATATCCTTTTTTATCAATTGCCAAAAGATATTATCTTATGCTGGATTGTCTTTTTTTTTTTTTTTTCTTTCTATAAGTACCTTTTCAAATGGTTGTGTAGGTGATTTGTTCTATTGGCACTATTAACTTTTAGCTTTTTATTGCAATGATTGCAAATTGCAACATCATCTCTATTTTTTCTTTTTTAACTATGTCATTCCATACAACTAAAGTTAGGTTATGCTTGCCCTAACCATCACATTGGTTAAGATTGCTTACTACTTGAAAAGTTCATGTACTAGTTGTGTTTTTTTTTATGCACAAGATCTAAATATTAGGAATTGAACTTCTTCAACTTCATTCATATCCAAATACATCTCCACTTCATTTATGTCCATGTGTATATATATGTAGCTTAAATGATCCAATTAAAGGGATAAAGATGAAAAGGAACAAAAATAATACATACATATATATATATATATATTTCGGTTGTTATATGATAGATCAAGAGTTATGTTAATAATATATGGCTACTCAAAGAGGGTTTGATAAGATTTGATTTGGGAAACTTTAAAGAAATTCTAAAGTGCATACTATTCTCCTTAAATCTTCATTTTGTTCACTAAAAGCATAAGATTATTTCTTAAGTTAGCTCTCTAACTTAATAATGGATATAAACAAATCCTAGATTACTTAAACTTTACAAAAATTTTCCAAAAAAAAGATATTAATATGTATGGCAACATATAGAGATCATTGATTAGGAGTTATTAACATATCTTGCATTAATCATACCATTCAGGGAAAAAAAGTATAATTTTAACAAATAAACTTAGCATGTTGTGACATTATTTTAAAACCAAATTCTTGGATAACAAAGATATAAGGAATAAAAACGATAAGCTTACAAAGTAGATACATACAAATACAAAATAGATTTTGATCTCATACAGATTAGATTAGATAAGAACTGACGACAAAGAATCATGTCCTTACTTATCCTGTTTAGATTTTTATCTAGACAACTTAGGTATGTTCTTCAAAGTTTTAAGCATTTATAGAGAATAGAACCAAAATCTTGGATCATATAAATGATTCCAATTTGAATTGCAATAAGAATATTGAGAAAGAATTTTTGGCATAATGGACAATTTTCCTACATTTCCTATCACAAGTGTACAGAAATAGTAGCCTCTGTTTAATATTAACAAGCATCTCGGTCCAATAACTTTCTATTCTTTGTTTTCTAATCCAAGGTCCCCTTTCTATGTTTTGAATTGATAAACGATGTGGAAGTTTCAAACTAAGTGTCGTATAACCCACAACTACAGTAAAGACTTGAGTACTAAGAATGAGTATGATTGACAACTCATAATCATTTTCACCACTTCTATAGAAATTAATACATTTTTTTATGAGAAATAGAAGTCATGTGCAAGATTAAGTACATGGTAAACCCTAAGGAGATATATAGTAAGTTATACCACATGAAATAGAAACAAATCATAGTACTCTATGATTTGTATCATAATAATCCCTCTTATTATAGTACTTAATGTTTCCAACCCAACATAAAGGTCATAATTTTTGAAAAATGGAAATAAATCATGCTACTGAAGGGGAGATGTACCTAATTTCACCATTAAATGCTCAAATCAAACACTCAACCTTTTATTTCTTAGTTCTTAGTTGCCTATTAAACACCGCATTGAAATTTAAAACACTAACCGCTCTAATTTCCAACCACAGAAGATGAAAAGAGGAAAAAAGATTAGAAATTAAACAATCAACAACTTCGTGTAGCGATGTAGAGAAGTTTATGGTTTAGGGGTACTAGTTGGAAGTCTCGACAACTACAATGGATGATTGGATGAAGGTTAAGGAAAGTGGAGCGATGAAATTAAGGAGGCTAATGGTTAAGGTTTAGATTGGTTTGCCTAAAGCTGATGTGTCTCTAAGGTCGTACAAATGAAGAAGCACCACAATGAAAGAGAACCACAAGAAAGTAAAAGGGGTTAGCAAGTTCGGGTAGTTACTAATCGGATATGACACTCCAATTGATCCTACTTGGCCTACAATTCGTCGGATGTAACTCACTAGTTTGAACTATAGGGTCACTCGCCATTACCCCTTACTAAAGGGAATAGATAAGAGTTAAGAGAGAGTGAGAACACTAAGGTTGCTTAGGAAAGGAAACTAGTAATGATCAATAATGTAATATATTGTTTGCATATAAGTAAATGGGGGTTTATATACTAACCCCACTAGGGTTACAATACATATATGGAAAAGATAAAAGGATAGTTTACAAATGAAATACATAAGATGTGCTAGAAATGGTAAAAAGAACAAAGAATATTCTATAAGGAAAAAGTAAGGAATTATTCTAGAATAATGTGCCGAAAGATACATGTCAAGAGGCGACTGGAGGCTTGTAGTGTAGTTGGCTAAGTTGAAATGAATTTTAAGGCCACTTGGCAGTTGTAGGATCCTATTTGAATGAGGTCAAAAGAAAGTCAACTGCCAAAACTAACCTAGTTTGATTTAAGTCAAAGCTTAAGTACCGAATAGCATTTTGATCCTCTCCAGATTAGGTGTCTTGGTAGCCCAGCTTGAAAGGTCTAATGCCGGTCGGCTTAGGAGCTACCTGGATCATGGTGTAAACTTGGCAATAGGTATAGCTGTTTGATAACTCTTATTTTAAATACATTTCACATGGTGATTTTATAGTATTTTCCTTACATCTTTGGTTTCTTTTAAAGAAATTGATACTTAATTGAGTAAAATTTTGATTTCAAGGTTTGAACGCGTTCTTGGATTGAAAACGAAGAAAAGGAATTAAGTTTCACTCAATTTAGAGTTCAAATGAATGAGTTAAGAAGTTTTGAAGTTACATAAATAATAGGAATTTTGATTAGAAAGTTACACAGTCTGAGACACAACTGTGTCCCTAGGCTATGTCCATCCAGGAAGATTTTTTGTCTAAGGTCAGAAAGTTACACAACCTAGGAATACAACTGTATCCCAGGCTATATTTGGTGACCAAAAAAGAAACCTTACAATACATTATAAAAGGACATACTAAGGTTTCGCACATAACATTGGACATTCAAAAGAGAAGAGACTTGAAGAGAAGGAGGAGCAAAAGGCGAAAGCAACACCTAACTTCAAGATTGAAGAGATTATTTATCAACAAAAGGGGTTTTTCATGTTTTATTTCTTGATTTTGTTGCAATTCGTTTTTAGTTTCATTATAATAGCTTAAGATTCTTGTATTTAAGATTGTGGAACCTAGGGTTTCATGTGACTATTAGATTTATTGATAATTTTTAATAAAGTTTCTATCTTTTCTTGATTCAATTATATTATTAAATTGCTAATTGATATTTCTAAGGTATCAATCTATGATATTATGCATGATGATTGAGAAATCACATGTATAATGAGATTTTAACATAATTGGAAAGAATTACATATATACTTAGAGATAAGATACATGATTCTTCTGGAAAGTTGTTCTTTTGTGTGGGAATTCATTATTTATTAATGTGATTCTAAATTATATTACTAAGTGAAGAGATTCCAGTAAATAATTTAGGATTAGGATTAGGATTAATATGCTTGAGAAAGGTGTTAACTTTAATTGTGAATTCCTCCGGTCGAGAATAATAAAGATTGAATTAGATACATTTTAAGCGGTCACATGTTAAACACTAGGGGAAATAATTCCTAAATACGTTATTTGCTTTCTTGAAATTGTTCTTAATTTTATCGCTTTCTAAATTGCTTAATCAAGTCTCATAATTAGGTTAGTTTGTTAATTTTAGTATTTTTAATTCATTCAACTCATCACAATTTTTCGGTTAGATAATAGAGTTAAGGTTAATATTAGTATTCAAAGTCTCTGAGGGATTGACTCGGACTCACATCCGCTATATTAAAACTGATTGGTGCACTTGCCTGATATCATTGCTCAGTTGGTTAACATGCATGCTTGGCAAGTCGACATAACTGCTTAGCAGCTCAAAAATTGTCATGCCTCAAAGCAGCAAAATCCCGCCATGCAAACTATTCTAAGATAGAAACTGACCTTACAGTTACTATCCCAAACCTGATTTACACAAGGCGTCCACAATTAACTCCCTTTGAACTAAACAGTTCATAAATTAAATAAGTTATTTGCTTAAGAAAGTATGAAAATATTTATATACACTAGGATTCAAGAATTGCAAATAATGTTTATAGGGTTTCATTGTCCTATACTTCCTAAATAATACATTATTTGAAAATAAAAGATTCTAAGTAAAAGCTAAGACCTTAAAGATATATTTGTTCTTCAAATGTATTTCCTCACTCCTCAGGATCCCACAATTGCTAGCTTCAAGATAATTGTAATCCACTTCCTAGCTAGCACCTGTAACAAAATCTATAGGAAGATGAGTAACCACAGCTCAGTAAGTTGGGATAGAGACCTAAAACCATACAGCAAACACAAATAAGATCATCAACCAAATTATTAGGTATAATGCATGCTTAAGCAAATGCCATCACGCGATGTTGTCTGGCCTATCGTGAGATTAGAGAAATTGCACCCGTTTTAATCCGGGTTAAGGAGTTTTCGTTAATGAAATAGCTCACAACCAAACCCAAGCTTATGCAATGGAGATACTACTCCTCCCGCAACTACCTTCGAACCATTGACTTCACTCTTATCGCAACCTCCTTACCTGTTACTTAGTTCAACTACGGATAAAAAAGGGACTAATTATGCCATCCAGCGCTATCACTTTCGAAGAGGTTAGTATTTGGCTGGAGAATCCTAAGTTTCCACTAATGGGTTGATATGTAAGTCCAATTTATGTCTACAAGTTATATATTTGATTAGGTCTAGTTTAAGATGATCAATAGTTTCATATAAATCATATAGTACAAGCCAAGTAGCAAATCAGTAATCACATCAACAACTCAGAATAAGTACATGCATATGCACATGCACATAACCAACTATTAAATAAGAATAATCCAGTACAATTTCAAGCCTCCAAGTACTACAAATTAGTACTCCAAAATACAGCAATGTATTAATCTCAACTTACCTAGACTCCTCACTTACTCAATCAAGGTAGGACTCACTCAATCCATTGCCAATAATCTCTATAATACTAACGTTGTTTTAGTTTTCACATAATTGTCATAAATTAGTTTAATTCTATAACACTTATTGTTATCTTTGGTTTAGGGTTTAATATGCCTGATTATTTAGGTTCTTAAGTATTTTATGATTATTCTTGATTTGGGTTAGGTTCAAGTTCAGTTTTCACATCGATTTCTTAATTAGGTTTTAGTTCTATTTCTAAGTGCGATTTTACACACGAACTCTAAAACCCCATTTTTGATCCATAATGTGAAACTAATCACATTATTTCCAAGTATCCTAAATATCATAATTAGCCCTAATCAGTAGTTTATTTTACCCAGTACACTTAAATCTTTATTAGTGTACCGAATTTATTCCCAATGTAAAAAAATTTTACATGTTTCATATAAATACTTAAATTTAAATTTCCTACTAGATTTATTATATAGTTTTATTATTATTATTATATTATCAATTTTTATTCTAATATTTTCTATTTGTTATATTTCCCATTTCACATATAATATATTATTGCCTATTATGTATATAATACACAAATCTAATACCCTCATTACTTCAAAGATCAACTCTCAACTTCAATCAACATGTTAAAATATCTAAATTCATCCCAAATCAAATTTTACACCTAATTACCCTAAATTACAAAATTATCTTGAAATTTACCATTTTTATTTATTACATATGTACTACATAATGCCCTAATAATCACACCTAACACTCTAAATGCTACAATTAGCATACTCTATCAAATTTCAACATCCTAAAAGATATAATAATGTACTAAATCAGTAATTAACCATTTAATTACTTAATTAACAAAATTACCCATTTTATACATCATTTTAAGGTTTAAAAATTTCAAAAATTCATTTTTGAAAAACTGCTTCATAACACTATTTTAAATGTTCTGACTAGCCTACAAAAAAATTATAGGCTCAAAACTACACTCTTAAAGTCATTTATTTTTAAACCGAAACATGCTAGATTTTGCATGATTTCTTAAACAACATATATCATATGACATATTTTTATCAAAATAATATTTTTCCTAAAAACTACATATGAAAATATTCTAGAATACCAAATTTCAAAATTTTCTAATCATATTTAATATTTTTAACAAAATATGTAAAATCGGAGAAAAAATTGGACTCACCAGAACTAATGACTTCGGCCACCAAGGCCTTGTCAACCACCATAGGCATTGCCACCACCGTGTAGTGGTGGTGATCGTCCACTCCTAGGTGCTCGTCTGATTGGGGATCTCCTCTAAGGTTCTGACTATACAAATTTTTGCTAATTTTTTTAAATCTTTAATTTTCTCTCAAATTTTCAACCTTCTCGATTTTCTATAACTCCAAACATCCCAATGAGCTTCTGAAAATTTTAGAGTATTTATAGGGCTCTAAAGCAATTTTTGTGCATTAATTTGATTAGACTTTTGCTTTATCTACTCCCATTTTACCTTTCTTATTGTATTTATTTAATTGGTTGATTTGTTTCTTGCTTTCCCCAACTACCATACCTTAGTTGTGGAGTTTTCCTCATTTTTCATGATTTTTCCTTAATTAATTATGAATTTTCTTTAATTAATTAACCTTATTTTAACTTATTTCAAGTATTTTAAGTAATTACATATATTTCTACCTACAAGTAAATACACATATGGTATAAATAGATACTCCTAAATATTATTTAAGTTATTTTATGATTTTTAGTATATATATTATTTATCTCTAACGATTCGTTAATTATTGAAATGTATTTAACGTATTTTCAATAAATAACGAGTAATATACTTAAAATTTAGAAATTTTATATTCTTTTATTTTATTACTTATTTTCTTAAATTCATACTTACGGGATTAATTTTACTAATATTTCTAGATTTATTTTATAATTTAGGTTCAATCGAATCCTTTAACTGATTACCCTAAATTCTATAAGCCAAACCCCGAATACTCAATTGTGAGTCTTACAAAAACTATGTTGGTACTTATGAGAGCTCAACACTTAGGTCAGTAGTAGTGTAAAAGATGGAGATCAAAATAGGAATTCTCATCCTGAATAGGGTTTTGAGTTAGTATTCTCCATATGAGTTTTTGTAGTCATCTAGCTCAATTGTATATGATTAGTCTAAAGAGTTAATTCCTATCAAAAGTGTACAAAGTAAAGTAAACCTTTAAGTGAAAACTAAAAATTTGGGAAAAAAATAGAAAAGAAAATAATAAGGATAGCCGAGAAAGGTCAAGAGGGAATTTTCTATATTCCCATCCTTATTTTTTACAAGATTGATACGACATTTCATTTCACCATTGATTTATACTTCTTTAAATCTAAATCATTAAATAAACTGTGAATTCAATTATTTAAATTTAAAAATATGGAAGTGAATGATGGAATGGAGAACAGGACCGGTCCCATCAAAATGGTAAACGGGACCATAAAATCTCTTGATCAAGAGATGCGAATGGATAGGATTTGGATTTTGGATTTGGATAGCCAGTACATGTAGCCTATTGTAAAATACGAGTCATCCTTATTTTTTTCCCATAATTATCAATATTGAATATTTATATTTTTTTTATCAAGTTGGGCCATCAGGTTTTTTGGGAATCCATAACTTAACACTAAACCCTAAACCCTATAAAGTTTTTAATAAGTCAAATGAGTCGAGTACCCCATTACAACTCATTCAGTTGCATCCCTAAGATGGTGGACACTAATATAACTTTTGAGCACACACTCACACACAAAGGAGGAGAGAAGAGATTACATATACTTTTTATTTCTCTAATGTTACAACAATTCAGTAAAGGTATTTATACTATTAAGAATGCTAAAACTAAAAAAAAAAAAACATTAGATTTAGTTAAATAAATATAAGCCACAAATACATATAGATAATTTAATCTAAACCACAAATAAATTTAGTTAACTTAAGGTAAGCCACAAATAAATTTGTGGTCAAGTTAATATTCAACACAAAACACCTGACTTAATATCACATTATTCAATTTCTACCTTCTAGAATCTAAGTATAGGCAAATGCTATTAAAATAGCAAACTTGAATTTTGACCATTCATTAGTAGTTTTACTTTATTTATTTGAGGTTTGTATTCGTAACAATTTTTCACCTTTAGTAGATTTAGAAATAGAATTTTTATATATAGACATCAATTTTATGTACAATGGTAAGAGAGAAAATAATGTAGAAAAACTTTTGGGTTGTAACCTGTTTATACACTTATTTAATTCAATATTAGGTAAGTTTTCCTTGGAATTTGTAAATTCCAACTCCAATATTTAGTATTAGAGCTTAAAAGATCCTAGCCCTTTTTTTTTTTTAAGTGTTTCAAAATGACCTCCAACTTTGTTTAAACACAAATACCCAAATTAACAAAAGAGAACTGCGAAAATTGATGTGTCTATATGAAAACATTATTTCAATCGTAAAATTTATGGGACATTGTGAATGATGGATTTAAAGATCCCTCTATGGCTTAAAAAGTTGAATACACAACTACAAAAAAGAATGAGTTAAAAGAGTTCTAGAAGAATGATAAGAAAGCATTCTTTCTCTTATATCAATGTTTAGATGAATCAACATTTGTGAAAGTTACTGAAGTAACTACAAGCAAGCAGGCTTGGGACATCCTTACATCTATATTTAAAGGAGTAGAACATGTTAAAAGAATACATTTGCAATATTAACGAGCAAAGTTTGAAGGATTGCATATGAAGGAAGATGAAACAATCTCTAACTATTTCACACAATTACTTGTAAATGTAAGTCAACAAAATAGAAATGGAGAAAAAATTGATAATATTTGAGTAATAAAAAAGTTACTTTGATCACTCACAGTGAAGTTTGAACACAGAGTTGCGGCTACTAAAGAATCCCGAGATTTTCCTACTTTAATAGTAGATGAGCTTCTTAGATCATTACAAGTACATGAACAACGTATTCAATAGAATGCAAAATCTCTTGTGATAAAGCAAGCACTTGAATCCAAATTCTCTCTCTGTGAGCAAAAAGGTCGGCAACAAAGAGGTGGTAGCCATAAACGTAGTAGAGATCATGAAAATTATCAAAATTATGGCCAACATAATGAAAAAAATTTTGGTTGAGGAAAAGGATTAAGAGGTTGGACAGTGAAAGATAGAAGAAAGACAAAAAAAACATTAAATGTTATAATTGTCATGATTTTGGATATTATGCATTGTAATGTTGGAAGAAATCCTTAGACAGAAAAAAAACAAACTATGCTAAAGTATCAAAAGTCGAGGAAGATAAACCTCTGTTACTTTTGGCACTCAAACAATACACCAATCAAGAGAATATGTGGTTTCTTGATGCTGGTGTAAGTAATCACATGTGTGGAAAAAAAGACCTCTTTGTAGATCTCAATAAAAATATTCAATGAAATGTCACTTTAGGTGACTCCTCTAACTAAAGGTGGTAGGAAAAGGAAACATAAAAATTTTGTTAAAGAACAGTAAGAAAGAATATATATTAAGTGTCTATTATGTACCTGATACAAAAAGTAATATTCTTAGTATTGGACAACTTTTAGAGAAAGCCTATACAGTGCATATGGAAAGAAGTCATCTTTACCTCAGACAAAAAATGGTAGACTAATTGCACAAGCTCAAATTGCAAAGAATCATATGTTCCTATTATAGCTATGGTAGAAGGACTGCCTATTATTAGTGAACCAAAAAATGTCTGTAAGGTATGCAAAGTTGGCAAACATGAACTTCCATTTTCAAAAGGGCTTTCATGGACAACCAAAGTACCACTGAAATTTGTCCATACTGATATTTGTGGATCGTTAGAGCCGATATCTCTTGGAGGTAATCATTATTTTATTACCTTTATTAATAATTATAGCAAGAAATTATGGATGTATTTTTTAAAAGAAAAATCAGCAACATTTTCCACCTTTACATATTTTAAAGCTCAAGCAGAGAAAAAAAGTGGGTATCTATTGAAAATATTCATTTCAAATCGAGTTGGTGAGTACACCATAAATATGTTCAAGAATTTTCGTAATAAGGAAGGGATTTAACAACAAATTCCCAAGTGCCTACACTCTACAAAGCATTACAAAGGGGAAGAATAATACTATTTTAGACATGACTAGAAGCATGTTAAAGGAGAAAAGATTGCCAAAGCAATTTTAGGCAAAAGCTATAGCATGGACAACATACATTCTTAATTGATCTTCAATAAAGAGTGTGAAGAATATGACACCAAGACAAGCATGAAGTGGATACAAATCGAATGTTACGCATTTTCAAGTATTTGGATGCATTGCATATGCCTAAATACTAGAGGTAAAAAGAAAGAAGTTGGATGACCATGGTGAAAAACGTACTTTTGTTGGTTATAGCATACAATATAAAGCTTACAAACTCTATAATCTGGTTACCAATAAATTATTGGAAAGTAGAGATATAATATTTAGTGAAGGTGAATCTTGGAATTGAGATGAGTAGAAGAACGATGATGGAAGAAGAATTACGTTTGAAGAACCTAAATTTGAGTGTGATATTCAACAAACAAGAGTCATGGATAATCCATCAGTAAGACCCTCAAATTCACATAGAAGTCAAATTTCACCAATTTCACAACAACCAAGTAATAGTAGTTCATCTTCAAAAAGATTTGCATTATCGCTACAAACACCTATAAAGATGAGAAGTCTTCAAGAAATTTATGAAGCAATTGAAGAATGTGGTACTGCCAATTTGTTTTGTTTATACGAAAATGATGTGCCTTTAAACTTTAAGGGATCTGTGAAAGAAGAGGCATAGAAGACTACAATGAAGGAGGAAATTTGTGCAATTAATAAAAATAATACCTAAGAATTGACTAAATTGCTAAAAGGTTATAAGGCAATAGGAGTCAAGTGGGTATATAAGATAAAAAGAGGAGCTAATGGAGAAGTAAAAAGGTACAAGGCTAGACTTATAGTAAAAGGATACAAAAAAAAAAATGGAATTGATTATGAAGTCTTTGCACCAGTAGCTCATGTTAATACTATAAAAATGTTAATCTCATTAGTGACACATCATAAGTGGAAGATTTATCAACTTGATATAAAATCTTCCTTTCTTAATGGAATTCTTGAAGAAAAAGTATATAAGAAACAACCAGAAGGATTTGTGTTAGAAGGGAATGAAGAGAAAGTATATCATCTAAAAAAGACATATATGGTTTGAAACAAGCATGGAATGCACAAATTGATGGATATTAAAGTGACAATGGTTTCATAAAATGTACATGTGAGCATGTAGTATACACGAAGAAGAATGATTAAGGAGAGATTTTCATAGTAAGTTTATATGTAGATGATTTGTTATCCATTAAGAATAGTGAAAAAATGATTGATGAATTCAAAGTAGCTACAATTAAAGAGTTTGAGATGACAAATTGTAGACTTATATCATAGTTTCTAGGTTTAGAAGTTAAGCAACATCATAACTGGATTTACATATCTTAGAGTATGTAAACAAAAGAGATTCTTTAACGATACGTTTAGTTAAGGGAATGGAATAAAGTGAGAGTGGAATTGTAATTACCAAAGAATGGAATAGATGGGTAATAAAATGTGAATAGTTAATTACTATATTCACTTGAAGGTAATTGAATAAGCATGACACCATTTACTTAGGAAAATCCAATGGAAAATACTTATTGAATAGAAAGTAAAATACCCAAAATGCCACCAAAGAAATAAAATAATAGAAAAAGGTAAGCCAAAGAAAAAAAAAAAAAAACAAACCCAAATCAAGCTCCATGCTAATCAATTAACCCTACACCTTCATCCAAGCTCCAACCATAGAGAAACTACAATCGTCAAGCAACAAAGTTGGCTACGCCTAACCCAAATCTTCTACGCTCCTCCTCCAGATCTATCATCCCTTCATCAACACGAAGGCATAATCAATTGTACCTCCATGTCGAAGCCCTAGCAGAAGTTGCCTAACCAAGAGATCCGAAGTCACATAGGAGGCTTACTACTTCGAGGTACATCGTCTCTTCATTCATGGTTCCGTAGATTGTTGGCTATAAGAAGGTATTTTTTTTTTCTTTTAGTTTTCTTACATCTTGCATAGTATTTAACACTGAATAGTGGGCAACATCTATTTGAATACCATCTATTATGATGATTGAACAAAATAAAGTAGGAAAGTTCTGAAAGTGTTTTGGAATGACACTTTCATGGAGAAACCCTAAGAACAATTGTAGGTGTGGGTAATCAATGTTGAAGCTTAGATGTATGTTTATATTAAAGGATATATTGTTATAATTTTTTATTTGTAATAGAAGATACTTTTAGAATTAAGCAAAGAATATGAAGCGAGAATACAGATTCCGCAATGCAATTGAGGAGTTCCGATTCTTATTTTTTAGGTAACTGTAGCATTCTGTAGAAGAATCATTCAATGAAACTCAAATACAACTAAACATGGGACTAAGGGCCTACTTGGAGAATGGGTGGGGGAAATGATAATTTAATTCCCTCCTATTGGACAAGCTATAAAGGTTTAAGATAGATATACGAAATTCATAACCACCCTTATGGCAACAGGTGTAAAGTTGACAAGAGTTAGTGAAGGCAAAGAAGTCAATTCAACATTATATAATAGTGTTGTCAGAAGCTTACAATACTTAGCTATCATAGGACCAAATATTGTTTTTGGAGTACGACTTGGGTGTTGGTACATGGAAACACCAAAAGAATCTTACTGAAACACTACTAAGAGGGTACTAAGGTATATCAAAGGTACTTCAAATTATAAGATGTTTTATGGTTATGAAAATAATGTAAAGTTAGTTGGCTACACCAATAGTAATTCAAAAGGTGACCAAGATGAAATGAAAAGTACAACAGGATATGTTTTCTATCTTAGTTCAACAGCATTTACACGAACTTCAAAGAAACAAGCGATGGTTACATTATCAACTTACAAAGCAAAATATATAGCAGCTCATCTACTATTGCTTGTGAAAGAAATTTAGCTAAGAAATTTTTTGCAATAATTAGGTTACCCAAAAGATGGACCTACTACAATATTCATTGATAATAAATTAGAAATAAAGATTGCCAAAAATCTACTACGATACAAGAGAAGTAAACATATTGATACAAGATGTTGTTTCCTGAAAAACATATAAAACAAGGAACAATTAACTTGGAATATTGCAATACGACGAAGCAAGTTCCTGATATATTCACTAAACCCTTACCAATTCAAAGAGTTGAAAAAAATGCTTGGAATGAAAATAATTCAACTTTAAGGGGCATGTTAAAATAGCAAACTTGAATTTTGACCATTCAACAATAGTTTTACTTTATTTATTTAAGGTTTATGTTTGTAAAAAATTTTGACCATTGATCGAATTAGAAATAGAATATATATATAGGCATCAATTGTATGTGCAATGGTAAGAGAGAAAATAATGTAGAAAAATTGTTAGGTTGTAACCTATGTACACACTTCTTATTTAATACAATATTAGGCGAATTTTCCTTAGAATTTATAAATTCTAATTCTAAGAAAAGTATGTAAGTTCTAGCTTTGTTTTTCTTTTTCTTTTTTTCTTTTTAATTTGGGAAAATGGAAAATTTATTACCTAAACTACTGCAAAATACCAATAATACTACCCGAACTTTTGAAATACTAATTTCATACCTAAATAAAGTTTTTGTTGGCATTTTTACTATCTCCGTTAACATCATTGATGTCGTTTGCTAAGTTAGACTAATGGATATATAAGAAGGTGACACATGTCCATTAACGTTATTTTATACCACTTATATGCCAAATAAACAAAACAAAAGGAGAAAAAGACAATATAGGAGAGAAAACAGAAAAAAAAAAAAAAAATCAAGCTTCCCTTATCCATCTAAACATCAAAACCCTAACTTTCGCGATTTTCTTATGTTTTCTCTCCTGCATTATTTTTTTTTTTTCCTTTTTTCTTTTTTCTCCTTTTATTTTGTTTATATAATATATGGATTTTTCTACAATCCCGTCCATATTTTTTACAGGATCGATACCACCATTGATCTAACATTTGATTTTATATTTATTAAATCTCAACCATTGAACTAATTATGTTTTCAATGATTTAAATTAAATTGATAATAAATCAATGGTTAAATAATAAATGGGACCGATTCTGTTAAAAATATGAACAAAACCGAAGAACTTCCCATAATATATAGGTAGCATAAAATAATATTAATGGACACATGTCGCCTTCTAATATGTCCATTAGTCCAAACCAACAAATGACATCTAACAGTGTTAATAAAGATAATAAAAATGCCAACAAAAACTTTATTTATGTATGAAATTAGTGTTTCAAAAGTTTAGATAATATTTTTGCCACTTCGCAAAAGTTCGGATAGTAAATTTGTTATTTTTCCTTTTACTATCATAAGTGAACTTTAGCATTGGAAAATATCATACTAAATTAAATTTTTGGTTATTATTGGTAACATCAAGAGTTTAGCATCGCTAAATATCACTTATTTCAATTTCCACATTATTGTTTGTCAAACCTAGTTAAACGTCAATAATATTCATTTAATTAATTGTTAGCTAGTGTAGTTGGCTATATATATATGTATATATCCATCATTATGAACAATAACACACATGTTGTCAATGAAATTTGAACCTGAAGTCTATTTACACATTCCTTTTATAAGTGTCACAGCAACATTGTTTGGTGTTCAGTGTTCACAGAGACTAGGCTTTCTGCTATCTAGTTTAAACAGTGAGTTCCTGGGCTTTAGGCCGCCTAAGCCTTTACATAAGCTATCCAGGAACATGGGCCTTGTAGTTACAATGTTAGCAGACTACCCTTCGACATCTTCACATGTCCAACGACCTTGTGGTTACATTGGACCACACTTTCGAGGTTTTCCTCCTAAGAGTCAATCATGTTCGTTGTAAATGTTTTAGTTTATTCCTTTTGCACCGACATGATCTTATACTCATTCGACGTATAAAATATATGTTCTTTACAAGCTGAAAGGGCACTATTCGAAGACACTAGTAAGCTCCTACACAAGACCTTCTTCTACTTATAGCAAAAGGCAGATGGCATAATCTGTAAAAAGGGAGCAAAAGGTGTAGTCATCCTCAAATGGGATCTTCCTGAAACGAACATTACCAAATGTAACAGACTTACTCAGCAGGATTTGAAGCCCTAGTACCACCATATCGTCTCTGGTAAGTGACTTTTCTTCCTCTAGACTAAGGTGTTTGTGTTATACCCTGTCGTCGGTGGTGGCGTTTGAACTGAACTTTTGTTTTGGTCACGAAATCTTCACTAGGACCTGTAGCTTCCATGATGGACAGAGAAACCTTCTCTAGGAAATTGAAGGACCACTGCCTCGGCACTAGATTCTCCTACGTTAAAACTGCCACCAACAACAACAACAACACAAGAAGCGACAGCATGCTCAATAGTCCATGGAATTTCTCGACACAACAAGTCCACGGAGAAGGCTCCACTGGTGGGCTTTCATGGCCGCCCAGATCTTACACATGTAGTTTCTGCAAAAGGGAATTCAGATCGGCTCAAGCACTCGGCGGGCATATGAACGTTCACCGGCGAGACCGGGCGAGGTTAAGGCAGTCCCCTCCAAGCCCTGACACCGCTCACTTTCTAAACCTGAACCCTAACCCTAATCTTGATCCATACCCTAGCCCCAGCCACAACCCCACTCTTCATCCCTACCCTAACCCTAATCTCAACCCGAAAGACACCTTTACTTCCACCTTGTCGTCTCATCAAACGAAGTATCCACTCCTCCCACTTCCAACTTCTTCGTTGCACTCTTCGCCACCGGCTTCTTCTTCTTCTTCCGTGGCCTTCAACAGAAACCCTAGGGAGTTGCACAAACTAGGCAGTGCCATGAACTCACCGGAAGGAGCGAGTTTGACAAAGGCCATAATGGCAAAGCCCTATCCTAGGGCAGAAGAATTTGATTATTGCAAGAAAGGTGAGGGTTCGACATTGAGAATGGAAAGTGATACTGTTCGTTTGGATTTGGAAATAGGTGTGGTTGGTGATTTTAAGGAAGATTTAGATCTGGAGTTACGCTTAGGAACTTCGTAGGTTTTCCATTTAATAATGTCTGTGATTACTAGGTTTATCACCGGGGTGGGGTGGAATTATGTAATAATTTACCTTTTTCTTTTTTGTGGGGCCTAAAGTTTCATATGATGAAGTAGTTGAAGAATAAGAAACATATATGCATTTGCATTGTATATAAATTGTTCGAAGAGAAGGAATTCTTAGTCCAATAGTAATTAAGGAACAGTTTCGGAAAACTAAGAACTAAAGGATATAACAATGTTGTAAATGATATTGAAGACAATTTTTACCAATATTAGGTAATCAAAATTATCCTTTGATATTAATGGATGCGTAGCTTCTAATTTATTTTGAGTAGACAACATGTGCCTTGTTATAGAAATATTATAAGAATAAAATTAGTAAAAAGAATATATATTCTTTTTGGAATCTTTTCGGACTAAATATCTAAAAATTACTTATTGCAAAATCTAAGAAAAAAGAGTTTTATTTAATTGCTCCATAATATAGAATGGGCTTTGAATGATTTTTGCCCAGAAAGAAAAAGATATTTATCTAGATATTAGTGTCATTAGTCCAAATTTTTAAGAATAAACAGTTGGATAAATTAGATAAATATATTTCGTATATGGGTTGGTATTACCTCACTGTGGATATATTTAGTTTGGCTGGTAATGGTTTCTAATGATAACTTTGCACTATGTTTGGCAAATAAAAGAAGATGGATAAAAAGACAGAAAAATAAAAACTTGAATGTGGTGGAAGGATTTTTTTTTTTTTCCTTGATTTATTGGTAAAGTTAAAATGAATCACGAGTCGCCTTCTTCAATTCTTTTATTCTAAATGTTAGAACCTCAAATGGTTAAACCAGTTTCACCTAGGGTGAACAATGTCCACGGTGAAATTTATTTTCTGCTTTGCAAACATACAATGCACAGATCAATATAAGTAATCAAATAAAGCATTTATAAAAACATCGTGTACTATTTAAGATATTATTTTAGTCCCAAATATTAACAGCGGAGGGGGTTCAATTCATGCCGGTTTCGCGAGCCACAATACAAGAAAATTAGGCATCATAACAAAGGGAAAAAATTCAATAATACTAACACATTACATAGATCGATAAATAATATATAAATATTAATAAAATTTTAATACCATATTAGTGAAGAAATATACATTTTAAAAAAATATCAATTATGTTTTCATATATTAAAATTTATCAATACTTATATTTAACTTATCGATTCAAGTGATATATTAGTACTATTAAAGCATTTCTTATAGCAAGGATAGACACAGAGCTATGTGATTGGGGATGGAAGCAAATTCATATTAAAATTTGCTTTATAAAATATATATATATAATATGTATATTTTTCCATTATAATTAATTTTTTTTTCAAGCTTGTGGCCGGGCCCTTTCGGCCTTCTTACTTATAGCTACAAACAAAGTTTAAGTAGGAAAAAAGAATAAAATAAAATGAATCTCTAAATACAATCTCAACAAATGGATTTTGCGATGAGCTTTTTTCAACAGTGATTAGAAAAGTATAAATTGCAACAGATTTTCCAATGAAAGAGTAAGAATTAACAAGACCAAAATTTCCAATTGCAATTTCGTTGCAAGTATAAAGCATGAAAGAGAGACCAAAAAGGCGTGAAACTTACGAAGGATTTGCAGTGTAACTTTTGTTCGTATTAAAAATATAGTGTCTGCTGTAGAAACATTCTGTTGCAAATAATAAGTGAGAAGTAGGAAAAAAGGGGAAGGAAATTTGCGACAAGATTTTCCTCTCACATTCGGATATACCATTCTCGACACGATATCTCTTTCTTAGAATTTATGGTTAACAATTTTTGACAATTTCATGACAGAGTCTTGTTTACATAATTTATTTTGCTTTGTATTATATCTAATTTGATGCAATTATATATGATATATATATTATATATTACAATATCATTTGGTTGTCATATTTTATAATATAGTATCGGACAAATTTTTAACTTTATTTAGTTTATATACTAGCAAAAATCACTAAATAAAAAAGTTTTGAGTACCGAACCGAAACTATAAAAAATTACACCATGCATTTGGTGGTATAAAAATCCATTTAAGAAACTATAAAAAATTACACCATGCATTTGGTGGTATAAAAATCCATTTAAGATACAAAATAAATATATTAATAAAATTCTAAAAATAACTATCTAGTACCGAACCTTAGTGTACTTTATAAAATGATTAATCAATTTTTTTTTTAAACTTTTTAATCACAAAATTCTATTTCCAGTACTATACATCAAATATAATATAAGAAAGTTAGACTGTTGAATTCTCCTTAAATCGTACTATTCAATTTTCCCTATACTATTCAACTCTGCTAATCAAACGCTATCTCCATAGAAAAAGATTCAATAAATAATACACTCTACGTGTAAGTATGATACACAAAATTCTATTTCCAATACTATACTATTCAACTCTGCTAATTAAATGCTATCTCCATGGAAAAAAAATCAATAGATAATACACTCTACGTCTAAGTATAATACATAAAATTCTATTTCCAGTACTATACGCTAAATATGATATAAAAAAGTTATACTGTCCAATTCTCCTTAAACCGTACTGTTTAATTTTTTTTATACTATTTAGCTCTACTAATCAAACGCTATCTCTACGAAAAAAGATTTAATAGGTAATGTACTCTATATATAAATATATATGATATACAATTATCAATTATATTTAAACATTTGATAATATAGGTAGTGAAATTTTACATAACTACCCACTACCAACCTACATATTTAAATTTAATTAATAATTACACGCCACGTATACTTCTATATAATATGTACTACCCACTAAATCTCTTCCCATTTATCTCCATATTCTAAATAAATTTTGAACTCAGTGCCGTTTATTATACGATAAATTCAGAGAGTTACGTTCTCTTTGGCATTACATTAAAATTGTGATGGGAAGACAAATTTAGGTGGCTGATACAGTCGCAGAAATGGACAAGGAACTGTATGGTTTTCAAGACTTCTTTTCAGAAGGGCAATTGGTAATGCTAAGAAATGCAATATGTTGTAGGGTAACATTTTTTTTCTCATTCATATGCTCTTCAAGAGTTCATTTCAGAAAGACAATTGATAATGCCAAGAAACGCAATATGTTGTACTATCTATTAGGTGATTCTTCGATTCACAAGCCTGGATCTTCTTCGCTATGTTATGGCACAATAAATTAGGACATCCTAATATTTTTTATTTAATAATTTAAAAAAAAAAAAAAAAAACCCTCCGTATCCTAAAACTATTAGGACTAAAGAAGAAAATTCATTTAAATATTGTACAATGGCTAGAATTCTTAAAAGTAATCCATATTTCATACGATCTTATAAGTATGTTGTACTCGGTTATAGTTGTGTACTATTAAAAGACCTAATCTATTTTAAACTGTGACTTATTATATTAATCAGAGACAAGTCAAATAAATATAAAAAAAGATGCATCATCTCAATTTATTTTTTCTTAATTTTTCTTAAATAGTTATATCTTTCAAAGAAAAAGGAAAAAAAAAATTATGGCATATGCATTGTTTCAAGTGCTTCACAAGCTCATTAAACATGTCTTTCACTATATTATGTACTAACTTCAGTAATAGTAATTCAAATATTATAACATAGCATAATTTTTATGTAATAATTGTGAAATACCTACTAAATAAAAACATACTATTTGTCATTATTAAATATTATGATAATTTGAAAATACATTGGTATATTTGTAATAGATCATGTTATCAGATTCAATAATGACAATATCTCCTGCTATTACTAATCAAGTTCTATAAGTATTTGTAGTGATCTTTACAAGCGAATTCATCAAGAAGACCCAACTCGTAAGACTAATAACAGATAATCACAACATTATTTTATGGCTTAATCTTGCAAAAGAGAAATCACTCACAAAAGTTACATAAATTCTACAACAAAATTCTGTCTACACGAGTTCTAAAGTACAATGCTGTCAAAGATAGATATCTAAAAATGGAATATTCAAAGCATAATTTCAAATGAGTTTATAAAAACATCATATGCATAAAATATAAGTAATTTTGTGTAGATTATTTTCTTTTGAGGTAGGATTAGCCTTTTTTTTTTTTTTGTTTGACATATGAATTCAGCTCACGGAGATATTCAGTAACATATGTCTAATGTAGACGAAGAGCGAGGAGACGTTGTTTTAATTCCATTTTCCAAGCGAAGGAGTTCTCCAAGAAACGTGACCAAATGCAGCCTATATGTCATAAGCTATAAGGGTGTCATGAACTTCCGGTAAGATATCAATAGATATGGTGGCAAGAAGGGAGGCAAGAACCAAGTGATTGATATGGAGCCACTGTGAGTAAGTGGTATTGTGTGTGGGTTGACCACTAGATAAAGGAACGAGGGTGCTTAGTAGAGCAGTGATAGTACCATCGACATAACGATAAAAATCCACGGAAATCAAATAGGAGGTCATGAATGATAGCCACGACTGACAATTATTATAAGAGAATTTTATGAGAACAACACTGTTCACACTGGTGGGAGATATAGACGGAGTGTTAAGGCTGGTAGCAGTAGTCAATCTGGGTGTTATGGTGGGGAAACGATGTTGGGCAGTGGAGTGAAAGAAAGAGAAAGGGTTATTGGTAGAATAAGGAAGGTTTAGGTCATAGGAGAAGAGAGAGGAAGTGGGATATGAAAGAGTTGTTGGGGGAAAGAGAGAGGCTGAGTGAGAAGCTCCAAGATGTGAAAGGGACGAATGAGAAGAAGGGAGGAGGGTAAAAGGATTCGGATAGGAACTGTGTATCGATTGAGAGAAGTGAGAGAGGATAAGCTGAGTGGATAGGGGTCGATTGGGAGATTAGGATTAGGGTTTGTGAGATGAGAAGAAGTGAGCCAGAGGGAGGGTCGATGCTGTAGAGGCACGGGGGTTTGGGCTTATAGAGAATGGTGGGCAAGATGGAGGAGATGTTCAATTCAGTGAGGGGAATTTAGAACTGTTGGGTCAGTGGTGGAGTCCATCAGAGTCGACGTTGTAGAAGATAATAGATCGAGAAAGATAACCAGCGACGGCAACCGATGAAATTTACGGCTTTAAGATCGGTCATCGGCGACAATGACAAAAAAAAAAAAAAAATTAGGGTTTCTTAGCTCTAATATTATCTGCACGGCAACCGATGAAATTTACGGCTTCAAGATCGGTCATCGGCGACTATGACAAAAAAAAAATTAGGGTTTCTTAGCTCTAATATTATCTGCCTGTATAAGGTTTGTATTTTATTATTCTAATAATACAATGTACATATACATTACAGTATAAATACAGAGAACAGGTTGTATAACCTTAATAGATGGAAAAAGACCACTCTACCCTTCTATACGAATGTGGAAAGAAAGGACAACATGTATAAATACATGTCATTTATGATGATTTGAAATGACATCTTCAACAACGAAATTAGATGGGATAGTTTGACAAACGAAAATTCTAAATCTTGCCCATTAGGATTTCGGTTCTAATCCAACAAACTAGGTTAATTGAAAGAAACTCTATAAAAGTAAACGACTAAATCACTAATACATGCCTTTAATTAATTGATATCATAGAATATAGTTTTAAAGGATTCAAGTCTCTTCTTTTTAGAGTAGGTTTTCATTAGTAATAAAATGTCATGTGTTTTAATAAGTAATGGTTAAATATTAATTAATACAAAAAATTATGAACCTATTATAATTAATACATTTTTGAGTGTTTTTTTGTATTTGTTCACCGACCAATAAAGTACATAAAGAATTAGTATCAATGAATCATTTTTCCTTCTTTTCTCTTCATGCAAGCCTGATGATAGGACATAATGCTAGAAAATATCACCATAATTCTCGGGACTACTTGGAATCTCATAAACAGAAGGGACTGACTGGTGCAATCTCAAGGAATTTGGAGTGAAAAGGCATACTCATCAAGATCTCACGGGCAAAGATTCGTCGGAATTCTTAACATAAAAATAAACCTGACGAGGCCTTATTGTACCCCCTTACGGAAAAAAATATAACTATCAAGGCATGGGTTTTGTTTGGTAGATGTAACATGAAATAATGACAGGTCCCACGGGAGAGTTAATAGCATGTAGTTGGATATTATTCAGTAGCACCAAATAAATAGTGCCATCACACACTCACTGTATGCTCAAGTATGGCTAACCTAGATTTCATCAGACATGAGAATTTACACAGGAGTGGTAATACATTTGCCAAGTCAGTACAAAAGCAAATAAAAAGATTGTAACAAAAATATAAAAATTTACATGAGGAAGTCCCAGACAAAGAAGGAAAAAAGAAGGACAGAGAGAGGGAGGTGATGCCGTAAGCAATATCCATCATTTTATGTCCTCGTTATTCGCTGACGATTGTGATCGATATCTATTTCTCCAAAAAGAAAAAAAAAATTATAGAGTAATGTGTATTAGTGTGTTATTAATAAAATATTTATTTATAATAATAATAACATTATTAAATTTAAAAGGAATCATCACATATAATATTATATATTATATATATATATTAATATTTAAATATATATATATATATATAAAAGACGTGACGTGTGATAGGAAAGAGACAATTTTTCATCTCTATCTATTTAATACTTTACTAACATGGGTTGCGGCCATGTCAATGATATTTCTGACTTGCTATTCCGAAAGTATGATTAGATTGCATGTTCCCGACAACGCCTGACCGTCAAATGTCATGATGGCATTTCCTTAAAACCGAATGAGATGTTTCGGCCGTATCCAAGCATCTGGAGATGTAAACTGAGACACCTCCGGTCCCACTCTCTTTCCCAAGAAAAACCCACTCAGGAGAGAGTCCAATGGGTAAGGACAAAAAACACACACTGGGATGCCTCTTCTTCTGTGTCTATTGCTTTTACTCTACCTTGCGAGAAAACAACTTGATGTCGCGAAACATACGTGCTCTTACGGGTTGTTCTTGTTCTATTCACTTGTGATTTTGGAAGCAATTATTTTTATGGTACTTACTAAAGCTATGATTGATGAAGTTAAGGGCTTAAATTCAACCCTAACACGAATATTCTCCTTATTCGAATTAGCAGAATGTTGGCTAGTGCATAGGAGCATTTGTTGGAGTGTCTTTTAAAGATAAAAATAAGTTAAGCATTCCGATTTTCTCCGCTGTATGTTTCTTCCAAATCGATAGACAAAAATTTTAACTAAAGTAATGCTTAATTGTTAGAATTAGATGGATTAAGAAGAACCAAACAATACAGTAAAATGAGTACTAAATAGTATAAGTATATTATATTACGTTTTGTATATATAGAACTAGATATAGATTTATGTGAATAAAAAATAAAAAAAAATTAAAATTTAATTATTCATAATATAAATTACAATAATGTTTAATATTGTGATTTGGAAATTCAGTATAAGCTTATTTTTAAAATTTTGAATAATACAATTTTTTTAGTTTTTTCTAGTATTTTTGAACTTCTTTTGTCTATAGTATCATAGCTAATTATGTAAATCAAATAAAGGATCAAAAATATTTGTCCAATTAAATATAATAAAATTATATCAACCAAACAAATCATAAAAGTAAAAGTACATAGAGGATCCATAGAACTGAGAAAAAGTTAAAACAAACTAACTAATTTAAAAAAATTAGGATGTGGAACCCTGAGTTCTTTTATATGGATGCAAATTATGAGATAAGCATGTGGTATGAATTAACAAATAATACAAAGAACGCAAGCCAAGATTTGTGGATTGGCGATAGTGGAAGTGGAACTAGAATTTTAGCCAGGTGAAGAAAAACCCAAAACCACTATCACTATGTAAACCACTTTATTTTATTTTAAGGTTATTTTACGATTTCATTTAATGGAATCGTATTAAAATTTTCATTACATTAATTCTACTATTTTTAACCGTGATTTGTTATAGCAAAAGACGGTCCAAGTGCTCCATTCAAATTTTTAACCGTAATTTATTATAGCATAACATCGTTATTGACAATGTTAAATATAATAATTTCATTTGTTTGGGTAATTCAGATATTTAGACGTGGTCCATGTCAAGGAAGCACTGAAAGAAATTATTTTTTTACGTACAACCCGTTCACCTGAGAATAGATATTTTATTTCTCCTTTATTCCTTACTGAAGGCCCATGTACGCCGTTCACTTGAAATCTTGCCTCGTAATAGCCATTACGGCTGAATCCACATTACGTGAAAATAATGAATCAGTATTCCCTCCTCCAATGTCCGTAATTGTGATTCACCGATCCTCCTTTCTTTGTCCCAAACCCACCCTCAACAAATTTTAAAAATTCCCAACATCTGCCCTCAGATAAACATACCCCACGAAAGTAAAAACCCTATCAAACACTTTCGTTGAACCCTAATTTGCATCTCTCTAGTTTATCTTCACACAAGTAATACCATCTCGCCTCCATCTGTCACTCCATCTCATCGGAAAGCTCCTCAAGGTCTGTTATACCTCTCTCTCTCAATCTCTTCATCATATGAAGTGAGTGTGGAAGATCTGTAAAAAGTGAAACTCATTTATGGAAAATTTGAGAGAAAAGCTTCTTCTCACCACTATTTAAAAATTAATCAAAGCCCATATATGGAAGAAGAAGAAGAAGAAGAGTCGTTTCCTTTGTACCGTGTTCATATGGTAGGTTTTGATTTAGGGAGGATTTTGACTTGGGAATGTGTTTTTTGTAATTGGTAAAAGAGCAGGTTAATTTTCGTAAGTTATATATCGCTGAAGGATTTTGAGTTTGATTGCTGCCAAAAGATGAAAGTTGTGTTTGACCTGTTCATAGCAGTGACAATTTGGGATTCGTTTTTTTTTTTTTTCCCTTGCAAAGAAGAAGAAGAAAAGCTTCTTATTGATTTGGGGATCTGGAAGTGACGAACTTGATTATTCTTTTTTTTTTTTTCTTCTTTTGTAAATTATATTTTGTTGTTTTTGTAATTTTGGAAACCTGAAAATGATGCAGGTTATTGTGATTCTGATGAGTTCTGAATTTTATTTTATTATAAATATGTCATGTTAATTTTGGTATTGTAATTAATTATTTAAGTTTTATTCATTTATCAATTTTGAACTAAACAAAGTAATATAGATTCCTTTACATCCAAGTAAATAAGATAATATGAATTTATGACTTATTACAACTTAATTCAATTCCTTTGTAATAGCAATTCAATTACCCATCTATTCCGTTCAATGAAGTGAACGCATTGGTAATAATCATATCCTACATTATTACCTTTTCTCTTAATTGTGTTTATTTTTAGACAAAATGTTTTCAGTAATTTTTTAAATATTTGTTACATTCAGTGTTTTCAACTTGTTAATATAATCTATAAATATCCTAAGCCAAAAGTGGTAAATAACCAAGCCAACTTAACAAACACTGATAAACCCATTTCAACAACTTGACTCAAAAGTTTCAAGCTTGTATTGACAAGGTGTTTACAACCATAATTTTATAAACTAACATCACAATCTTTCATAATTCATGTGAGATATTTAACCATGAGGTCTCACATAATCATATTCATCTTAAGAGGTCAATAATACTAATGACTATTTGTGGTAAGTAATGACCACATACAACATAGCACTATGATTCAACAATGATTATTAACAATCCCCAAAAGTTCCAATGGTCAATGAAAAATATAATTTCCTCTTTATAAAATTGTAAATGTGGGTAATGTAAAATGATACGTGAGGAATGATTTAAAGATGAAGAAGTAAGGAGAACAAGTAGGCAATCACAAAACTTTGAATGCACATGACAAGAAGATGAGCTACAAAGCCCACTATTCTCGACGAGAGGTGGTGTATTCTTCACTTTAATATCTATTTCATCTTTTATGCTGGCAATATGATAGTACATCGATATTTCTCACATTTTCTAAACATGCAAAATGAAGAGTAGCTTCAAGTACTTATAGAGTTAGGGCATCACCAACATTTGTCATATTGAATTAATGATCAACCAACAAGATGAGTCTTCCTATTGATTGATCCTTTCATGGGCTTCTATTAGGTTCAAGCCAATGGATAGTCTCTCTAAGTGCCTAAGCTTCCCAAGTAAGGTTACAAGTAGACATGCCGATCCAATGATTCTTATTGTAAGCTCATATGCTAAATTTCTCTAAATCATCCCAAATTGCATATAATTTTTTGGATCTTAGATAATTAATCCAGATAATTACCCTTGAACTTGGCCGATAAAGCAAATTTTTTCATGTACAAAAATCAGAAACCATTTTCCTCAGTCACCATAAACAATTTTTATAATGTTTAACCATAACCATATTGATGATCAACTTCGATCTTCACTTCTCGTTATCGCTTGCCACTATTTCGTGTCCGACAAACTGTACCTAAGATCATGCCGGGCACCCCCACATTATTTACATGCCTGTGCGTAGCCTGTGATATTTTCGTGCTCGTACCGCAACATCCTATCATTCTCGTGTGCTAGCCCATTTGCGGACAAAATCGGAGCACTAATCACAATACGGTATTCTCACATAAAAGTTACACTCAATATAGCAGTGATGCTTAACGATAACTTAAAAAATATAATGCTCTAATGATTTTCAAAATCGATAAATAAAATCCATAAAAATACTATTAAAAAATAGTTACATTTGTTATAATATCAACCTTTCATGCATTAAAAAATGTAGGTGACTAAATAATAGTGGTGTGATAAGAATATAAAGTACTTAATTTTTTTTTTTTACCACATTACATATTACAATTTAGAGGGGAGAGGATTTGAATCTGTTACATCTCGCTAGAAGATCAATATTTATATCGCTAAATTATAAAGGGTTTGGCGAATATAAAGCACTTAATCAAAAATATATAATCGAAAATTTTGCCACCAATGAGCAGTTTGCCTAAAGTTAACGAGATAGTTTTAAAGCGAAAATTTCCTTCCATGAATGCATTGTAGTTGTTTTTTCCGATTGAAAAAAAAAAAAAAAAAAAAACCTCACAAAAATAGTACTTGTAAATTACTGAAGCATAAATGTTCAACTTACTGCAACAACATTAGAAAACTTATATGCATTAATTATCAATCTATAGTTAACAACTTGAGTAATTTAGTTGGTAAATGATAGAGATGCCATTGAAGTAGGTTCGAAATGGGTTTTACAAAACCCAAATCCCATTCGCTATCTTATAAAGTTTCCTAAAACCCTATAGTATAGGGTTTTGACCCTATTTTCAAAACCTACTCCTATAAGATTTTATGAAATCCATTAAAAACCGGAAACCGATCATAACTCATTAGTAGTAAAAAAAAATTTTAAAAATTGATTTATGAGTATACACAAAAAATTAAAGCAAATAGTATATAGATTGTTTTAAATAATAAAACAAATGTAGTATGATTATTCAAGACTAAACCAATTTCCTTTTATTTTAAATTAATACACGATTAATAAAAAGGAGATGGATGGAAATCGATAAATATGACCAATTGACTAAGTGAAAGAGTAAAGGCAAGAGAAGAGAGTTACAAAAAATGTAAAAGAGAAAAAGAGATGAGGTTAAAATTTTCTTAAAAGATAAAGTATGAAAGAAATAAGATAGTTCTTATTAATTATTATGTTTTATCATTTACAGCTAATACTAAATTACTAATATCATATTATTGTTTTTAACCGAGTTCGAGTTTTTTGTTAAGTTTTTTCTAAATCTCAAAACCCGACCTAAAATCCTATAAGGTTTGAGAACCACTTCCGCAACTCATCCTAAAATCTTATAGGGTTAAATCCTATAAAGTATTTAGTTAGTCGAACAAATCAAATCCAATAGCATCCCTAATAAATGACTTGTGAGGTCAAAAATTAAACTTTGTGAGCATGAAACTTCTTTTTTTATTATATAAGAAATAGGCTCCAACAGTCAAAGTAAGCCCATAAAAAGAAATCTAATGGCCCATCTATTCTAACCATGACTAAATAGACCATCTCAAATCAAAATGTACCTAACTCATCACTCCACTAAGCTGGTTTGGCTCATCCGACCCCAAGGTGGCTCAAGCCATGCCTTAACCGACTTATCCTAATCCTAGTTATTCGCATAAGTCAATCGATTCTCTTCATATTTCTAAAATAATATTAAAAAATATTTTGTTAAATATAGCAAATATAAAATAAGTTAAGAGAATAACACTTAAAGGCATCAACGTTTATAGTATAAGTTCAAATAAGAGATCAAACTTTTAAGTGATTCAAATGAGGTACAAACGTTAGCTTAACTGATTCAAATAAGGGATTCCATTAGTTAAGGGTTATATCACCATTAACACCATCTAATAGGGCCATTAAGTGTCACATGGCACGCATGTGGCACCTGCATGATGCCAATATAATGCTTAGTTGTCATTTTTCAAATAAAATAAAAAAAAATTAAAAATAATGAAAAAAATGAAATATATATATGTAAAGCAAAAATTTTGGGAAAATTAGAAAAATTGCAAGTATATAAAATAAATAAATAAATATAATTACATATATAATTAATTTGAAAATTAAAAAATCAAAAAAATTAAAAAATATATAAAAATGATCGTCCTAAGAATCAAGAGTAGCTGATAGCTACCTTAAAGTACGAAGGTTTGCATAACCTCCCAAAGGTGGTCATTGGCCACCCTTTGGCCTTATGATAGCCAATTTAGCCATACTTAAATCATAGATTGTAACCCACAGTTGAAAAGTAAGTGTTGCTCAACCCCCCTAAGGTAGTGGGTGACGATCCAACAACAAATTTAAAAATAAAAAATAAAGGGGAAACTTGATAGGGTTTCAATCCAAGTCACTCAACTCATGTTAAAACTCTATCAAGTTTTCCTTGTTTTTTTTTTTCCATATATTAGGTGATAGGCGATTGCTCATCACTAACTGTAAATGTACAACTCGCTTTGAAAAGTAAGTCATAACTTGCGGCTTAAGTGTGGCTAACCAACCACCTTAAGGTTGGGAGGTGGCCAGTTCTATTTTTTTTATTTTATTTTATTTTTTTTGAATTTTTAAATTAATTATATTAAATATATATGTAATTATAATTATTTATTTTATGTTTTTACAATTTTGCCAATTTTTTTCTTATATGTTTTTTTATTTTTATATTTTTTTTCTTTTATTCATTTGAAAAATGACAACTTGATGTCGTGTAGGCATCGCATCGTGTACACACCAAATGTATGCTATGTGACACTTGATAGCCACATCAAACAGTATTAACGGTGTTATAATCCCTAACTAATAAAATCCCTTAATTGAACCAATTAAGCTAACATTTATTTCTTATTTTAACCCTTTAAAAATTCGATCCCGTATTTAAATTTATTCCAAATATTGATGCCTTCCAATGTAATTCTCCCAAAAAGTTCTACAAAAGGAGCAAACCCTTAATCAGCTCGTGAAACTAATTCTTTAGCTATGCTATTAGTCACATTATAAGGTCATATTATAGAACACATCAAAGATTTTTCACAAATTATTTTTTGAACTAAGGTTTTAGATTTTTATGAGTATGATGAATATTAATAAAGAAAAATTGCTATTAATAATTGAGTTTTTCTTTCTATTCCATTTAAATGGTATAGATAAAACTATGATTTTAAATAAAAGGTTAGAGGAGTAAGGTATATTTGCATATTAGCTTTTTCTTTCTTAGAATTCCCACATATTGGTTATATATAATGTCTAGAGGAAATTGTAGAGAAGTACTAGTAATTTAGGTAGAGACAACTTTTAGGATAATCTTTTGTCGATGGTTAGACTTTGAATTGGATCTAGGGGTTGAAGGCAACTTGTATAAGTAACAATGCAAAGTGGGCACCGAAGGTGGTTTCAACATGACCACTCTAATACGTAATTTGCAAAAGTGTTTAGAGAGAAAATGTATAATATGTGGAAGAGTAAAAGTTCAAGGATCCCAAACCTATTGGCTTTACCTAGTAGTTATAGGTATGTGGAGTCTGGCACATATGGAAGATGAATCACGATTTTACTTTTACTCTAGACTCACTAAAGTGAATTTTGTGGACTTTCTTTATATGTTTGAAAGCTCATACAATCTTTATAAGAGGTTCTAAGAGCTTGATTTGAAGCTTAACAAGGTTGTCTATCAAAATGGAGACTCATTTTGGGCAGTAACAAGGTTAAGCAAGCCTAAAAGTGCTCGATAGCCCTTATAGGATTGGTTTGGGTTTAAGGAGTTCACTTCATGGTCTAAGGAAGCCAATTTGTGCTCTCACATCTAAGATAGCCTGTCAATATCTTCAAAAAGAAAGAAATTTAGAATTAATGTGGCACAGATAAATACTCTAAGCACTGGTTAATGCTTTGGGATATTTTTGTTATTCTTTTCATGATTATGGTTTTTGAAGTAAATGAGTGAACTTTTACAACAACTCACCAATTGCCTGTTAAGTCCTGCACCACCATAAGCTAGGTGGTTTATTTATTTATTTATTTATTTTTTGTCACTCCCTAATTGTATACATAAAAACTGAGAGGATCTTCTTTTATAAGGTTATTATGGGTAAAGCCATTGTTATATGGTACGTAATCTAAGATGAATTCAAAATCATCTGTGGACATGAATGACCCATAAGCTAGGCAGTCGAGAGTTTAGATATGTATTGTCTAGTCATCAATTAACAACGTGTCCTTAAGAAAGTATGTTCTGGTTTTTTGCAGTTCTGATTCATGCGATGTTGGTGTTTGGGAGACAACTTGCATGAGTCTGGTCAATGGAGATAGCATGCTATTTTGAGCTTTTTCATTTGCAAGATTAGTTTCTTTGAGGGATCAATCATATATTGAATAGTATTACAGCATAATTGGACAGTTCAAACTTCTTATGTGAAACTTTCCCAACAGATGATTCGTGTTCCCGAAGTCTTGTCAGATGCTCGATACGTAAAGCCCTTTCTATGAAAATATAAGGTCGATGTGAATAAAGCAAGAGCTCTGTTTTGGTGAAGTTGTGATACGCTAATAGCTTAACCATGGTAAAAATGTAAATGTTGCATGTAATTCAAGTTCATGGTTGTTTTAATCCGACATCCATTTGACTTTAGTCAGTCCAACAAAAAAAACTTCTTAAGTATTTTGAAACTTCCTTAGCAGACTAAGAACTCATAGAAAGAAGAGCTCAATTAGACGAGCCACAACTAAGTCTTTGCTTAGATGGTTGACTGTCAAAAGGTGGCAGTTCATCAAGCCTTACGATAGTCCATTAGTGTCCTTCTCAGTTGACTTGGCTCTATGAAATTGAGCTCCTGATCGTCCTATTTTGACCAACTTTATTTTCCAATTCGTGTATATGTAAATATAAACCTAATTTAGGTATGTAATTGTGTTCTCTAGGGTTTTTGGTTTTTGGTGGTTTTCTCATATTAGAGTATTTAGAGAATACATTAGATTTCTTTCCATTTTACTTATTATTTTCATTCATCATTAGGGATCTCTCTTAAATCTAAGTGTTCTACATTGCCCCTTTCTTCCTTATATTAGTTTATTCCTTTTTATTTTTTATTTATTTTTATTTTTTTGTGATTACTCATCTCTTTTGCTTAATGGTTTACGTGTAACAAATCGATGTAAAAGCCAAAGACTAGTATACCCTAGCAAATGGTTTCATATTGAATATGGTTTTGGTATTGAATGTGAGGTTTTCTCAATAAATTAGAGTTTGGGTATTAGTTTTGTGAACACATTAGCATCAGCTAAATTTAATATTGAGTAATTTGATGAAAGCATAAACTATTATTTGTGACAAGTATAAGTGTTCACAGCTTAGCTTAAAGTGGCATAGATAAGTTGTTAGTAGGTATATCAATAAAAATTAGAGATGATGAGTTTTCATAACTTTAGGATTTTCTTTTTTTTTTTTTCCTTATCTATTTGATTTTCTAAATTTTTTTCCCTTCTCCATTTTTTTCATTTAGTGGAGCAAAAATGAGGTATTCATACCACCATCACCTCTACTAACATTGTACCAACACTTCAACTATCCACACCACCACTGTGTTAAGACCTTTTGTCTTAATATATAAGGCCCAATTGTACATAGGCCCAATATTGTTAGCCTCATAAGGCTAAAGTGACCTAGCTCCCAAAATTCAAATTACAATGTTCAATCTTTCTTTACCATCAAAAAGGGTATGTCTCTTTCCCCTCTCTTCTCACTTTTTCTTTTTCATATTATCTATCTCAAGGTTTGGTAAATTCTTTAGAACTTGTACCTTTCTTTACACTAAACTCATTGATTTACTTATCGATAAGAACAAAAATCATAAGATTTATCAATCCTCGAGTTTATTTCTCTAGTTATGATTACTTGTGTAATACATACATCTTTAGATCTATCTATCTCTAATCTTTATTTCTCACTTGTCACTCATGTTTATGCAACTTCTTACTTAATATGCACAAATTATTATCTATCAAGTTGAAAATTCAATTTTTCCCTTTTCTTAACCTAATTTATATTAAATTTAACCCGTTCAATATAAATTTTTCAACTAGATTAAGAAAAGGGTTTTTATATTTTGAAAATAATTTTAAATGGACTTACCACCTGACCAAAATTGGGAAAAAATGAAATTATGGTCCATAAATGGATGGACCTTACTTTCAGTTACTAATCTGCAATTTTCTAAAAGAAAAAAAACTTGAAAAATAAAAACTAGAGAAATTATGGGCTCCGAGGCTTATCTTATTAAAACTCGATGATTTCCATAAAAGAGTCCATGAAATAATTAAGTGGATCTTTAATTTTATTTTCAAATAAAATAGGCTTTCTCTTTTTGTTTTAATGTAAAAATGACAAGAATTTGGAAAAAGGAGAAAAATAAGTTTCTTTTATATTTATTTTGGGCTGCCCAAAGTACCTACGTACACACGTACCCACGTACCTACGTACCCACGAAATGAAATGAAGCCCACATATCTCTTGATTTAAGAATACTTTAAACTTTTTTCACTTTAAATTCATTAAGTTTTATTAATTTTGTAAATTTGCATTTGGGTCCACCTTTGAAAAATCTAAAAGAAATCCCTAAATTTGTAAAAAAAAAAAAGTCAATTTAAATTTTTATTTGTAAAAATCCTTCAATTGAAAAAACTAATTTTAGGAGAAAAAGCCCATTTTATTTGAAAATAACTTTATTCAAAATAAAGCACATATCCATAGCATAATTGATAACATGGCAACATCAGCATGATAATTTCATCAAAACCCATCACACTAATGTAAAGCTTAACCATTTAAACATACCAATTATTCACCAATAAAGAAAATCAACATGGTAACTATTAAGATAAAAAAAAATATATGTTAATTTATTAAATCTAATTCAACATGCTAATTTATTCAAATTAAAGCTAAATCAAAAAATTATTATTCAAATCAAAACATCATGCTAATTATTGCAAATTAAACTAACTAACGTGCTAATGATTGAAATTCAAATCTGTAGGGCCCAAAAGTAATCAAGAGGGGGTGGATTGATTACTTAGAAAATTTTAAACTTATGGAAAATCAAACTTAAACGTATCCCCTTTAATTACTTTAGTAAGATTAGGCGCAAAACAATATATAAACTATAAACAAAACATAGTGTAAAAAGAGTAAGGATGAGAATATCAGGCTCAAGAATTATAGTGCTTCAACCTTGTGCTTACTGCACTATTTCTTAGGGATCTGGTATTTTACACCAGTGTCATTTCACTATCCACTTTTTCAATAATCTAATCAAAAGAGATAAACAAATAAAAATTTTCTACTCTATCTTAGTAAGCAACCCTTACTTATATATATATCTATAGAATTTTGAGTCTCTCTTGTAACACAAACTCTAACTCTCAAAATATGAGATATACAATAACAATGAGGATAGAATACAATGATTCTCAAAATGTAAGCACAAGAGAAAATCAGAATTTTAATCTAAAGTAGATAGTGTTGTCTTTAAATTAGGTTCTAACTATATCTCTAAATTTTCTCAGGTATGAAGTTTGTAGTAAATCAATTGCAAAATAGATGTATCTCAAAAATTTGAAGTTCCTTCCTTTATATCCTTTAGTGACAATGTCTCTTTTCTCAATTCTTGGATAAAGCTTTGACTCAACTTAAGGGATTTTGAAAAGTCTTGATTTAGCCATTGGAAGTTATGATCCCTTGATTTGTGGAAGTTAAGACTCTTCTATTGATTAATTCAATTTGAACATTGTACTCTTGTTGATATAAGAGATGAATTCTGCTTGATTTCTTGTTTATACGCTCTGGTTCCTTCTCGTAATAGAATTTTTATAAAAATAAATATCTCTTAAAAATTAAGAGTAAATCTTAATATTTGATAATCTTGAATTTAAAATTGAAGCTCCTATGGTACTTTTTTTGAATTTGTACATGTGTTTATTTTACCAAATTTGATATCCTTGAATAAATATTCTTCATAAATGTTGTTATAAATAGTAGTTTCAAATTAAATTTGATAAAATTTGCAACAACAAGATTAAGATTCATTCTTATCTTGTATTATCTTCACACATGTGCTCTCGTCTATTCTTGATTTTACCTCTAATAAAAATCTAATTTGAATTCTTTGAAAACTTCCACATATCTTGATGATAATCCATCATAAATTTCATAAATAATATGATTCCAACAAAAATCTATCATCTGTTATAAAGTGTCATGTCCAATTAAGCTTATCCTTAGAATGATTTAATTAATTCCTCCTTGATACCCATGGATTTAATATCCAACTTTAGTAAAACATGTTGGATACATTACCCAAATGTATCGAATAAGTGGAGCTGGGCCTTTAAACAAATAATACCCTAATAAACTTCACAAATCAAACTATTTTGTATCATCCTAATATTGTCCAATGTTTCTAAATTTAACTTTGAATTTGCTTCAAAATTTCACATTCAGTATAGGAATAGATTCTTACTCTTTAACCTGCATACTTAACACACTTGTTAAACATCTTAACTCTTTTTGTTATAATCAAAATAATTACGAGAGAACTCAACAAAATCAATATGCTAACAATTAAAAATTAAACTAACTAACATACTAATTATTCAAATTAAAATCGAATTTAACATGCAAACTACTTAACTAAAAGCCAAATTGGAACATGCTAACCAACATGTTAATTACCTAAGTTTATCAAATTAACAAACCATTATTAAACTATTCAAATTAAAGCCAAAATAACAAATCAACATGTTAATTATTAAAGCCTAATCAAGTTTATTAGCATGCTAAAACAAAATCAAATCAACATGTTATTAATTCCAAGTCAACAAACCAACATGCCAACATATTATTTATTAACGTGTTATTAAAATAACTAAGAATGGATAAATTAAATATCATAAACACATCATTCTCATAAAAGCATGACAAACAAAATCAAAACAAATTTTTTTTTAATATTCTACATTTTTCTTTTTATTTTTTCAAACATTCAACACAATAATTTAAAGAGAGAGGAAACCGACTTTACACGCTGATTGGATCGAGGGCAATTTGATGGCAGTTAGATTGGTTCTTGAGGTGGGACCAATGACTTCGAACTTTGGAGACATCAAACGGCAAAATCCCCAACTCAGTTTCTAGAAATCCCAAGCCAACCTTCTTCAATTTCCCTAGAAACTTCAACTTGATGATAAACAAATGTTAAACAACACCTTTCCAACTTCTCCTCCAAATTTACCCTATTCAAAACGAAATTAAGAGCAACCAAAGCTTAGACTTTATTAAAGATGAGAGTATAATGTTCAACTATTTTTTCTCAAGCCGATTTTCTTTATATTGAGAGAAATCAAAGAAAGAGTGTAGGTTTTGCACAATCAAGGCTAGAGTGAGAATGTGGTGATTACATTCAATTAATGAGTTTGTAATGCTTAAGAATGAATTGAATGCATGAAGAAGGCCACTATTCATAGTGTTAGGTCATGAGCATTGCCCAAAAAAATTCCTTGTTCAAGAAAGATTAAATCTTTGGTAAATTAGGTATGTTTGGGTATGCATCTCGGTTTTTTCTAATTTTGGCCAAAATTGATCGCATTTTCATGGAAACTAAGGAAAATCCAAGGTTACTAAAACTCATGAAAGATGTGTCTTCTCATTTTATGTCAGGCTAAAGCATTATTATTTTGCAAAAAAGATAAAAAAAATCATCAATTTTGCTAAAATTAGCAAAGGTATATGATATGGGTATTTATGACTTATTCAATTTTTCTTTTTTTGTTTCTCCTATTTCCCTTGATGAAAATTTAAAATTCGAACATCCCTAAATAGTATACTTCATAAACTTTCCATCCCATATTTTTCCAAAATTTTTCTAACCAAAAACACGTAGAAATTACAATAGCCAAGTTTCCAAAAAAAAAAAAAATTTAAGTCACCATAGGGTGTACTTGTGTGCCCTTGTTTGGCTCTATCTTTCTAGAAAAGGGAAAAAAAAAGAATTATGCCACATGCATTAGTGCAACCATAAGGTGCCACAATCACTGTTATAGCATGTCGCGCCAGTAAAAATTAATTTTTTTAACTTTCTATTATTTCTCTCTCTTTTTTACATTTTCTTAAATTTTCAACTATTTTTGTATTTTCTAACTTTTTCAACTTTTTTTATTTTCTAAATTTTTCAAATTTTGTATTCACTAAATTGAATGACTTTTTTCCATGGAATAGGGTTCCTAAGTTGTAACGAACATAAAGTGAGTAAAAATAAAGTGTCTATACTATTCTAATGTTATTTCTATATGTATGCGAGGTACTACTGTTAATGATAATGGCTATTTCAAAAGTGCCATTCTCCAAGAAACGCAAAAGAAGAAGTAAGATGTCACTTATTTCTAAGCAGATAAAGCTTACCCTTTCCTTTTTATGTTGTTTTTATTATTCCCACTCCTTCCAGTCGTTAATGTATAAGAAAACTCCATTATACATGCATGTGATACTAATTTACCATTTTACCTCATTGAAACTGTTACAATCAAAACGAGAAACATATGGAGTAAAAAAAGTAGCGTTTAGTTATAAGAACTGGACTAGATTGGACAAAGAGGGCTGGACATAACAATTATAAAGAGGACTGGACAATACAAACTTATTATACCATGTTTAGTTTCACAATACTAAACAAAAAATTTATATTAAAAAATTAATTATTTATGTTATAAAATAAATAAATTTTTTATAATATTTAATAAAAATAATATTTATTAACTTAATATTATAACATGAAGAGATAATTTTGGAAATGTAAAATATTTTTTGCTTTTGTTCAGTAAATTTCATTTTTTTACCATAGTGTAAATGGAACAAAATTTAGGCATTTTGTCAAGTTAATCAGCCTAATTTTTGTCCAATCACCAAATAAATTTACAAACCAAATATGTGATAAATTTTTTTGTCTTATCCAATCCAGTACTACAAAAATTACGCAACCAAATGCTAGTGCAACCGTCGATCATAAGAATCATAATGAAAAGTGACCATATTGTAACTAAGTAACACAAGAATGTACAAATTAATTTTTCTTAAACATTTTGCAACTATAATGAGCAAGAAACTCAAATATTATAACAACTTTTAATGATAAAATGGGAATAACAAATCAAAGGCATAGGCTTTACTTCCTTGGATAAATTAGGATAAATCCATCTTCTTCCTCCTTCCCCTTTCTTAGAGAGTGATGCTATCAAAATAGCCATTATCATCAACAATAGTATCATGTATACATACAAAAATAACAAGAGGATCGATGATTTGTTACAAATCAAGTACCACATCACATAAATGCAGTGACTAGTGAGAAATAAAGATTAGAAAACAACACATCTAAGGATCTATTGCATAGATAATTTGAGCAAGAGTGATAAACATGAGAGATTAAGCAATCATGCTTTATCTATTCTTATCAATGAGTTTAGTGTAAAAAAAGCTATAACTTTTGAAGCATTTACCAAATCCTAAGAGAGAAAAAAATTAAAAGGAAATAGAGTACTTTTTTTTTTTAGAGTTTGATGGTGCACAGAAAGAGAGAGAGAGAGAGAGAGTACTTTGTAATTTGTATTTTGGGTGCTATGGGTCACTTTAGCATCATAGGGCTAATCGTATCTAGCCTACATACAAGTGGGCTTCCTATATTAGGACAACAGATCCTAATATTTAGTGCTCTCATCTGGAGCCACAATCATGGATTCAAGAATACGCTTAAGCTTCAACAATCAAACAAAAATTGTGAGTGATGTTGATTTCATTACTTAGTATAATAAAGATGGATATACCAATGTTTTGTAGCAATGATACACTAGCATAGATGCTCATGTCAAACTATGCTTTGATTTTTATCAAATAGATGAAGAGCAATTCATTCAACTATCATCATTTGCTATGAGAGATAAAACTTCAACACGGTATGAGTGGAAGAATCAATTTAGTAAATTTACATTGTTGTATTATTTTGTTAAGGTACTTAAGATAATATTTGGACCTTTTGTATATGACATGATACAAGATAGGTTTTATGTCCTTGATCGATCATACATCAACAATTCAAAATCATGAACCAGCACATACCTAGAATTTTATTCTAGTTTTTTATGTTCAAAGTGAACTAAAACCCATATACATGCCTCAATTGAATTTTCATCAAAAATAATGAGTGCAACTATGAGGATAGCATACAAGATAGAAAGTAGAAAATTGGAATTTACTGAACAAAGGATTAAATTTTTCTGGTTTAGCACAACAATAAGCAGTAAGGGATATTAACAGCATTAATAATGGGGACTTGACTCCAATTTCTTTTAACCAAGTGCAACCTATTTACACAATGAGGTACTCATATCTGACTTTACAGAGGAGAATTTTTTTTTAAGCAAGTACTGGGCAACTATCTTATTGTATAGGCAGCCCTCCCATAATTGACGGATGTCGATCGATAGCTTGTTTACATTATCCTTCATTTCATTCAACATAAACATCATCAAAATATTTTTGCAGACAACTCGTGTTTGGCACATGGACATATAGTCTTAAGAAGCATACTTATTGGGATATTGGCTGACAATGTTTTTGAATATTCTGGATCGACATCAGCGTGTACGTGGATAGAATTTGTCATCATATTCTATTGGCTTAAAATATTATCTTTTGGGCAGATTTACTTTCATCTAGTTCCATTGTCGTCATTGCCACATCAAAAGGAATTTTTTTTTTGAGGATTCTCCCAAATCATTATGTTTTTCGAAGTTTAAAATTTTTTATTTGACTTATACTCATGATATTCTAGTAAAGCATAACAAGGATGGGATGTAGAATAGTAGGCCCCCAGATCTAAAAGCGGGTTTGTCAGTTTCTAGTCTGAATCAATTTATCCTTCAAATCTCGAGGACAAGGTTGTTTCAAGAATGATAAAAACTGTTACGATTAAAGTAAGAAACAAAAGGAAAAGAGACCAATAATACAACTATCTAAGCACAATAATCATAAAAAATAAAAAATAAAAAAAAAAGTGAAAAAATTGTAAATAAGTAAGACATTTATATACAAATTAGCCTTTCTAAGATATTTAGCATCTATACTAAGTGGGGAAACTCATTTATCATAGCAACTTTCATTGTAAAAAGGGAATAATAGAATCAGAGTGGCAAGCTTTACTTCCCTACCAATTAGAAAAATCTGTGTTCTCCCTCTTTCCCCTTTTTAAGAGAGTGGTACTCTCAAAATAGCCATTATCATCAGCATATGGTACCTTATAAACCTATAGAAATATCATTACGATCAGTTATTTGTATAGGATAAGAACAACATCAAATAAACACAAGTAAATAGTCAGAAATAAAGATTAGAGAAACATAGAACAAAAGATCTATTATACAAGTAATTAGAAGAAGAGAGAGAGATAAGAGAGATCTTGTAGTATTTGTTCTTTACAATATACCATCGAACATATACCATTTCAATTATTTTCAATGTGTAAGCATCAAACATCAGCTTTGTTAGTCATACTATTATTAAAGGCATTGCAAAAAATCATCAATTCATCCCACTAAATGTCATGCATTTTGGTTTGTAGCATATATAAAAGAATATAGGAATATTACCCCCCCCAAAAAAAAAAAAGAATATAGGAAGAGAAAAGGTCAGAAAGCAGTAAAGTTGACTGTGCACTGATAGATTTATACAATAGAAACCATTAATAGCAATCATAATGAAAAATAAATGTGATTATTACTATAGCAAATATTAAGGATAACAATTAACATGGATGTAATATCTATAATATTAGAGCAAAATAGCCTACTTTATGCCTTACGTATGAAAAAAAAAAAAAAAATCATTTTTCTACATAAAATACAAAATCAACCCAAGTAAGATTTAGCACAAAAATAACTTTCCACCTCCCCATTGAATAACCTACTAATTTCTCGCCTCTCTACTACAAAAACGATATCACAAAATAACCACCAACTCACCAATCGTATCATCTTTAAAATTTTATTATATATTTCACATGCACGGTGGATGCACCTGCTAGTTATAATTTAAGGAAATCAAACAATAATAACATTACACACAAATGTAACGAATGAAAACCATGGGGTGAAAAAATAATAATAATAATAATAACACTACATATAAATATAACAAATGAAAAAGTAGAATAATAGAAAATAAAAACCTCCAAGCTTACTTCTGTTGAAAAAATAGATGTAACATGTCTATCACTTCTTTAAAAAATATTACATCAATATAAATCACATAATTTTGATTACCCAATTACCAACACAAAAACGTATCTACCATATACAAAATAAATTAAATTAACGTAACTAGCATATTACCGCATCTTCAATATGAAATAAACATTTACTCTAATGTTACATTTTCAACATGCAACAATCACATTTTCAACATGCAACAAATACACAAAATTAAATTAATGTAATTAATCTAATGCCACATGTATAACATGCAACATTCGTGTAATTAGGCAAAATCAAATGTTATATATGCAATTTGCATCAGTATTTATGTACTTACTTTTATATAATTATATATATGTGTGTAATTACCTCTATGTAACTGGTATTTACGTAATTTAATTAACTGGTAATCATACAAATATCTCCATTGAAAAATATTCCAAACATAACATTTTGGAGCATACGGACGGTTCCATCCATCAATTCCAACAAAGACAATAAACCAAAATCCCAAATTAAAGCACATAAGACTCGTACTGATATGTACACAAGGCCACAAAATGACGACGAGGAAAATATTGAGAACAGAACCGTAAAAAACCTACAGGTTCTCTAGCAAGGGAGAGAGATTCCAGTCAGCCACATTCAATATCTCCAATCACCAGGCACATCCCAACAATGCTTAGCTCATAGACATGCAACACTCCATATCGTTATAAGACAGAGGTAAGATGCATCTTCTCTAGACAACTGATACTACATAGACGACCCCACAGCTCCGACCAATCATACAAAGTGCTCAACCATTGGAAACCCAAAACAATTCAGAAGACAAAAATTGCAGTGCGCACATCCTTGACCTCAATACTATGCACAAATGACAAAAGGAGATAATCCCACCACGGTAGATGCCACAACATAGAGACTGGAATACTAAGACATAGACAATCATAGCAAAGGCGAAACCAAGAATGTTACACCATTACAAGGTTGACCGCAGAATAATGGATGGAATTATAGAAATGAAACCAACACTACTTGAACATGAGTTGAAATGGAACTGCAACGAATATGCAGCAGCTATCAACCCTCAAAAGCATGTAAATTCATTTTTAGAAGTGGTAATGAATGCTCAGTTGTATGGATTAATCTACTGTATTTTGGAACAAATACCATTGGAGAGATCTCCCATGAAAAAAGGGAGCGATTGACTCCTGAACTATTGCAGAACATCATCGTATTTCCCTATACTCCTTCCATTCCTAAGAGCCAGAAGGGTAATAAACCTGGGAGCAATGTGCCAAGGAAACTCGAGGAAGATTTATGCTAATCTCATCAAGTTCCTTCAAATCTTTGGTCCCAAAAATGAAGTCTACATCACTCAATGATGCACTGATGAGACCGAAATTTTCCACCAGATAGAAGTTTAACAATAAACTTCTCAAGTCTTTTCGCTCCAGGTCCTGGTCTCAGAACATCAGCATCTCCCCAGACTAAACATGTGTCATTACGAGAATCACCAAGGCACCACCCACCAGGTATGGTCATATCAGGATTACGATTCAAAATTTCTCTGTCTATACGTTCAAGAACTGGATCATCTTCCTTGAATCCTGATGCAAATGGAGCTCCACTCTTAATCATGTCATCAAAGTCATTGGAGGTGAGCAAACGAGCCCTTAAGCGCTCATCAAATGCAGTATAGACTAAGTTATTATTAACAACAGTCCCGTTGAATTGAGGGGAATTGCATAGTACAGTGGGTAAGTAATTAGAAATGGATGAAGGTGTATTTGCAAAGTACATCAGAACAGTCCTTGGAAGGTTATCTGTTCCAAGGATGCAGTGCTCCATGAATTTACGACTGTAGATAGCAAAAGAGGATCCTGCAACAGAAAGACACATGGTTAATTTCATTGTCCAAGGATTTATTCAAGATTTAAAAGGTAAAGGAAGGGTAGAGATTAACATCCTTTAATATGTAGACATGGACTTGAGAGCATGTAACAAGAAGTGGGCAGAAGATTAATATGGATACTGGTAAACCCAATATTATCCAACTTGCCATTGGAAGTAAATATAAGATGCCAAAAACTTATTTCCAAATGCAACTACGTCAAGAACTGAGATGCATTCTTCATAAATGTGCCTCTGCTTTCCTAGAGTGGAATTGTACATTCTAAAAACAGCTAAAAGCAAGGGAATTTTACTTCCAGTGGATTGTATCTACTTCAAATAGCATTGTATACATGACTCATAAGTTGATATAAACTGTTCTTAAGTTGGAATAATAAATTATCTGCCTATAAGCATGAATATCAAAAGAGAACATGAAGCAATTAGGCCAATAGCACTGATAATATCAGAAAGAAGAAATATAACTATTTATGGAGATCTTAGTATATATGTTTGGATCATAATATTGGAAGATATGATCAATTGGATCTGATTTCATTCTGAGATATTGTAATTTTCATATTATTAAATTTTGAGTTTTACCTATAGCTCAAATGGACTGTACAAATTTAATACATTCTCATAATGAAAATTTTGCAATGAGACCCGATGAGTGAATTTAGACTGAAAATTCATCTGCTATCAGCGCATTCTCACCATTTCCCTCTTCACGTCTTTCACAGGCCAGATCTTTACACAACCCTCCAAATCATCTCTTTCATATACTCCAGATTCTTTCCATTCCAACATCCCTCTAATTCCTGCCGATGCTAGCATCAAATGCAATTCAAGAGAGGCACTAAATATAAGTATGCTTTCCTAGATCACAAATATGAGAAAGCAGTTAGTAGTATGCTGCCATGTGTTCATCTCCATTTACAATTCAAAAGGCCTAATCCATGAATCTCTGAATGGCAGTATTAAAAAGGTTTTCTCTGCCCCACCCAGCCCACCCCCTTCTTTCCTCCTCCTCACACACACAGTAATAGCAATTTTTTGGAAAAAAAATAAATAAATTTTGGTCCTCAAATGCTTCGGCCAAAGAAAGAAGCTGCAATGCTGCTATACATCTATTAATAGGCTACTACTACCATGATACTTGAATGAACCCCAATCATATGGGACCTTACCTTTTGGGTTATTTCACAGTTAGAGGAAACTTTCTTTTAATTACCCCAAAAAGGTAATAGACAATACATTCTTTCATCAGAGACATAGTGGACCTGTACCAGCAAACAACTGCATCCCCTAAAGCTAGGGTTATATTATCTTCTTCACAGGCTAACAACCATCTTTCCATGTCATATATAAATAAACCCTTGATATAGTCCTTCAGTATCCTATTACACAGGCATAAGTTATGTAGTATTAGATGTCCATCAAACATATAATAGAAGGACAGGCAATTTGACTCATTTTTAGAAAGAAAAGAATTAAGATTGCATCTGGTTCATAGACTAGAATGGGGTGGCTATTCTTTCAGAACACAATAGGCTAGAACTCATCAGAAATGCTGCCTATGCTGTTGGAATAATTATTAAACACCCATTCCATCATTTGATTGAAAGAATGTCATGCAGTATTAATCAAAGAATGAGGTTAAAGTACCTAACATATCCCTAAATATAAAATTTCACAATAAAAAAAATGATGAATTTATATAGAGAGGGTTAAAAAAAAAAAAAAAAGCATAAGACATCTATATAAATGATTAGAAACTAGTAAAATCACAAAATTAGTAATTGCTATAACTGATAAAACCATCATAGTGATAGTATAATTATGTTTAATATATAAAAATCGAAATAACCAAAAAATGAAACCAAACACAAGGGCAAACGAGTAATTTTCCATTTAAAACCAATGCACTAAATTGTCATTTCACCCTCAAAAAACTAGCAAGGCAATCCCTAAAGCTGATTCCCCTTATTTAAGAGCCTCCTCTCCACTTTAAGGCTCATTGCACTTCTAACCGCGGTCCACTTCAGGAGCCCAAAGTGTAGACCTGCTCTCTCAGTATTAGTAAACTGTGTACTCTCTTATTTTCTTTTTTTCACTGATACTTCCTAGTGACTAATCCTCAGATTCAACTAAACTCAAAAAGCTAGGCAAACCAGAAATTGACAGAGTAATTAGTGGTTGATTCAGTTAATAAATTGGATTATAGTCAACCTAAAGGAATGACTAACTTATGATTAACATCTGGTTTAGTGATAACTAAGTCAATATTGGATTAAAAATAGGTTTAAATATGAGATAGAATGAATTTTGCTCAGATTTTTTTTTTTTTTAAATTAAAATAATGAGGAAATTTTTAAGGACTCAATGACACTAAGTGTTTGAATGAAATACACAAGGTTAAAGGTAGACAAAGGAATGACTAATAGAAAAAATCAATTATTAAAACAAAGGATAGAAAAGGAATCACAAGGGTACCCCAAGTTCAAAAGCTCAAGTTGGAGTTCTGGAAACCCAGACACAGTTGGTCGAACCAGGCAAAAACGGAGTCAGTTTGGAGAATTTTGATTGATCAAACTCAAGAATGGTTGACCAAACTCGTCAAAACCAGACGATGCTCCCCTTAAGTCCAGCCAATTGAACTACAACACAATTGACCAGACTACCCAGGTAATCCCCAATCTGACTTGTCTGATTAACCGAGCTATTATTCAGATGACAATACTAGGCAGTTTTGTTTAAATTGAAGTTCCCTAAAACCCAAACTTCAAGAAAGGGCAAGCATGCCCCCTACTTGGGCAAATTTTTATTTAGGGGTGTAATTAAGTATAAGTAATTAAAGATGGACTTAAGGCTCTTTTGTACGTTTCAGGTGAATGCCTTATGCCCCCTGGTTGTTCAGCTGCTTGTGTTGTGTTGTTATTTATTTACACATACTTATATATTCATTTGTATGAATGAAACTGGAAATAAATTGCATCACCGTAATTTTGGGAGTTGAGTGCTAATTGATATCAAGTATGTGTTTACCGAGCAACATATACCTCTGATGGAGGATGAAGATGAATGGGTTATGGACTAACCTATGGTGGTTATTACTGAGTTAAAAGCTTGGATAAAATGACTGGGTCAAGTTAGATTTGGAACACCTATTCATAGTGTGGGGCAAGGTTCACAGATCACAAATTGATTAAGGCAATTTAAGTGAGTCTCAAAGTTACAACATGGTCAGGTAGGTAGCAAATGCTTACTCCTAACATGGGATAAGGTATACAAGGCTGTACACTGGCCAATGGTGGCCAATTAAGTGGGCCAAGAAGTCAGGAGGAAACAACTTTGAGTGGCGGTTCTAGCATTGAGGCCCACATGAGACAGGTGGTTGTCATAGATTGACTATCAGTGGTCGTCATGGGCTTAGACATCAAAAAGGAGCTATTAGTTCAAACATCTATTGCCTCAAAAAGGTAGGTGCAAGGCCATGGACTAACCAGCACTGGTTGCATAAAACCAAGAAACCAAAAGGAAATGGTTTACATCATGATGTGTTATTGGATAACACTAAAGAGAATGTAAACCAGAACTTGGTTATTATTGTGCTGATTGTGCAATAACTAGTAACTTACAACTATGCATACCTCATGAGCATTGAATGAAATTGTTGCCAATTGGATAGGATATTTGCTAGCTTTTTCACTTATCCTTTGAGGATCCCTTTGTTCTTCTAGGTGTTGGCATTTGCGTGATGAGATCAAGTGGAACAGATGCTATAGACGTGGCTCTGCTCCTTACCCATCAAGCAAGGATACATAGAAGGTTGCCACTTCATCTAGGCTCTAACATGACAATAGTTTATATTATTTAAGGGGAAAGGAGAAGTTGTTGTAACATATGGAAATTACCAAATTAACTTCCCCATAAAAGAAAATTGGTTAGATGGTCATTCATAACATCTCTTGTTTCAAATTTTATATAATTACCCTTCCTCCCCATACCATGAAAAGAAGACATTCACACCCCACTTTTCCTCAATATCCTTAATTGTTAGTCATACGAACTCAAGTTGTTATGTTCTGCAAACTATTTCATATCTTATTTAATTAGCTTAATAACAAATTTTTCCATTTTCATTTCATGCACATGCATCTCAAGTGCAACTTTGCTCGTATTGATATATTTGTACTAAGAAAATCAATAATATGATTAACACTATTAGTATAATAACAATAGTATATATAAGTATTCATCTATTATTGAAATATATTACTACACTTACTAAGTACAACCTTATGTTTTTTTTTTAGGTGAAATCGGTAATGTATTAATAACAAAAAACCAGCAAAGATGTACAACAAGAAGCCAAGTTCGTTATCCACATTTTATAAAAACAAAAAATAAACAAAAAAATGTGAATGATGAACTTTGCCAGTACTAAAAGCTCATAACTATATATCCAAATAAAATCTCAAAGAGAGAAGAGGATTCTATCAATCATGTTCTACAACATTTAAAAGGAAAGGAATTCTAGATGATTAGGATGCGCTCCTACATCCAAATAGGACAAAATAATCCTAACTGAGATATCAGCTGAAGTCATCCAAATAGAACAAAATAATCCTAACTAAGATATCTACTGGAGTTGGAGCGCCTCCTAGTCGCCTAGAATTCTTTTCCTTCTAAATGTTGTAGAACACAACTGATGGAATCCTCCTTCCTCTTTGAGATCATATCTTTCTGAAATGTTCTATAAAAGATTGCATAGAACTTAGTCAAAGGTAATTGGTCCATGAGGGGAAAAAATGATGTCAAATTCCTACCCAAACACATTGTGTAAACTCATACGTAATGAAAAGGTGTTGGTAGTTTTCTTCCTCCATTACGCATAAGTGACGTCAGTTTTAAGATAGAATACCTCACTGAAGCAACTTGTCTTGCGTAAGTAGTCTCTCTTATTGCAAGCCATAGGATGAAGGAGTGTCGAGAAAGGTTGGTCATGTTCCAAACAAGATATGCTAAGAAGTGGTCTAAAGTTTCCTTCTCATAAAGATATAAGTTGAACTAATAGTAAAACCTTATCTTAGTTTGGCAATCCATATAAATGTATCATCTACTCCTACCTTAGGGGTTATGTAATGGGGTAGGCTAGATCTAATGGAGTCCTAAGTGTCCCTTTTCGGCCAACACCAACTTGGTCCATCAATAATATCAAATAGCCTTGCCTCTTTGCTTCGGTTCATGGCGTAGATACTCCTTTCGCCAATCCAATTAACAAGTGAACCATTTCGATGCAATAAGTCATACCAAAGAGATATGTTTCTCCCATCTCAGATGTTTCAAGAAAAGAGTCACCTTACCTAGCTTATAGCTTAGAGGATTTTTTGCCAAGATCAAGAGTTTTGTGATGGGTTCAGAATGAACCAAAAGTTTCACCCTCTTAAAATTTCATCTCTAATCTAGCTTGGCCATAAGCCATTAGGGTCAACATTCAAGTGCCAAATATGTTTTAATCGGGCTACTTTATTCAAAAGGATGATGTCCATAACCCTTAATCCCCCTTCGCTCCTTGGAAAGCATACATCATCCTACGAGACTTTAGCTCTAGCTTTGGTTTCATCTATTCCATTCCATAAGAATCCCATCATCTTGGTTTGTAGTTCTTTTAGGATTTTCTTCAAAAGAATGAACATGGTTGCCCAGTAAATGTGTAATAGGAAGAGAACACTCTTGATTAATTGAACCTTGCCTGCACAAGACAAAAATTTGGTAAACTAACTATTAATTCTAGCAATAAATCTTTCAACCAAGATATGGTAGTATGCTTTGTTAATCCTCGTTGAAATGAGAGGAACCCTCAAGTATTTGGTTGATAACTGCCCTTCCTTGAAACTAGTCATTAACAAGATCTAGTTCACTACTTGATTTACTCCACTAAAAAAAAATTTACTTTTGGATGTACTGGCTTGAAGACTCGAGAGAGCTGCGAAAGACTATAGGCATTGGTTAATCAAGCTTACCACGTTGAAGTCACCCTTTGAAAAGATGAGAATGTCATCCACGAAGCAGAAGTGGTTCAACTTTCCTTTTTTACAATGCCATTGGTGGCCGAATCCTTAATTGGTGCTTACTTTGCATAGGAGACATAAGAGGAATTCCATTACAAAGACGAAGAGGTAAGGGGAGATGGGATCCCCTTGCTTTAATACATTTAACAAATAGAAAATCTCGGTGAAGATACATATGCTATAGTTTACTTCACAAAAATGGGTGAAAAATATAAAGCATATAACAGATACTCCAGGAAGGCCCAATTAATATGATCATAGGCCCTCGTTATGTCCACCTTCATTACGCATCTAACACCATAAGCATCTTTGTGGTACTCACTCATTAACTCTTGTGCTATAAAGATGTTGTCAACTATTCTCCACCCTTCGATGAACAATGATTGTTCTTTGCCAACAAGCTTCAAAGAACACATTGGATCCAATTCGCAAGGATTTTAGAAATGCACTTATAAAGAACATTTTAACATGAAATAAGTCTAAAATCCATAAAGAACTCCGGAGTATTCACTTTAGGAATCAATGCAAAATAGGTAAAGTTGATTGACTTCAATAATCTCCCCAATGCAAAGAAGTTTTTGATAGCTAAGCAAACTTCCTCTCCAATTATATGCCAAGTCAACTAAAAAAAATTTACATTATACCCATTCGGACCTAGCACTTTATCTTTAGATAAAGACTACAAAGCTTCCTTAATCTCCTCAGTGTCTACTAGTCTAGAGAGCAACTACCAATCCTCTAATGAAGCCTTTCTTTCCACTAAAGAAGGAACGGGGTCTAAATTCCATGGTATGGTCACTAAAGAGTTCAACAAATTTTGGGAGAAAGAGATAGCTGCTTCTTGGATACCATGTCTGTCTGTTGACCGTGAGCCATCCTCTAAGACAATAGATTGAAAACTCTTCCTAGCGTGCTTCAGCTTTAAGGAGCGAAAGAAGGAGGAGTTTCTATCTCTTAACTTCAATTAAGATTGTCTGGATTTTTGTTTTAGAAAGGACACCTCAACTACAAATAGCAAGTAATAATCCTTAAACCTCTTTTTCTCCAAATCCCAGTTCTCACTCGAAGGGTCGACTCGATTAGAAAGTTAGATACTCTATAATGCAGCCAAACTTTGGGAAACTCTCATGGAAATATCCGAATAATGCTTCTTATTAAGTTCCCTTAGTTCTTTCATTAGGAGCTTCAATTTGGAAATCATTCTAAAAATGGGTATTCCTTCTACTCTCCTATTCCAAGTCTACTCCACCAAAGGGAGGAAACAGGAGTTTTTGCTCTAGAAATCAAAATACTTAAAAGGAGTTTTTATATTTAGTATTGGCTGATGAAGATGAGCTATAATTGAACTATGATCAGATATAGATATACCCGAGACACACATCCTAGCCTCAAAACTCGAGAAAGCTTATAGCTAATCCCAATTGATCAAAAATCTATCAAACCGTTTGAAGAAGAGGTTAGATGGACTTTTATTTGACCACCTCTGGGGGGAGCCATTAGTTCTAGCATCTTCTAGCTCTACCTCCTCACAAAACTTGTTGAAATACTCCATTCCTAGTGTAATGATTTTATTTCCCCTAATTTTCTCCTCTACATTTCGACATTCATTGAAATCTCCCCCTAGAAGCTAAAGCTCATGTATTGATGCTTTGATGACAAGAAGGTCTGACTACAAAGCCTCCCTTTCCATGATCGAATTTGCTCCACAGACACAAGTGAACCAAAAGCTCATATCCTCCCCTATTCATTGACAATAGCAATGCATGAACTGTCTATTCGAGACAGAGACCATTATTCTCCAAATGGAGGGGTTCCAAGCCACCCAAATTCGATCACTTGAGTGGTGTTCTGAATTCCAAGACAAAAAGATTCTAGACCAAACCGAAGATGCTTTATTAGACTTCACTTTTGTTTCTACTAAACCCAGCAAAGAAGTATGATTTGATTCACAAAATCTTTTCACCGCTTTCGCTTTTTGGGGATCATTGAGCTCCTTAATATTCCATACTACTAACATTTATTTGATAAAAGAAAAAGTAGAACAAATAAAAGATAAACAGTCTCAATCAAGATAAATGATTGCTAGAGCTACCTCCAACAGCAACTCCCTTTTTCTTCCTTGTCTTCTTTTTAACAGTATTCTAAGAGGTGTTGTAGCTGGGTAGTTCATTCTCTTGGTTGAGTTGAGTTTCTGGAACAATCGATTAGGAAGAATCAACAGAGATCTCATCCTTTTCATAAGATTAAACTAATGCCCGACCACACTCTCCTTCATCCTTAGAAACCAAGCTCTCTACAACCAGAATGGCAAGAGAACAATTGCCCAATAGCTTTAGGCAATCTGAGGAGCTATTAGAGGATAGCGCCTCCACAACAACATATTTGTCCTTCTTCCTATTTGGCATGTTTAGGTTCTGAGCTTTCATTTAATTCCCTTCTTTAATGACCACTCCCTTAGAGTAAGGGCTAACCCCCACTTTAGCACACTCTTAGTACTTCTCTACTTCAGAGATAGGGCTCCCCTTCAAAGCCTCATCATGATTGACTGAGTTTTCCTATTCACCTCCCTAATCACCTACACACCGATCAGTTTGATCAACTACACAACTTAAACACTTTACAATGAGAGCATCAATGGGAAACGTTTTGGTACCCTACATCCACCATAGCAATCTTTTCATTTGCTCTCTTAATAGCAAGGGAGAAGAGGAAGTTGGCTTCAGCATCTACCTCCATGGACACTCAAGCAAACCCAATCCTTCATATTCTAGTGATGACTAAATTTACTTAGAGAGGCCTGCCTATAGCACTTGCTACATACCTAATGCCATCTCTATGGAGTAACTGCATTAGCACTTACCATAACTCGATCCATATTGAGATCTTTTTCAGCAACACCTTATTGTAATCAACTTTTAGTGAGCAACACTCAAGGATAATGGTTTGGTTGGCAAATAACCATTGATGACTCGATCGTGAGGAGGGAGGCCTCGTCCTTGAACTTGGAGAAAAAAAAGGCACATCTGTTCGCAAGTAATTCCACTAGTACTTCATCCTTCTAAGTGTTTTGTGCTATTTTCTAATCCGAAAGGAAAGATAAACCTTGGCTAAGGAAATAGCCAACAAGAGTGTTCCTCCAAATATAGAGACAGACATAGGGGGCTCCACCTAGATCAAATCACCTAACTTAGACAAAGCGTGGTATTCAACCGATATGTCTACAAGCGGTCCAGGAGAAGGTGGAATATTCTGTGAAACCACCAAAACAAAATATGGTGGTTTTAAGAATTCTTGTTTACCACTCATGACCGGTTTCTTCTGTCCTTGAAGAGCTAAGCTTTCTATATCATCTATAACTTTTGTCATTGCCCTAAGGGTTGACTCGTTTGTGGAGCTCTGACTATCATCAAAAGAGGAAAGAGGTCCACCTTGCTTTTGTTCCTCAAGCAGTGGCCCTGAGCTAGATTTAGTAGCCAAGTTACTGTCAGCAGCTGTCCCCTTCCCAGACTTTTCAGACAAGTTAGCAGGCTTTCTAGCTGAAGGCTAACTAATCACCTCAACTACCTTGAACTTTGAATTAGAAACCATCTTAGTTTTCTTATCCTTAAATCCAGAAATCGCTACATTGTTCCCTTCGGGAGAAACCTCATGGGAAGCAAATGAAGAAGACTTCTTGTTTTTACATTTCCTCAACATGCTCAGTCAGTTTGCCAACTTGGGTGGCACAATAGCAACTCCAAATGAAGCCTTCTTATTTCTACAAACGAAGGTCTTCGTGATAATAACTTTCAAGAAAATTAGCACTTAATTCTAAAACTAAGATGGCAATCTTAAAACTTAACAAAACAGACCAAATGCATAGCACGAGAAGAAGAGAAGGACTAAAGGACAGGGGAAAGTAATGATGAATAGAAAGGAAAGGAGAGAGGAGGGTAAAAGCAAGAAAAGGAAAGGTGAAAAAAGGAGAGATGGGTTGAGAGGATTCTCTCTCTATATTTTGAAGAGAGAGAAAATCAGCGATTCAATCAGTTTTCCTTTTTTTTCTTTTCATAAGTATAACAACAAGTATTTTGTTATATTACATATTAAAGTTGTTGATAAAATATATAATAAATTTGTACTTCATAATAGCTTTAATAATTTAAAAATAATAACATTAGCAATTAGAATGGTAATGTTGACTTTATTTTTCCTTATTTTACAAATATATAACTTAATTTATAAATTAAAATTAAGTTATATTTGTATTCAGCAATAGTAATGTTGATACTAAAAAATGTAACAATTAATTAAAATTAGTTTCCCATTTTACATATTATTATTAAAATGTAATATATTTAATTATATTTATTGTATATAATAACAATTACATAAAAATTATTATTACTTTTTCCCAAAAAGATTATTGTCATTAAATGAAAGCATTTTTATATTGATTATGATATATACTAAACTATATTCATTACAAAGTATATCAATTATTAGCCCCCAAGGGGTTGTCCTAGTGATTAAGGCCTAAAACACATTCATGATAACTTATATGAAGTCTTGAGTTCAAATCCTCTTAGAGTTATTTATATAGCACAAATTATTCTTACTTTGTGTAATGTATATACTTTGTAAAACCTATTGAGTACAAGATAACTTGTGGACCATATAAATTTTTCTATTGCATTTTTATATATATTAAAATTTTGAGATCAACTTTCTACAACCTAAATCCATTCGGATAAAAGTGACACTATATAGAAGTGATAAAATAACATGTTCTCAAAAAAAAGAACACCTTCCCCCTATATATGAGAATGTTTGATGAAAAATATACAGGTAAGGTAGTAATCAAAAGAAATGATATGACAAGGACAAAAAGTATAATAAAACAAATAAGAAAAAAGAGAGATGGAAGAAATGAAATAAGAAACTCTTTAGGGTTTCTTAATGGATGATGGGCTTAGCTATGGCTTATATATTTATTTCCTTTTTCCTTTTTTGTAGAATTTAGAATGTAAAAATATAATATCATTTTATATTTATTGTTATTTAATAATTTCTAAAAGGCAAGTATAAGTATCTATAAACATATACCATATATATTTTAGAGAACAAGTTCCCTTACAAGTTCTAGGGTGGTATAGGATATTGAATCGCCATACACATACCCTACTTGTAAGAGTAAGTTTTGGAATATTGCACACAAAACCAACCACATAATTCTCAATACCAACTCGAAACCTATTCAATTGAATGAGGCATTGCAAGGTACATGATATTATAAGCTACAAGGTACAGTAAGGTTACCCGCACACTTTTAATTATATGTATTATTTACTATATCAAAGCAAAATAGTGCTTTGACATCTTATATATCTAAAAATATTATAAAAATCTAAACATTATTATAACCTATATTATGAGGCGACAAAATTGATGGAACTCACAATTAAAATACAATTTAGTAGATAGGAAGTTACAACAAACTATTTCACCAAAAGGAGAAGCAAAATTTAAAAATAAAAAATAAAAAAAGAGTTACAACAAACTAAATATAAATAAGCTATTTAAGGCAGTATGATAGAGATGTGTCAACTGTTCCTTGATAATTGACATCACATAGAGGAAAAATATATTTTCACAAAGGCCCCACAAATAATTTATTTTCCTAAATATCTACCATTTCTTTGAGCACTCGTAACGTGAAAGTAGGGTCTACCAATATTATATAGTATACAATATTTTTATACACACACATATGTATAATTTGTTGGGGGTTTTATAAGAAGCTATTCTAAAAAGCTTAAAATAGTCACTCCCATGCACTTAATCAAAATGATTAGGGTTGCGTAGTTCTCATAGATTAAATAGAGAGCTTTCCCTTGAACCCAACCCTAACATAATTCGAAAAATTTGGAATGTAACCTACCATGTGACCTCACGCAATTACACTAGAACCTGTTATCATGTGACAACCCCTATAACCTATGCCTATTAAATCTACATAACCAAGGTGCATTTTTCCCCCTTTTTAAAAAAAAAAAAAAGAAAAGAGAGAAGAAAAGATATTATTAGTTATTCTTCTCCAAAATCATGGTATACAAATTGTAAATAAATATCACTTTTGAATGTAAATTATAACAAATATAAACAGAACGAATTTTTAAAAGAAAACACAAAATTATAACAAAGTACGAGAAACATAAACCACAATACCAACTTAAATTGCTTACCATCTAACCAAGTGTTGGCCTAAAACAGTAACCTATAAGTTTCAATCAATGCAGCAGAACTTTCATTATATCTTTCGAATTAAATTATATATATTAGTGATCTTAATAGATCATATAGACATCACCCTCCATATATTAAGAAATTACAAGTATCTAAGAACTTGGAACATATAACATAGAAAATACAGATTCCAACCAAATTCTAATATCCATTCATACCCTAGATCTCACCCTATGACTATAGTTTTGAAATTTAGAGCCGTAACTTATCATGTAATACCAATCCTGGAACCTATTGGACCATGTAGATTGTAGAGTCTAACAAGTTCTAGGACACCATAGTTTCTGGTACAAAAGCATGACTATATTATGAATTGAGGAATAACAAGGAATCTCAGAATAGTTATTCCAGGGATTCCTATGAACAATATGCTAAAATTCATGTTACTTTTAGAATAATCATTCTATTCCAATCTATCATTAAGAACCAAACGCAACGAAAACAACCTAAAATTAGCACCTTGACAGAATAACTAGCTAGATAAATGGTTGCACCACTGCAATACATGGAGCACATACTCAGGTTTATCTTGGGGTAAGCAAAGAAGAAAATTCAGTTAACCAAAAGAAATTGAAATACAAATTTAACTGACAAGCATCCAAGCAAGAAGCAAAATTCCAAAAGATTCCACATCACCACTAAATGCTCAGTGAAAATTCCAATAGTCAGGTACCATTTCCCTCAGGTTATTTGTCTTTACTTATCTTTGAATACTTACTCTGCAATCTAGACCAGTCCAAAGCAAATACAGTTAAGAGTGGAGCACTAATCAACTGAAACTGATATACAGCAGGCACTGAGTTCCCTTTTTGACAATTTTAGCAAATAGAAGCATTACTTCAATATTTTGTTCCCTTTTTTCTTTGAAAAGTCAGTTCTTTTAGCTTTAAACAGGCTGGTCATATAATTCCGTCTATCCCATGACTCCACAAATTCCTAGGAAGAACTATATGAAGCATGCGACATTCCAACTTTTGAGGGTAAAATACAATGCAATCAATGCAGGTTGATTGCCTGCTGCACAGGATTGGTAATTTGACATAGGATATTAGCAGTCAAATATCATGGGAAGGGAAACCCAGGAGGTCTGAATAGAGAGAGCTACAATCAATGAAGGAATTAGGGCTAGGACATACACTTTGGGCAAAATGCTCCTAAACACAGAGCTTAGAGTTCCTTACACAATCAACTAGAGAAAATAAGAAAATGATAATGAATCTCTCACTACTACTCACCCCCATTTATGCTACTACTCTTCTATTTATCTGCCATATGACATCAAAATGTTGGATATATCTAATGTCATACAAATACTACTACTAACTGTATCTAATGCCTAACAATTTATATGAACCCAAAAATTCAAATATTGATTTTATTTAATGTTAAGTGATTTACAAACCTGATTTGATGGAATTAGGTCTAAGACATACACTAGAGAACAAAATGCTCCTAAACACGAAGCTCAGAGCTCCTTGCTCCTTACACACTCTCTACTAGTGAAAATAAGAAAATGATACCACAAATCTCTCACTACTACTCACTCCTATTTATACAACTACTATTCTATTCTTGTGCCACATGGAAACATCCTATTGAACATGTTGATTGCTAATATTAACCATACAGCTAGTACTATAAATTATAATAACCATCCTGTCCAGTACCTCAATAAGCTATAAAATAAACACTCCCATAGAAACAAATGGAAAGAACTGCCTTGGAAGGCATTTAGAGGTTTCATATCAGAACAGATGCCAAGTTATCTTTCCACGTGCTCTCTCAGCTCTCCTGTTTCCTAGAGAGCAATGCCACTACAAGGGCAAATCAGAGAATACTCACTGAGGGCTGTCAAGTGGGTAAATTGGAATATAGGAGAGAAAGAAATTAAAAGAGATATAGACAAGAGAAACAAATCAGGATACAACAATAAAATCCAAGGCCAGCAGAGAGTACTGACTGAAGGCTGACTGGAGCAAGTAGATTGGAGTATTGGGAGACCAGGAAAATGAAAGAGCATAAGAATATAAAGTTCACATGCCACCATTCAAGTTCTATCACAATCTAAAGACATGGTTTTTTACGACAAAGCATGTTATTCGCAAGAGAAGCTAATATTAGATAGAAATAAAATGATGATCACTTAGTACAGATTTGAATTCTTTCTTCAAGAATTGCACTCAAAAATCTTCTAAAGGTGCCAACAAATTTTCCTGAGTTCTTCAGCAAATAGTCATCATTTGCTGCTGCTCATTGAGAAAGATTAACCTCAAAGTAGTTCCTAAAAGGATATCCTCTCAGCAGAGAAAACAGGTGAAAGGAAACAAGCAGGAAGACTGTCTCATTCATTTTCCATGGAATGAGAATAAAACCATAGTGGCAAGCCAATTTAATGTGTCATGAAACCACTTATGCATGATAACAGCTTTTAACAGTGAACTCAAGGTATAGAGATGACTATACCCATTGATCTTTCTTTTAACTCAAAACTACAGTACATGCCTTTGCAAGTTCCTCATTCTTTGGAGACCTTAGCATGCTAATTATTTAGCGATGGGGAAAAAAATAAATAAATAAGCAGTCCCTAGAGTGTAATAGTCAATCAAAAGTTTCTCTAAATAACCAGTTTTTCAATTGTTTATCAATTTTTTATTTTTTATTTTCACTAGTAACTTGAACTTTAGTAGAGCAGAAAATACACAAAAAATACTACCTAGTGACTCACAATCAATACACCAGCCAAGATGGCTGAATCGACCGAAACTATTCATAGTGTCAAGATGCAACGTGACAACTATTATCACATACCCAAACAAATTGATATATCTGATAAGTTAGATAAATAAAGCTCTTAAAAAGGTTGAAACAGTGTCTATGCAGGGCATCAGAGTACCTACCAGAAAATAGCTTGAACGCATTGGGCAGGTCTCGCTTCTGAGTGGCATAGAACATGGGACTTTTCTCCTTAATATAAAGGCCCGGATCAACAATTATTGGTTTCAACTTCCGCGACCTGGAAACATGCACCCATCACTACTATCTTAGTTGCATAGCAATGAGCATTTTACGAGCATGATCAAAAAGTAGACATCAAATCAAGAACCATACTCTTTCCAACCAATGTAGCTCGTATGATTCATGAAATTCATATCCATCGGCAAGTAAGACATTATGTGAAGCAAATCTACAGAATTAACTCCATCAAATCAATTCGAATCACGCTCTAACAACTAACGAAAACACATGATGACAACACAAAGTGTATCGGGCATACCGTCTTGTGGAACAAGGGGATAATCACGGGGAGTTAGGCTGACAAACCAATCCCATTTGGGGGTCAAACGAAGCAACACGGAAGCTGCATGGAGCATGGCGGAAATCGGGGACGAGCCTTTCGGGTAAGCGAAATCGGAATTACCCAAAACATGTACATTCTGGGCAGCTTGGAAGATGGAGTTGGAATAGACAGTGCGCGCAAGGAGATCGCGTTCGGATTGCGGGGCGGAGCGGTCAAGGTGGAGGAGGTATTGATTCTTGGGGTGGTAGAGCGCGTGGAGCAAACGGAGCGTGGATGAGACCTGTTTATGGGTCGCGCGGATGACGTAAGCAAGGGAAGGCGGTTGAGGAGGGCTGTTGGGGAGGTTGGTGTGGCGGTTAGGGAAGAGGAAAGGGTTGGGTCGTTGATGTGGTCGTGAAAGTTGCTGGGAAGTGGAGAGAGAGAGAATAAAGAGGAGAGAGAAAAGAGAGGCGGCGATGATGATGTAGACAATGGGTGTGGTGGTGCTGCTGGTGGTGGTGGTGTGTCTGGGGGTAGTTGGAGATGGTGGTTGGTTATGGTTTTGCATCGTGCTTGATTTTACCATTGAGTGTGAGTGGCGCATTAAATTACTGAAGTGAGTGTGAAGCAAAAGTGAGGTTCTTTATTTCAGCCTTCTTGTTTGTCCGGTTGTCATTTTGGAGGGTGGCGGATGGTAGGAAAATCTTTCAAGTATGAATAGAGAAATCGAAAATAAATTATAAGTAGATATAAGATTTATAATATATAAATTATGATATATTTATAAAGTTAAAATAAGATTTATGTATTTGAAATTAGAGAAAGGTTCTCCTTATAATAGTTTTTTTTTTTTATAAAATTATAAAGAGTGAGAGGAAATTAAATTAAGTTTAAATTATTTAATGGGATAGCAATTTTTACATCATTATCAAATAAAAGTAAGAGTCTCTTGTTAGGTAATAAAGTGAATAGCTCTAACCATTACGAATTATTCACATTAAAAACTCAATTATAATGTTTATATTGGTTAAGTGCTATAAATAAATAATAATTTTATAATTGATTTATTAATAATTCAAAATGATATATTCTAAATAATTTATTAATACTAATCTACGTAATAAAATAATCTAACAAGTGATTCCTCATATTATGCATGAGTAAATAAAATATTAAGACATTGATTCATATTAAATATTTATTCAATTCTATTTATTGGTAGTTTTGTTTATGATATACCATTGCTAATTTTTTTTTTATATACTAATAAACATTGATGGAAGATACGAGTGCAAATACAACAACATCAAATTAATTAAAGATTAACTGCAAAACATTTATACATTTTTTGCATCTTAGAGCAATGAGGAGAATATGTGGAGAATAAAATTATTTAATTTATAAATAATTGAAAAATATTGACAATAATGAACTATGTAAACATTCCTATAATTTCACTTTTAGTATGCAAGAAGGGTTCGAAGTGAAATGAATTGAGATGGAGTGGAATTAAATATGTGTATAGTAGTAATTATTAAAAATATATTTAATTATTGAATGTTATAATTAAATTAAAATTTAAATAAATAATTTGATTTATCAAAATGAATATAACAGGAATGAAATCGACAATTTCACCTTATTCCGCTCCAAAAAAACAAAATCAAATTCCTTTTTGAAACTAGAAATACTGACTGTTAAATATGATTCCAAACATAGGAAAGGGAAATGAAACTTAGAATTGTGATTCTATTCTAACTTATTACTGCGTACCAAATATGACATAAGTGATTTATGAAATTAAGAACTCCACAAACATAGTTTGATTATAATATATAAATAATAAATGCTTGATATGATATTTATTTAGTTTCTAATAAAAAAACAACTACTCTTATATTATATTCTATCTTTAAAGAAAAAAAAAGAAACAACTAAGACTACATCTTGTAACATAAATCCATTTACTAAAAATATCTTACATAACACATGCTATAGCTAAGGAAAAAATCAAAATAAAAGATAGAAATATAGAAAAGAATTTCAATTTTTTTAGGTATCCATAACATAGTTGTAGCATCTATCAATATCAATATTGTTCTTATTAATTTTTAATCTAATCATGCTTATAAAATAGGAATGATACAATAATAGTTTAATTGTAATAATATATACACTAAATGCTTAATACAATATATTCACTTTCCAATTAAAAAAAATGTAACCGCTATAGATAAACATGTCTTCCTTTAATTAAGAAAAATGTTATGTATCTTTTTTAATTTTACACAAAAGAATTTTGGCCATAATAAAATATGGTTATTTTAAGTAAGATAAAATATGCCTATTATATTTATGAGTAGACGTATACATGAATCGATTCTAAACCGTGAACTGACTCGTAATACCTTGGGTAGGCCAATTGGCGAGTCCCCAAACCGCCAATTCAATTCGACAATTTAAGATTAAGCTAACCCCCAAAAATTAAAAATATATATTTATGTTTATATATAATGGAGGAAATATTTTGGCAACCTTTACCTCACCCATAAAGACTACTTTTGACTTTGAAACACAAACGAAACACCAAGACATGTAAATGTGTAATATATATACATAATGCATGAGAATGTGAAGTATTGTGACCTGTGTACAGACAAAAACAATGAAAGAAAGTATGATGGGACATAGCATGGATGAAAAGGTAATGAGATGATGTGATGATAAAATGATGAATGATGATGGATTTGAATTTGTGTTAGCATTTCACATTTGCATTTAGATGGAAGTAGAGTAGGACCTCTTTATTCACGCGGACTAAAAGTCTAAAACCGAAAATTAAAGTGGTTTAACACTCCAACTTTGGCATGATTCATGAATGTCATTACAATACAAATGAAAGTGGACGCCTACCCTCAAAATTTTCATAAGGCAGTTTACTACAAAATAAAGAAAAAAAAAATTCTACTACAACGCATTTCACAATACAATTTTTTCAGTCTAGAGCAGAGACATGAATAAAGTTGAAGAATTCTTAAATTTAAATTTTAAACTTTAAACGCATTGTTTCAATATGCTCAAATGAATATATAAATTTACATATACACATACTACTTCAATCCTTCAAAAATTCATCAAACTTCATTTATACACTCATACTACTTTCAATATTTGCTCTCTATAATTTTCTCTCATACTCAAACGTCCTTGTATATTTTGCTCCTTCCAATATTTTCGTTTCTAAAATTGTTGTTCTTAAAAAAAACTTTATTCATGCACTTATTATCTCATACTACCTTCAATTTTTTAAGGTTTAAATTTTGTTGCCTTAAGTATAATTATTTTTTAACATAATTTTTTTTCCCTTTTAAGAAGAAAAATCAAAATATCACGATGGATCGTTTCTTCTGATGTTCGTCTTCCGGAATGAAACAAACATTCTCATCAAGAGAGAAAGGAAAGAGGAAAGCCATGGCGACTTTATCTTCACCCCAACACTTCAAGGACATACTATTGTACCCAAAGTATGACTACACCTAAGAGAAACTATACGAAGTCAAGCCAAACGTTGACTATATACCTTTATCATCACTCGAATTTCAACCTCCATACAAGAGTTGGCCCCGTAGTCATCTTCGAGGAGGAAGATGACATTCAAATAATTTTGGAGATGAAGGAGCAATTGATAGGTCAATGGTTAAGCAATTCAAGGCCTTCAAGTTTAGGCCCTAAACCTAGTAAATCTAAAATGGTCACTAGATATTTTTCTAAAAGTACAAATGAACAAGAGAACTCATCAGTGTTTTTCAACTATTACAATGTGCACTATGCATTGAAATTAGGTAAGGGTTATAGTACTCTCAATGAACACCTAAAAATCTAAATATCCTAGAGAGATCGAGATAAACAAGACACAATAGCAAATTATACGAGATGGTGGTTCATCCGGACTAATGTTAATGTAGTATAATAAGGAAAAGCATAAGTGCAATCTTACACAGCACCTCATAAACATCCACCCATCCTTCAACGCAAGTGCATACCTGTAGCAAAGCAAATATAAGCAAAAACCCCAATGCATGCCAAGTAAGTCACAAGACATTGAGTATAGCCATCTAGGAGGTCTATAATGAAGGTAAGTAAAAGCTTGTAGATAGCTTCAATTCTCTAGATACATTTGTGTCTATATGTGCTGGTATATGGACTAATCTTTTTCGTAACAATTTGTATATCGACATAACTTGTCACTAGATCAAGAATAATTAGTAACTATGTAAAAGATTGTTAACGTTAAGAGTATTTAATGAGCATCATAGGACGCAAAATATATATAAAATCATTAGTGTTATTCTAAATAAGAATGGGTTAGCTAAGAAAATTTTCTTAATCAAATTCAATAATGTAAGTGCAAACATTGCCTCGATAGCGGATCTAAAAAGCCTTTGTCAACCTACTCTAAGCAAGATATTTTTTCATATTAGATGTGCATGTCATATTATAAATTTGTATGCCAAAGATGGTATTGCAACTTTATAGGACAAGATTTCCCTAATAAAGATCATGGTGAAATTAATAGTCTTGATGTCATCTCCATACAAGAAGTGAAGGAACTACTAAATCAAAGATGGGAAGAGATCTAGAAAATTTAAGATGGATGTGGTTCACCATTGAAATTCAACTTACAAGTGTTACATAGTATCATTCCTTACAACGAACTTCTTTATGATTTTGCTATATACAACCTATCGAAAGTTCAAATTCACCCAAGCAACCAAGACATATGCATCTAGTTGCTTAAGGTTCTTAAGGTTTTTCATGATGCAATTAAGTTTTTCTCAAGTGTATAGGCCTAGTGTCCATCTATTCGTAATGTCATTTGTCAGCACTCTTGGTGCTTTATTGGAAGCACTCGCAGACTCGAACCTCCATGACTATGCATTTGATATGGTGTATAAGTAATTAACATATTATAGGAAAATTCCTTATATTTATCTTGTAGCCACAATTTTGGAACCCCGTCATAAAATTAAAGTACTGCAAATATATTTGAAAACTTATTATTAGTATACCAATTCACTAATGGATTTCTAAGACATGTGGTGTGGACCGTGACCAAAAATAAATAAGACTGATCGCTGGATAGGTACAAGCTTGCAAAAAGCTCGAAAGGAAGTGATGAAGAATGTACAACAGGATAAATGTAAATGAAGAGTAAGCAAAAACCCATAAGCAACTCTAGAGGATATAACAAACCAATGAAACTTCCAAAGACTTACAGTACAATTCAATATGACGCATAAATTGGTTCGGTGAGGCTACTCGCCATCCATCCAGCGTTGCTCAAGGGTTAGGATAAAAGTGATGTTGAGAATAAATAAACAGTATTTACATAAGGAAAGAAATACTCAAAGTATATTAATGATGATCTATATGTTATATTACAACTACAAATACAAGGGATATTTATACCCATAAGTTAGGGCAACTTGCCCAAAAGAGAAAAAACGAAAAATGAAGGAAAAGGGTATTTCCTAAGAAAGTAATGTATAAGATATAAAAAAGTAAAAATGATTATTCAAGAAAAATAATTATTGGTCTAACGGATTCCACATATGTGTACATGACTCAGCATGTTGGCACTATAGACTAGGATATCGTCAAAGTACACCACGACACACTTCTCAATCAAATGTCTCAGCACATGATTCATTAGTCTCATAAAAGTGCTCGGAGCATTCGACAAGTTAAAAGGCATGACCATCTATTCATATAATTCATGTCGAGTCTTGAACACCGTTTTCCACTCGTCTCCTGGTCTTATGCAAATTTGATGGTAGGCAGACTTTAGGTCAATTTTGCTGAAAATTGTGACTCTACTCAATTTATCCAACATATCTTCCAACCTTTAAATAGGATACCTGTACTTGATAGTAATCTTATCCACAAGTCAGCTATCTACACACATCTACAAGATTCTATCCTTTTTCGGCACTAAAAGCGCTGACACAACTCAAGGGCTGAGGCCTTCCTTAACATGTCCTCTCCCCAGCAACTCAGTGACTTGTCATTGGAACTCAATATCCTGCTCGAGATTTATCCGATAAGCTGGCTTATTCAACAATATGACGCCACGTACTAAGTCAATGCAGTACTTTATACCTCAAGTAGGGGGCAACCCCTTAGGTAACTGTTCTAGGAACAGGTTAACATACTCATCTAGTGACTCTTTGATTTCCTAAGGGAGTTCACCCTACCCCTTCATCTCTAATAAGCACCTAACCAATATAAGGGTCAGCTCGTCAATATTGATGGCCTCTCGAAGCTCGACTCTACTCATCACCAAAGCCTTCTTTAATCCATGGGCAAGTTTCATCTATAATTTATTAACTTCTCTCTACAACATTGAGTTCAGTGTGATCTTCCGGTCACCCTTCTCAAACACGTACTTATTCTTGTAGCTGTCATGGATAACTCTCTTGTCAAATAGCCATAGCCTATTTAGCAATACGTAGGAAGCACATATGGGCAGTACATCGTAGAGAATTTGGTCAAAGTAATTCCCTATAGCGATCGGTAGTAATAATTATCGAGTGACATGTAGTAATTACCGAAAGACATGTAGTGCTCCTTTTTCACTTAACCGGTGTAACTTATACGGCTTTAGATGTGCAACAGTCGACAACTTCAATTTTGAAATAAGATCGGCCAATGCTCATTAGTGCAACTTCTACTATCCACAATGAGAGCATACAGCTGATTATTCACCTTACAAATGGTATGAAACAGATTCTCTCTCTACTCCTCCTCTTGTAAGGGTTCTATATTCATTGTACATTGGACAATGATGATCAATTAGTCTAAGTTCTCCGTGAACACATCTTCTTCAATCAGTTCTTTCTCAGTGGTGTTCTCTTTCTCCTTGGGTTTCTCATCAATATTGTAACACCCCAAAACTAGAGGGCACCACAACCTACCGTAAGTCCCTACCTTTTGGGGGTACATTGAAGCTCTAAAACGAGCTACAATCTCTCATAATCACTTATAGTAACTTCTTAACAGATATAAAATAAAAATTCTCCAAATAAATTAAGTTAAGTGACCCACAAACAAGTCACGTTAGCCATAAATATACTAATCAACTAAATCTTGATCTTCTACAACATATAGAACTAATCGTCACTCTTTCTCAACTCGAGATGATAACAATTTCCATACTCGTAAATTATCGATTTGACCTGTAGCTGTAAAAAAATAGAAAAGTAAGCCAAAACCCAATACTAGTGCAAAAACACACACAAACTAGTGAGTTTTAAGCCAGCAACCAACAAAGGGGTACTCATGACCTTACCACACCTTAATTTTTGTCTACATATATAATGGATAAAAATATATGTTTTCCTTTAAGTCCTTTACATCCAAAGACCAGAAACCTAATATTCTAGTTGTATCATATCATATACAAGTCCATTAGGGAATCCTCACATATAATCAGCGATTACTTTTCTAAAGAACTGCCACTGCGGGCCCCTAAAGTGAGCAGTTCAAACACAACCAACAATCAAGATCAATTCAACCATATATGAATTAGTCAGGTTATATTGTAAGTCTTAACAAGCACAGTTATACAAATAAGTACCACGTACTTGGAAAGCTGAATTTGAACCAAATACAAAGTTCAAACCATCCATGGAACCCAAATCTAACCATCCATTCAAGGAGAATTCAAACTCGATAACCAGTACAAATCTATATGAAAAATAAGCATACCCATTAACTTTCAAGAACTTAATAACTAAGTTATACCTAAAAGTTACCTATGAACCTAGAAGTTATCCAATCAAAGGTTCCAAAAGAAAATAATAATAATAAAAAAAACAATCATAAATCAATAATATAAATTTAAGATAATATAAATACGTAATATAACAAAGTAAAAAGTTAACATATTGATACATAATATTATTTAATCACTCAAATCATAAGAGTACAACATATATATAAAAAGACAATATAAAGTAGACACATGATGAGTGTATCAAAATATATAATTTTACTAATTAATATAGTAATAAAAGAATACGTACTTTAATCGGATAATATTATAGTCTGTAGAAATACGTAAGAAAAGACATATTAATAATCGATATCCAAAACAGACATACTTTACAAATAATATAATATACTATATAATTATAATAACTATCATAATAGAAATATTGAAATCGTAATGCCATTAATATTACTGTGAGGCATAATCATAAGAAATCGACACTTGAAACTTACGTATAAAATACAGATATCAAAATAACTCTATAATCAGTCAGAAAATAATGACCTTATCAAGTATAATAGAAAATAGAAATTCTACGCTATAAATTTACATATACACATAATTCAATAGTATCACATAAAGGATAGTAACAAATTCTTATATAAACTAAAACAACGATTATGATAAATAAAACAATTATAATAGAAATCAAGTACCAGCATATAATTATTTTTCACAATAATATCGAAAAATATAAATAATATTATACTCATACGATACCGCAAAATAGAATCGAATCAACTCGTGGAATAAACTTGAGTTCAGAATATTGGATGGACACCAAACCAACATCAAATATAAACCTATGAAAAACAAAATATAGAAATTATAATTTATTTATTAAAATATCCAAATAATTAATAAATGCTAAATATCCGAAAAGCTTGAAATGCGTGAAGGTAGGATGAAAACAAAGTTCCCAGCGAGAGATAATACAAATGGAGGCCGAGAGCTTCGGAGGACTGATTAAAGACCGCTGCAAGGGAATTGGTTTTGGGGGATCTATGCATGGAGAAATTGGAAATTGAGGAAGGAATGGGGGGTGGGATCCAACTGATAGGAGTCAGACAGCGAGGGAAGGAATTCAGGGGAGAAGACGAGAAAGATCTGGAACGGGTGGGGTCTGGTCTGACGAGAGGGGATTAGAAGGGGGTCAAAAGAGGGACATAGAAATTGAGAAATGGAGGTTAGGGTGTGTCTTTGAAAAAAAATAAATATATATAATAATAATAATAATAATAATCTGGAAAGAAAATGAGGAGGGAGGGAGAGAGAGAGAACTAAAAGGGAGAGAGTCAAAATAAAAGATGAGGATAGTGGCTAGGCATTTAGAATAGGGTTTATGGTAGAATTTATGTTATTTTAAAACTTTCTAGAATAGGGTGTATCTTTAATTAAACTAGAAAATAAAGAATTAATAAGAATATATAGTATTTAGAAAAATAAATTATGTATATAAAAATATTGTAAGATATATATATTATTAATAAAATTTTTATACCTTATATGTAAAATAAAGTTAATTTATTTAATGCACACGTAAAATAAGAATTTTAAAAAAATATTATTAGAATTGTAAATTAGACCTTTATTCTATAAGATTTGCTTTAAAAAATGAATCTAGAATTATGCGAAGTTTAACGATATGAGA